>CAJVRN010000036.1:1230000-1330000 GCA_911728415.1 Lagocephalus sceleratus | reverse complement strand
GCTGTTTGCAGTACAGGAGGAGCGGTTTGATCCATCAGGATCAGGGAGAATACACTTTCCTCTCTTTTGTTTTGTTTTCTCGCTTGAGTGGAGGCGACAAAGAGTTCGAGCCCCCAGAATCTCAGACCTCCGCCCTCTGAAGATCTGAGCTCTGATAAAGCTCAGATCAGGCCAGGCCTGGATCAACAGACTGGTAGATGTTTGATTACTGGTCCTCTAGACCAGGGGTCTCCGACCCCCTCCCCAAAGGGGCCGTGAGGCTGCAGGTTCTGGTTCCACCAGTCCAGCTCACCCAGTTTGACCAGTCAGCTGTTGAAGACTCAGATGAGTTGATGAAGTGAGTCCAGTCTGGTGCTGCTGCTGCTGGGTTGGACCAGAACCTGCAGCCTCACGGACCCCTGGGGGGGACCTGGAGACCCCTGGGGGGGACCTGGAGACCCCTGGGGGGGACCTGGAGACCCCTGGGGGGACCTGGAGACCCCTGGTCTAGAGGAAGCTCAGGGTCGGGCAGCTCAAGGTGAGCGCGGATCCTCCTGCTCCAGATGTGACGTCCGGCTCCTGAACCTCTCCTGCTGCACGTCGGGCGTGGCACCTGCAGGCCCCGCCTTATCGATGGGGAGGGTTTCTCGATCTATTGTCGTTCTGTTTGACCACTCAGAGCACGAGTTCTGCAGGTCGGGGGCGGAGACACAGTCTGGGTGTTCTCTCCCAGAGTGTGTGTGTGTGTGTGTGTGTGTGTGCAACCCAAAACTGTGGTTTGGACGTGCATTTTTTTTTCCCCCCGCACGAGCTGTCAAGCGACGCAATGGCACGCAGGGGAGACAGGCGGCGAGGGAGAAGCATAATGAACTCAATCAATTCCCACAGTGACAGTTTCTTTATGAGGAGATCGTAAATCTGCGACTGTCACTGAGGTATCAAACGCGCGTCTGCTCTTAAACACACACACACACACACACACACACCCCACACACACACACTTTAACAAACGGATGCTCGAACCCGCACACACGGGCGACGTCTGAAGAACAAAACAAAGGATCTCGCCCTGACGTCGCCATGGAAACGCGTCCAGCTAAGAATGGAGGATGCTGCCTTTCCCCCGGCCTGGAAACCTTCCTGGGAAAAACTGCCGGATTGCTTCTCCACCTTTTTTTCTCCTCCCCAGACAAACCTGTCGCCCCCCCCCCCACAGGTGAGCCCAGAAGGACGCGGTGGGTAATTTAAAGGTGAATTGGGGTCTTTTTTTTTAGCCGATGCTGGATTGTCAACACAGCCTGGGAACCCTCCCCCTCCCCTCTGCCTCTTCCATTCCGCCTTGGGTTCCTCTTTATTTGTTCTAATTCCAGGGACCGGCCGGGTCTTGCCTGGATTTGGAGAGTGCTTGGTTTCAAAGGGTAATTGACACCTTACCTGTAATTTCATGGTTTCACTCCACCTGCCTTTGATGTCTGGGTCTCAGTTGGGGCCAGGATGCGGAGGGGAGAGGTGCTCGCTCGCCACTGTCCCGGCCGCCCGAGCGCCTCTCTCTGCAGGGATGACGAAAACCAAAGTTATTAAAGAGTGTGTGTAGGTGTGTGTGTGTGTGTGGGGGGGGAGGGGGTCCTGCAGGCTGCTGACAGGCTTTTCTTGTGGTGACAGGCAGACCTAGAAAGGTTGCCAGCGAACAGACTTAAAAAAAAAAACCTCAGAGAGCAATAAGGTGCTTAATTAACAGGACCTGTTGTGACTGACACGCCCTCACCTGTGGCGCACCTCAAGGTCTAATGCTCGGCTCACTGCTCTCCTAACACCAGGTCACTTTAATAAACCAGAGAGAGGCCAGACCTCCGCCCAGAAGCTCACCGCTCCGACCCGAGGTAGGGGAAATGAGCTCCTTGGCCTTGATCCTTGGAAGATCAAGGGTCCGAGTCCCTCAGATCCCTTGATCATCATATTTGGGGTTTGGTCCTATTTCTGGACCTGGAAGTCCCTGGAGCCTGGATGATAATCCGGAGCAACGCCAAAATGTAATCACATGGTCTTCGTCCCATTACCAACATTTCCTCAAAATATCATTGAAATACGTAAACAAGTTATTTTTCCACCAAACAAGGACATCACATGATCTCATCAGGTAATGAGGACAGTAAGAATCTTTTAGTCAGCATCACGCTGATTCAAGTATTATCAGGTGAGCAGAAGTGTTTTTACCATCGTCGGTACATAATGAAAGCGTGTTTACAGCTACTAAATTACCTCAAAACGACACCACGGTTTGGACAAAACGAGGAGGCGCAGAGTTTACGAGGAGCTCAATCGTCTGGCTGTGGATCGGCCCGGAGGCGAACACCCGGGTCGGACCATTCACAAGTGTCGACTTTATTTTTAGAGGCAAACAATCAGGAGGCAGACCAGAGGTGTGTGTGTGTGTGTGTGTGTGTGTGTGTGTGTGTGTGTGTGTGTTTAAGCTGCCAGACTACAGAGGAGGAAGGTTATCTGCAGATCTAGACGAGCAGCGGTGAGTGATGGGGGGGGTGAGGTGGGGGGCGACAATGAAAATTGCATTTGTGCAACCATGAATCATTACAAACAAGCCTTTAAAAGGCATCCCTCGCTGTAATTACCTCCTGCGCGCCGCTCTATTACGGGGTACTTTATTACCTTCAATTACTCTGCTGGCAGCGGCCGACCTCACACCGACTAACTGGGCCTGGCAGGTGGATCGGCGGAGCTGCTGCTCTGTTTGCGTGCGGGGACGGAGACACAAAGGAGGCCGGAGCGTTCAGAGGGGGATTACGCAATCTGCGACAGTGACACATCCGAGATTAGAAGGGAGACACAGAGAGCGGAGGGGGGGGGGGGGGCGCGGGAGAAAGGGTTCGGCCTTTTCATCCTCCTTTCTTCCTTTGAACCGTCTCGGTTTTTACACGGTCCCACCCCCGTCCCCTGTCCCCCCCTGTCCCCCCCCCAGGAATGGTTGGTCCTCCTCGGTGGGCGCCGGGCGCCCGCTCATCCTGGAGCTCCTCCGCGTTCCTGCTGCCGAGCTCGCTGGAACAATGGGGTCGATGAAGCGTTGATCACAGCGCAGCGGATCAGTACAGTGAGAGATCGGGGAGGGGGGGGGGCAAGGCATTCTGAGGAAAAGCAGGATGAATGAACGAGGGAAAACATTTTGGTCATCCCGAGTTCAGCCCCTCTCCCCCGCTGGGAGCCCCGACCGCGGGCGGCTTCACCGCCTCGCTGCTCAGGCTCCGCTGGGCTCCAATCCAGTTTTCTGTCCAAATTACCAGCTCTGCTTCACAGAAGAAGGCCAGCGGGGTGAGAAGATCTCACTCTCCAGCCCCCCCCACCCCCAACCCCCAACCCCCCCCCCACTGACACCACCCTTGTCTGAACTCTCCGCTAGCTCAGCGTGTAGCTGACGGAGCGTCGCGAATGGCCCTGGACTGCACCTGCATCGGGGGGCTTTCCAGCACCCCCCGCCCCCCCCACCGGGCCTCCAGCCCCCCCTGGACCTCCAGCTCCCCCCCCCCTTGGGCCTCCGATCCACACACACTCGGGCCTGAGAGCAGCTTCGCTGTCCGAGGGGGTGAAAACATCTGCAAACGCACCCCTGGACCCGCTGCCCCGGGGGCTACTTTCAGGTTTCACGGCGTGGACGTGGACGGCGTGGACGGCGTGGACATTGGCGGGAGGCCTGACCCCCCCCCCACCAGTTTAAAGGCCTTGCCGGTGTTTCGGGGGGTATCATGGACGGCGGGAGCGGCGCTGTTTGTCCGGGGTTGGGGGTTGTGTTTACCTCATAACAAAAAGCAACATGGTTTTGATGCTCTGCCAGCGTGCTGCTGTGTAAACTGTAAACAGTACACACACGCCCTCACACACACACACGCATGCACACACACACACACACGCGACATCCCTGCATGTCACACTTGTATCAGATTTTGCAGCATGAGTGCTAACTGTATGAGCGTGTGTATTGTGTGTATTATGCGTGTAGATAAACGTGTGTAGGTCAAGTCTGCCAAACCGAAGGAGTGTGTTTTGTGGAAGACGTGAAGATTCCGGTCGTTATTCCAAACCTCCTGAAAGGGTTTCGTTTTTTAAATCAGACGGAGCGATCCAGAACGTGTTGGTACGATCCGTTAAATAGGCAGTTGGTCCTTGAAAGGTTTGGAATTTCGTGGTGTTTTGCCGGGCAGCTTCAGACAGCTGTGCTCTGCTTCACTGCGGTTGCGTGAAGAATCCGTCACGACCGGCGGCCCGGTCGCCCGTGACCTCGGCGCAGACGCTCGCCGCGGTGAACCCGGACAAACCAGCCGACCCCCAACACACACTCATGTGGGAAGCCCGTCCCACCATCGCCTTAAAGACCAAATGATCACTACTACAGTTCCTTCCCGGTCTATTTTCCTAAACACACACACACACACACGCACGCACACACACACACACACACACACACACACACACACACACATTTCCCATCTTTTACTTTGCCATGGAAGCTGATTCCGCCCTCTGGATGAACCTTTCCTCAGGACCTCGAGCACAGAGGGGGCTGGATTAGAGGAAGCAGAAAGTGTGTGTGTGTGTGTGTGCGTATGTATGTGTGCGTATGTATGTGTGTGTTTGTGTGTGTGTGTTTGTTCTGATTTGCAATATCTTTAACGTATCTTTGAATTTGTGCACTTATTTCCTGTGCTAAAAAGCCCTTTAAAGTCTGATAGTCAATACATTATTTCAGAACCCATAACTTTATAGGGACATAAACTTTTATACTCTTAAAGTGGTGGAAGTAATGAGACGTAACCAATCACTGTAAACCCCTCCTGCAACCACCCACTTTCCTAATAAGCTCCCGGGGGGCTTCCCCCTGGACTTCCGACCCACCGTGCATCTGTTCACAGCTCTTTCGCGGCCCCCCCGTCGCCCCCGCAGCGCTAAACTTTGATATCCCGAACAGAAAACCCGACAAAAAGATATCAGCAGTTTAATTTTCAACCGTGTCATTAAGTAATTAAGCACAGCTCCCGTCAGAGAACTTCCTCTGATGTGATTTATGAGTCTGTGATCGGTTCCTCCTGACCCCAGCGTTGTCTCAAATAAGAGATTGACACCGGGTGATGAATGTGAAGTGTGTACATCCCAAACATATAATAAATCTCCCTCTCTGCCAAGTCTGTGTGTAAGAATTAGCTCCTCAGACAGGCTGCAGAGCCAAGGCCTCCGCTAACCCCGTCATTTCTGGCCTGCAGGTGTTGTGACTTGTTGGAGAGACGTTACCCGGTTTAAGACGGTTCCCTCCTCGGAGCAGAGCTGCACTTTATTCATCTCTCAGCGGGAGGGGAAGCCGCAGAAGGTTGTGCTTTTACAGCCACCTTCTTCCATTTTATTACACTTCATAACTTTTCCAGCCTGGTTAACGGGAATATAAGTTTCAGTATTGTCTGCATAACGGGGTACACCCAGAACAGCACAGAGCCAAAGACGGTGCCCTGGGGAACACCTCCACCTCTCTGTCAATGAAGTCGATGAACCCCCCCCCACAAGTGCAGCGATTTATTAGAGAAACTTCTGCTGCTCCTTCAGCGGAGGGGGTTTGAGTATTTGACGGTGTTTTAGTATTTAGGACCGTGGCAGGAAGTCATATTTTTGCCAAAGCAGCGCGTCTGAACCGAAGGTGTTACAGTTTGTTTTGTTGTTTGGTAGGGGGCAGTGAGAATGGGTTCACCTTTTCTTGATCTCCTCTTCTCTCTACCCCCACCGTCTCAGAATGTGGGCGTCCGGGGCTCCAAGGTCCGGGCAAAAACAATAGCCGGACTGTGCTGTCCTGAGTCCCAGCTCCACACAATGACCACGTCCATGTAGATTAGCGTTGGGTGGCGACAGAACCCAGACCAGCTGGGGCTAATAGCTTATTACACAGTGTAAAATGACAGTGTGATCTGGAGAGGTGCCAGAGAACGGGCCCAATTAAAAGAGAAAAGAGAATGGGGGAGTGTGTGTGTGTGCGTGTGCGTGTGTGTGTGTGTGTGTGCAGTGGGGATGGGGAGGTGAGGACGAGGGCACCAACATGCATTCCTCCGAGCTTCGGTCTAATTCGCCCATGACGGGTTCCCTGGGGACTGACACCCTCCTCCTCTGAAAATATTTGACCGTCCTCCTGCTCTGTTGTTCCCAAACACATCTGAAACAAACCCCAAACACACTCGCAGGCCCGGGCCGCGCCGCACGGCTACGGGTAAACGATGCTGTTTACTTGTTGACACAGTCGGAGAAGCGGGACAGCGAGAACATGAAGGAGGATTCGACGACGCCGGGACCCCCCCCCCTCTTGTCCCCGTCCTCCTGGAGACGAAGAGACAGAGCGGGGGGCCTCGTGTCTCACAGTCCCAGAGGCCCTCGGGCGTCCCCGGGCGTGTTTCTCCGAGGAGAAGCTTCCGTCTGGACCGATGGTTGACCTTCTAGGGCTTTCTCCTGAGGACCTCTGGAGCCTCTGGACCCCCCGGTCTGGTTCCAACTCCCTGGTCCTGGTTCCTCTACTCCTCCAGTGATGGAGGCCACCGGGGGCCAAACCTCCGGTCCGGCTCCCACCAATGTTCAGGAACATCTACAAGACGATCAAGAGAGGCGGAAGCCCTCAAGAGAGGAGCCGTTCTTGTTCGGTCATGTGACGGTGGTGAATGTTATTGTAGCAGCCTGTAGCTCTGCCCGCCCCGGCTGTTGTTGTTTTTATAGATAGTCACATGACTCCACCCACACTCGAGGGTACGGCGTCCACCCCGTAGGTGTGTTACCTGCAGAGATTCGACTGACGCCACACACACACACACACACACACACACACACACACACAGAGGAATGTGACTACAGCCAAATTTTAAACCATTAAACACGTGGCCGCAGAAACATGCCCCTTTGTCTGAAATTACCCAACACGGGCGTGTCGTAAATAACAGCTGGTGATGAACATTCATACATCTCCCAGCGGCGGCGGCGGACCCGTCTGGGAGCGTCTCCGCCGGGGCCCTCGGCGGGCCGAAGCCGTCGCGACAAAGTGTTAGCGGGACTCTTCCTCGGAGGGACGAGGGGGGTCTGTCACTTCGATGTTTAAGCTCCGGGAGGAGCAACAACAGAAGGGGTTAATGTAATCCATTTCATTGGCGGGGGACTCTAATAGCTGCTCTCTCCCCGCGTCTCCATTGGCCCGCGGAGTTTCCATTGTGTTGGCCGGCGCAGGTGTGGGACATGCTTTGTTGATCATAATCCCCTCGGCGAGGGGAGAGGCTTTGAGTGTGTTTGACGTACCCCACCGGCAGGCCCTTTGCTCCTCGGCCGCCGGGCAGCCACCGTCTCCAGCCGCCGCTCATGAGATCCGACAGGCGGAAAAATAATGAACAACACCTCAACCCGGAGCTGACCTGGCTCCAATTCACCAGCTCCACACGAGGGGTAAACGAACCACTTAATTGAGCCTTCCAGGATCAAATCGTACTCAGGACCCCCTGAGACGTCCCTCAATTACACCCCCACCAACTCGCCTCAAACTTTCTCCCGGACGCAACCCATCAAGATGTTTTCCTGCCCCCCCCCCCTCCATGTTTCATCCTACACTTTTTTTACTGTCTTATCCGGCTGGTAAACCCGACTTTATTCCCGTCTGCTCTTCGTCTCCTCGACTGATTTCGGGGCCGCAGGAATAAGGAATAACGCTTTTTAAACGCCCGAGGTCGCGCGAGGTCGTTTTTCTTTAAGCCGCGGATGCACAGCGGACCAGAAACGGCCCTCGTGGGGTGAACCCCAGGTCTCACGGCCGACAGCGACCAGATATCATTCGCTCAAATTAAAATCTAAACTTTGAAGTGCTTTAAAAGTGGTGATAACAAGTCTTCCCTTTTTACTCCCTTTGGAAGAGGACCGATGTATTTTGTGAAAAACAAAGCTACGTAAACGTAAACCACTCATGTTTAAATGTTGATTGATTGACTGATTGATTGACTGATTGATTGACTGATTGATTGATTGACTGATTTATTGATTGATTGATTGATTGATTGATTGATTGACTGATTGATTGATTGACTGATTGATTGATAGCCTGTGGCTGCCTGTCTTACAGACATGGTGCTGTTTATTGAACAGTCCTCTCAGGCAGCGTCTGACAAGTCTGCTTTGATCTCTTTGATGTTTTGCGTCAGCTGATGAAAACCCTGGTTTGGCGTCCTGATCCTGACCCGGCGACTTCACGTTACCTCCGGCGACTCACATCAGACCCCCCCTCACTCCCCCGCTCCCCGTTCTCTCTGATGGCGGGAGAGTCCTGGGCCCGGGGGTCGTCCCGGGACACGAACCCTGCGGTGAACGGCCGGCCGCCGCGGTATCGCCGCCGCTCAACCTGCTTCCCAGCCCGGCCCGACAATGGCGCTTTTCAAACGCCGCCCGACTGCCAAATGAGGACGGGGTGCCCGACGTTCCCGGGACAAGAGAAGGTGATCGAACAGGACCCGGGTCAGTGGATCGCCTCACACTTGGCACCGCCGCTCCCGATTGGAGCGGTCGCCGGAGTGGAAACGTTTCTGGACCGAACTGAGTTTGACCCCCCTCGGAGTCGGGCCCGGGTCAGGAGCACGGAGGGACGGGAAACCGTCCCCTCGGGAAACAGTCCCCTCGGGAAACAGTCCCCTCGGGAAACCGTCCCCTCGGGAAACCGTCCCCTCGGGAAACGGTCCCCATCCCACGCCTCCCCGGTCGTGGGTAGAACATCGGGAACGTCTGGAGACTGAAGGAACGAGGGAATCCCGGGAATCTAAACCGCTCCGTAAACACGTGCGTTCCCGAGCTTCCCGAGCAGGAGCAAAGACGTCCTCCCCTCCGTTTTGGGGGAGACACAAGGCCGGCCCTCACCTCCGAAGGGTCTGGGGACAATCCCGCCTTTGTCTCCCCACAGTCGTCGCGTCCGTCAGGACGAGGCGTCCGCGCGGGCCGCCTGGCACGTCGCCAGAACCCGGAAGCTTCTCTCGATTTTCTCAGGTTAACCTCCCGCGGGGGACGCGAGCCGAGGACACGTCCTCTCCTGCGCTGCTGCTGAATATGAGACGATTTATAAGAAGCATTCTGACAGGTCGAAGTGAGAAGAATCACGTGAGATGTTGTCTTTCTTTTTTTTTTTTTTTTAAAGTTAACTTCTGACTTTTAATGCAAACAATTAATAAATTCACTTCCTGGGTGGGATTATCATCCTAATTTAGTTTTCAGTTTGTTCTGAGCAGCAGGAACGTCGTTCAATTCCTCGCGGATCCGGCAGGAGTCAGGGAGACGGAGTGGGAAGACAGCAATGAAAAGACTGACGGACAACTTCAACAGTTCATTCAGAAGATTTTAAATAAAGAAAATAAAAAAAACAACAACTGCAGGTCTTTGTTATGTACAGATTAAAGGCAGCACTGAGTTAAAACGGGGTAGAAAACACGAGATTATAGTAAATTCATGCATCTGTGCATGAAGATGCAATAAAGACCACAAATTCATTAATAATCACAGCTGGAAAAACAGCTGGAAAAACACAATAACAGTGATATAAGAGGCCTTTTATCCGGCCTATATAAGGACGGGGGTCACAGCGAGACCCCTTCTGCTGTCGTCTGGAGGCTAATCTCATTTAGTTCCGCTCAAATCAAACTACACGCTCAGACAAACGCAGGAGTCAAAGCCTAGTCGCATAAATAGCATAAATAGACACGAACTATCTCCATCATTTACAAAAATACATCTTCAGAGTCCACGCGTATTTACACAAACTGTGACTTCAGTCAGGCTGGAGGATGGGGGGGGGGGTCAGAGGTTACTGCATCTGTAAACCGTGGAGGAGCGGGACGTCATCATGGTCATCGTCAGGTTGGAGGTTTGAGGTAATGGCGGTTACTCAAAGGCAACTTTGGCTGATTAGAGTCAGGATGAACTAGTTAAACTACGAGGGGGGAGACGGTGATGGACGGATGATGGATGGATGGATGGGTGGATGGGTGATGGATGGATGATGGATGAATGAGTGGATGGATGGGTGAAGGGTGGATGAGTGGATGTCTGATGGATGAATGATGGATGGATGTCTGATGGATGGATGAGGGATGAATGATGGATGGCTGATGGATGGATGAGGGGATGGACGGCTGATGTGGACACAGAGACGAGGAGGGAGAGCGAGCTGAGGTGTGTTCAGCACCAACATCTGTGAGCCCGGACTAGACGGGTGGCGGCTGGAGGAGCCGGGGCTCCGTCACGCCGGTCCGAGGGGGTCCGGAGCCGCGGCGCCGCCCCGCGGGGGTCAGAGCTCGGACCCCTCCCGGGGGTAGATCAGGCTGTTGACGCTGAAGCTGTTGTAGAAGTGGCTGTTGAACTGTCCGCCCTGCCCCCCCCCGAACGTGTTGTAGTACACTCCGCGGTTGAAGTGCAGGCCCTCGCCGTGCTCCGGCGGCGCCGCGTCCTGCCCGCCGTGGTTCAGAGGTGGTACGGGCTCAGGGCCGTAATGTTCCTGTTGGACAGCTCGTTCACCAGTCCCAGGGAGCCCTGCCGCCCGGGGGGCCCCGAGCCCAGCGACGACATGCTGCTGTAGAAGTTGTTGAAGCACGGCGTCGCCGAGGAGAGCCCCGCCGGCGAGGACGACGACGAGCCCTTGTGGCTCTCGCTGACGGCCTCCATCTCGGGCGAGGGCGGCCCCAGCAGCTGGGGGCTGTCGGAGGGCTTCAGAGCCGCCGCCGGCCTCCCGTCCTCCGCCTTGGTGGCCCCCGCCCCCACCGCCGCTCCCGGGGCCCCGCTCTGATCCGACCGCCTTTTCCTTTTCCTGCGGAAATTCCCGTTATCGAACATCTTCTCACAGTTCGGGTCCAAAGTCCAATAATTTCCTTTCCCTGAAAAAGACAAAAGACAAGTTAGCGCTTGACTTTAATCTCTAAATATTAATTAAATTGTTGAAGTTCTTCCAGGAGGTTTTCGTCTTTTTATCTGTTAAATAATTGAAAATTACAATATTTTATTTTCTCAGATTTGTTCACTCTCAGGGAAATGTTGCTTTCAGCTGCAACTTGTTTTATTCAACTGGTATTATCACATATAAAGGAAATAATAATAATAATAATAATAATAATAATAATAATAATAATAATAATAATAATTCCACTTGAATGTAATAATAATAATAATAATAATAATAATAATAATAATTAGTATTATTCCATTTTGAATATAATAATAATAATAATAATAATAATAATAATAATAATAATAATAATAATAATAACAACGATGGTAAATTAAAGGAAGCATTGGATAAATAAAGTTCAATTTAAATCAAATTAGAAATAAAATAGTTAAAATCTTAATTTCTAAGCACTACGTGATGAACGATTATTTTATTTAAACTTTTCTACTATTGAATTTCAGTTTGTTACTAAATAATTTTATTTCAAAGTGCTGATAAATACTTTTAAAAACTTTTTAAAGTTTACTTTTCTAAATACTTTCCGTTTAAAAGGAAGATTTTAATCTTTTTTTTTAACACGCTGAAACCATCAGCAAAATGGAGCTCAATATATAATTTTATTAAATTTTATTTTTAGGCCAAACATGAGATTTGTTTTTAGCCCGAAAATTAAAATCTGATCGATCATAAAAGGGGGTAAACAAATCCAAATGAAACCAACACTTTTCGGAGCACTAAAGAGTCCCTAAACGCCGCATCTTTCGGGCTTGTCCCGCGCTCTGGTGCGTTCACGTACCCGGGTCGTCCTCGTCCCTCGGCACCTTCTTGAAGCAGTCGTTCAGCGACAGGTTGTGGCGGATCGAGTTCTGCCAGCCGGCTTTGCTCTTCTTGTAGAAGGGGAAGTTGTCGGCCACGTACTGGTAGATCTGGCTCAGCGTCAGCTTCTTCTCGTGCGCGTTCTGGATGGCCATGGCGATGAGCGCCGAGTACGAGTAGGGCGGGCGCACCAGCTTCAGCAGCTCCTCCTGGCTGGCGATGGACAGCCAGCCCAGGTCGGGGCCCCCGAAGCCAGGTGAGTTGGCCAGGAACTGCCTCTGGGAGCCGTAGGAGGGCGGGATGAAGGACGCGGGGCTGTTCCCGTGCAGGTAGGGCGCGGGCGCGTTGACGCCCGGCCCGTTGAGCCACAGGTACGGGTTCGGGGACGGCGCGTAATCCCCGAGGCCGTAGCCGGCGGGCCGCTGCGCGCCCGGGAGGCTCTGCTGGTGGTACACGCTGAAGTTGTCGCAGTACATGTCCGGGGCCTCCTGGGCGGCCTTGGGGGGCAGCGAGCCGACGGTGGGGGAGGCGTGCTGGTGCTGCTGGTGCTGCTGGTGCTGGTGGTGCTGGTGGTGCTGCTGAGGGTCGACGGTATTCATCACTCCCCGCGGGAAGTCCCCGGAGGGAAGGCTGCGGCGGTTCGGGTGGCCTCGGCCGGCGGCAGCGAGAGTCAGGCGGCTCCGGGGAGGCTTCCCAAGTTTAAAGTCTTGACAGCAGCCGCACGGAAGGCGCCGGATGGAGCCCGGCCAGCCAATAGACGCGCACCGGGGAGCGGAGGAGGTGTGGTCGCTCCTCCAGCCGCCGAGAGGGTTCCCGAAAAAAAAAAAAAAGTTCAGGCTCTGAGGAGCAACAGGTCCCGAGCGGGGACCCCCCAGGAGGAGGAGGAGGAGGAGGAAGAGGAAGAGGAGGAGGAGGACAGGGGATTCTGCTGCAGGACATCTACCTGCAGGTCGATGCAAGCGCGCGCGCACGCACGCACAGCGTGTGCGTTTGTATCCGGGGCGATTTGCGTGATTTCGTGGATCCACGGTGGGGACTTTTAGTTCTGGAGGAAAGGTTCCTGGAACTAAAGAGAAGGTTTTGGGGAAAAGTAAAAGCATCATCTTCATCACTAACATCATCACCTTCATCACCTTCATCATCATCATCATCATCACCACCTTCATCACCATCATCATCATCATCATCACCTTCATCACCTTCATCATCATCACCTTCACCATCATCACCTTCATCACCATCATCACCATCATCATCACCATCATCATCATCACCTTTTTCATCATCACCATCATCATCATATATCATCATCATCATCATCATCATCATCACCTTCATCATCCCCATCATCATCATCATCACCATCACCATCATCACCTTCATCATCACATCATCATCATCATATATCATCATATCACCATCATCACCATCATCATCATCACCATCATCATCATCATCATCATCATCATCATCACCATCATCACCATCATCATCACCTTCATCATCATCACCTTCATCGTCATCAACATCATCATCATCACCTTCATCACCATCATTACCTTCATCACCATCATCACCATCATCACCTTCATCATCACCTTCATCATCATCATCACCATCACCACCTTCATTACCATCATCATCACCTTCATCATCATCATCACCTTCATCATCATCACCATCATCATCATATATCATCATCATCATCACCTTCATCATCATCACCATCATCATATATCATCATCATCACCTTCATCATCACCATCATCATCATCACCTTCATCATCACCATCATCATCATATATCATCATCATCATCATCACCTTCATCATCACCATCATCATCATCACCTTCATCATCACCATCATCATCACCTTCATCATCATTACCACCATCATCATCACCTTCATCACCATCATCATCACCTTCATCATCATCACCTTCATCGTCATCATCATCATCACCACCTTTATCACCATCACCTTCATCATCATCATCACCTTCATCATCATCACCATCATCATCATCATCACCTTCATCATCATCATCATCACCATCATCACCATCATCAACACCATCATCATCATCATCACCATCATCATCATCATCACCATCATCATCATCACCATCACCACCATCATCATCATCATCACCATCATCATCATCATCACCATCATCATCATCATCACCATCACCACCATCACATCATCATCATCACCATCATCATCACCATCACCACCATCATCATCACCATCATCATCATCACCATCATCACCATCATCATCATCATCACCACCATCATCACCATCACCATCATCATCACCTTCATCATCATCATCATCACCATCATCATCATCACCATCACCATCATCATCACCTTCATCATCATCATCATCACCATCATCATGTGCTGCTCCCTCGTGCTTCTGAACATTAACCTGTCTGCTTCACATCATCACCGAGCACACCTGGATGAGGTGTGCTCATCAGTGTTACTCTCCAACAAGGGGTTTGGGGGGACCTCCATTTCTTAACCCTGAATTTCCACCACTAGATGTCACCAAATCTCCCATGCTGGACCTCCTGGGACCTCCTGGAACCTCTTGGGCCTTCCTGGAATCTCGTGGAACCCCCTGGACCTCCTGGGATCTCCTCAAACCTCCTGGAATCTCCTGGAACCTCCTGGCATCTCCTCAAACCTCCTAGAATCTCCTGGGATTTCCTGAGACCTCCTGGGATCTCCTCAAACCTCCTGGAATCTCCTGGGATTTCCTGAGACCTCCTGGGATCTCCTCAAACCTCCTGGAATCTCCTGGGATCTCCTGGCTGGGCAGATGTTCTCTCCTCAGTTCTGCCGTGGCCACATGTCAACAGCTGCTGGGGTGATAACATCCTGAGGTGTTCCCTCCTGAAAATTGCCAGACAAGCTGATATTTTCATAGAATTTGAGGCCACAAACAAGACTCGAGCGTCTCTGAAGAGCTGAGGGGCGGTTTTGTGGCTAATTACAGCGTCTGGAGAAAACACAGGAATTTAATTGCTTTTAATCTCTCCATCAAGACGTTGCTCAACTTCCCACAAAGCTCACGTGCTGCTTAATTAAAGTGACAGAATGGGTTTGGTGTGGTCCAGAAACCTGAAAAAGCTCAATTATCGGGCCGAGGATTAATGAACGATGAATGTTTGTCTGCGGTGTCTGAACCCGGAATCAAAGTGGGAGCTGATGGAGTGTGTACATGTAAACACCTTCAGCAGTTTCAGCTGCGATTATTTAGACAATGAGAGGCTTTTTATCCTTCGTTTCTTTACTGAATGGGAATCACTCCGTCCACTTTTCCTCCTGGAACAAATGTTCGTATTTACTGGGTCTGAGGGTCGATCAGGGCGGTCTGGAGCGTCGTCTTGATGAAGCGCCGTCTTCCTCAAAGACTTGATTGACGAAGATCCCTCGGCCCATCCCAGCTCAGGACTCCCTCAGCGTCGTCACGGTGACCCCCCCCCCGGGTTCACATCACATTCTTTCATTTTCTGAAGACTCAAACTGAAGTTCAGGGACCTTCAGGACTCGTGTGTTCACCTGTAGACCACCTGAGAGGTGACCAACACCAGCTGGTCAGCTTCCTTGGAGTTGGGACATTATCACAGAAACGTGCTACCATTTAAAGACTTTAAGTTGAATAAAGTAAATTTTCCATCAAGACTCCAGTTTAAAAATGTCACTTTTTATTGATGTCAACATGTTGCAAACTTTTAGATTTAAAAATTTCCAAAAAATTCCAAAAAAAATTCCAAAAAAACAAAAAAAGTGAAAGCCTTCAGGTCAGTTTGACTGCTTACCTCAATAAAAAGATAACTTCATACAAAAGTGCTTAAATCACTTTGTCCACATTATCTGGTTAAATCTGACACATTTGGTACTTTAATTAAAGTTCACCTGTGGTGTTCGGGGTCTTTCCAGAACCATGAAGCAGTAGGATCTATTTAAATTCTGTTGTTGGGTCAGTGGGAGGGCAAACTGGGCTCCAGAACCTTCCTCCCAGTGTTCCCAATTCCAGCTTCTCCCCCCTCCTGAGCAACAAAGCTTGAAGCGCCGCTAACATGAAGGCAGATGAAACCAGTATGAGCGGACCTGCAGACTTTAGTAGTGGAGCTGAACTGGGTTCAGGTGGATCCACTGACGAGGTGGCCCCGCCCACCCGTTACCTGCATCCCCAACACCTGGGTCCACCCAGAAGGCGCTGCAGGACGTGCATATTTAATATGCATGACCTGTAATATTTCCAAACAGTGACACTTCAGCTAATTCATGTTGTCGCATTTAATTTAGGTCACATGATTTAATTGGCCCTAATTTACTAATTAAAAATTCGGTTTACCAAAATAAGGCACAGCAGGAGAAAGTTGACCACAAACATTTTTATTGGCTGATTTAGAAGAACATTTTCTTCATTTGTGTAACTGTGGCCCTTCAGAGTCTCTGAAACAAATATAATTACTTCTTTAAAACTTTAGATACAAAAGTATTGGATCATATGATGGAATCACTGTCGTGATGTCAATATTCGGAGTATTAAATAACTTGGTCGTGTCTCTGACGTCACCAGAGGTTTTACCCCCCCCCCGGGTTTTATGTAAATCGTTTTATTTCACTTGTGGGGACACGCTGCCACCTTCCGGCCCCTCGGCCGCAGCGCTGCAGTTCCAGCTCTGGCCTCAGGGTGGCGCCAGATCACTGCTGATCGGAGTCTGCAGACGTTTGAGCCCCAAGCCGCCGAAGGGATCCTGTACGCGCGTTTGCCAGAAGAACCTTTGAGGTTCTGCTCTCTAAACGTGAGAAAAAGCAGAACAGAAGACTCGAAAAGCGACTTTACGGACGCGTTTCCTCTTCAACGAAGTGGAATCAGAGCGTCTCCGAGCTGCTTCAGTGGGTATTGACACATTATCTTCCTCCACTTCCTCGTTTTTCAGCCCCTGATGGACTGAGGTTTCTCTAAAGCAGCTTTTCCACTGACATCCAGGCCGCAGAGTAATTGTCCGGGCAGCTCCAGGAGTCGCTCTGTCTGACTGTAATGCTATAATATCGGGGTTGGCTATGACAATAATCCCCGGGGCCTCGTGGTGCATCGCCAGAGCTGGGAAGGCAGAGGAGATTCTAAGATCGGGAGTGGGAATGGTCTCATTTTCAGCTTCCTGCCAGCGCAGGAGAGGTTTTGAGGAAGTTACTGGAAGTTTGGAGGGAGACGGTCCAGAATTGAGGGGGGGGCGACGGCGGACGGACCGGGCGACGAACATCGGCCCCAACAGCGAGGACGTTATCGGCGGGATTGAGAATGTTTCGTGTTTAGGTTCAGAGACCAGAAGACCAACAAACGCTGACCCCGGCTCTCCTCCCCGACGGAGGAGACGTTTTAAACACGATGTCAGAAAGTTTCCACACGTGTTTGTGGAAACGAAACCGAAGACTTTCGGGCGAAATATCGTCTTTCAGGCGCTGAACCTATTAAACCAACCAGGTCGACCAAGTAAACAAAAAACAAGCCCTCTACCAACACGCTCTTTCACATATCTCTCATGTATCACAGATTTCTGGAACAAGAGTTTGTTCGTTCGGCTTCGTTCTATCAGCAGGTTTTAGTTTATAAAGCGAATTTCGAGGACGCGAGCATGAGAATCCGACAGAAGGCCGACTGATCTCTGCCCCGAACGACTGCTGCAGCTCGAAAACACAAATGTTCTGGATGATTCACCGAACGTCTGCGTCCCCGACGGAGGACTCACTTTAGTTCTTGGTGACTTTTAAGGGAGGAGAACGGCGACAGCAGGCGAGGGAATGGGCCCCGCGGAGGCCCACGAACGCCCCCGCTGTCCCGCCGATGTGCTTCCACGGACAAACGGGTAAACACGGGGCCCTGCGGCGGCGCCGGGAAGGAAGCGTTTCTTCCCGTTTCCCGCACAGTCGGGTCCATTCAGTCACGCTGCGAGGCGTTCAGGGACCCTGAATCCACCCGCGTTCGGCCCCTGATCCCTCAGGAGCGAGGCGGGGGCCTCCGCGCGCCCCCGAGGACGCCGCAGCGACGCCGCGGTGCCTCCGAGAGGCCGCAGCGGAGATGCGAGCGCTCCATATGTTTATGGGGCTGCCATGGAAAAACAGGGGGCCGAGCCACAGGCATTTCCTCGGCTCCTCTCCTCCGGGCGCGTGCGGGAGCGCGGCCGGGCTCGCCACGCTTCATCGTTTTCAGGAGCGGGCTTCCCGGTTTTCCCTCTGTTCCTGCCTCCTCTCCGTCTCTGGTTTCTCCAGCCTGGAACCGTCTTATTTAGTGTAACATCAGAGGGACGCGGGAGTCCGCTCACGTAAATATTTGAAGGTTTCGGCGGGCCTCTTGTTTGGGCGTCAGTCATCGAGACGGTGGAAAGTACGTTACAGTCGGCATGATTACGGTATTTGCCGCGTGGCGTGACCGCGCTTTAAGATCATTTCCAGCTTTAGAGGGAGCGTCGGAACTCCGAGACCTGAATCCGCAAACAAACACAGCGGCACCGTCTGCGTAGAGGCGCAGCTCGGCCCGCATCAGGGCGCGAACAAACGGCGAGATCGGACGAGGGTCGCCCGTTTCCGAGCCCCTGAGCATGGATGAAGGAGTCTTCCACATTAAAGGGAATGCTTCCTGCTCCCGCCGGCTGGGAGGGTGCATCATTTAAAGAGCTCCCGTGAACCTGAGTTTAAACCAGCGCGTGAGCTGAGATGTCTTCAAAGGCTTCTTGTCTCCATCTCTTCTCCTCCTCCTTTTATCTCCACATTTTCTTTGGGTTCCTGCTCTCCTCAAACTGATGGCGCAACCAGTTAATATTAAACATCCAAAGTCCTGAAGTTCCCTCTCAGAGTTCAGGGAGTTTGGGACAGTTCCGGGTTCGGTCGGAAGTCTTTTTAAACCCCATTAAACTTCAAACTTTACCGTAAAAAAGCGTCGGAATCGTCGAGACGTTTTTCAGGAGAAGTTCCTTCAGTTTAATCGCGACATGTTTTATTTATTTTTCATGTCAGTCTTTTTCCCGATCTTACCGCAGCGATGAGACCCCCCCCTGAGGGGGGGAGGGCACGCCTTGGTGTCTGGTTTAGGGTGGTCCCCGGTCCCCTTTCACAGCCCCCCCCCATGAATGAGCCTCCACCGACCCCCATTTGTCGACTCTTCTGGCAAGGCCGCGCGAACCCCACAAAAACCCCCTCAAAGTGGGTCTGTTGTCTTATTTTGTAGGTGTCTGACAGGAAGCGCCTCCTCCAGGGCCGCAACAGGTGCAGAGACAAGAGTCAATGACATCTTTGTGCAAGATGGATGAGCCCCCCCCCCCGTGAATCCGTGCATCCTGAAGGTAGCTGGCTTTCTGGCCTCCGTGGCCGACCCGCCTTTGTGGCGGCCCGCTCGCCTCCTTTGCCCGCCGTAGTAATTTATGTTGGCCCGCCGTTGCCTCCGAGCCCGCTGCACAATAGGGGCCCACAATGGCGAGGCCTGTTTTCAACGGTTACGTGTACGCCGCAGCGGCGGGGTCTCCATGGTGAAGCCCCCGCCCCCCCCCCCCGTCACACCTGCAGATGAAGTCAGGTTTCAAGGCACAAAAACGAGGCTAAAACATCGAGATGGCTCCGGTGGAGCTGCACGGGGGATCGCGATGTGAACGCGAACGCCAGAAAAAGTGGATAAAGATGACCAACGACCCCCCCCCCGCCCCACCACCCCAACGTTGCCTCTGGATAAACAGCGACCTCTTGTGGCGGAGGCATGCAACAGCCACTTATTCTGTAAAACGTGGATAAAGTTGAGGCGATATTCGAATCGATAAACGATAAATTTCTGCGTCCGTAGGCGGGGGGCAGGAATGTTCACCATCCGGAGCTCGATGGCGCTCGAGCGAAAGCTCTTCTGGGCTCCGTCGTCTCATCCCCAGAAGTGTTTTAGCGCGTTTTTAACGGCGTTTAAAAAGTTTTTAAAAGCGAAGGCGCGAGGTGGGGGGGGCCGTTGGGGCGTAATGCGCTGGGCCCTGCTCCCGGTGTCAGGCGAGCGCGGCTGCGGCGCCACATGTCGACGTTTGTCATGTCCACGCTCATCGCGGGCCTCCGCTGCCACCGGCCTTCCGTAAACCATCTTCGCCGACTTCCCCCGAATGCGCGAGCGCGTGAGCTTTTATTATTTCTGGAGCCGGTCCCACGCCCCGAGCCCCTGCAGCCGACTGCGGATTTCATGGAGCTCTCGGTGGGGGGGGGGGCGGCCCCGCGAACAATGTGGGGTGTTGTGCTGCATCTGGGGGAGCTCAGCTGCCCCCACCTGCTGGAGCAGCTTTACTGGTCTGGCTCTGGGACCAGCCACACCAGCACACACGCCGGGGCTGGTTCGACCGGGAGACGTCGGGAACCCAGATCCGAACTTTTCTTTCGTTTCCTGGACTTTAATCACGGAAAACAAATTAAATCCGACAGCTTAAAAACAGTTCAGAGCAGCAGCATTAATGCGATTTTATTTATTTATTTTATTGAATTTAACCTCCGAAACTTTTGAGAAGAGGCTCAATAATAGTATTACGGTCTTAAAAATACAATAAATCACTATTAAATGATGTACAAACATCTATATCAATTATAAATTGCGAATAAATCCGTGGCTGCACTTCCTAAATTACAACACAGAGCAGCTAAAAACATTAAAATACGTCAGTGAAACCCGCTAGCGCTGATGACGTAATACGTCAGTGGCTTATCGTAAGAGCGCCCCCTGGTGGCCCCGTTTTCCGTGGGGGGAACGTCACGCGGATGAAGCTTTTTTTTTTTTACTTGCAGGAACGCGTCCAAGCTGCGAGAACCTGGAAGCCCCGTTTTTTTTCCCTCCCCAGGTCCTCATTAAGCGCTTAAACAGGAAGGCCTCAGTCGGAGCCCATCGCTCTTGGAGCTCTGCAGGATGTTTGGAGACCCCCCCCCCGGCCCCTCAGATCAACGCTGCTGTTCTTCTTATTAACTACAGCTGGAGTACAGGACATCCTGCATCCCGGCCAACGCGCTTTTCCCTCTTTCCCTCTTTCTTCTCCTCCGCCTGTTCTCCCGACTGTTCTGCTTGTCTTCAGCTCGCCGACAGCAGACAGAAGCCAGCGGAGCAATTTGTCACTAAATATTCATCCGCCCGTCTGTCAGCATCGGGGAGGGTTTTTTGGGGGTTTTTTTTACTTTTTAACGGCGGCACCTGCTGGAGAGCGTGCTCACACATGCTGGAGAGGAGAGCGCGCTCGCACCTGCTGGAGAGGAGAGCGCGCTCGCACCTGCTGGAGAGGAGAGCGCGCTCGCACATGCTGGAGAGGAGAGCGCGCTCACACATGCTGGAGAGGAGGTGCGCTCACACATGCTGGAGAGGAGAGCGCGCTCGCACATGCTGGAGAGCGTGCTCACACCTGCTGGAGAGGAGAGCGCGCTCGCACCTGCTGGAGAGGAGAGCGCGCTCGCACCTGCTGGAGAGGAGAGCGCGCTCGCACATGCTGGAGAGGAGAGTGCGCTCACACATGCTGGAGAGGAGAGTGCGCTCACACATGCTGGAGAGGAGAGCGCGCTCGCACATGCTGGAGAGCGTGCTCACACCTGCTGGAGAGGAGAGCGCGCTCACACCTGCTGGAGAGGAGAGCGCGCTCACACATGCTGGAGAGGAGAGCGCGCTCACACATGCTGGAGAGGAGAGTGCGCTCACACATGCTGGAGAGGAGAGCGCGCTCGCACATGCTGGAGAGGAGAGCGCGCTCTCACCTGCTGGAGAGGAGAGCACGCTCACACCCGCTGGAGAGCGTGCTCACACATGCTGGAGAGCACGCTCGCACCTGCTGGGGAGGAGAGCGCGCTCACACGTGCTGGAGAGTGTGCTCGCACGTGCTGGAGAGGAGAGTGCGCTCACACGTGCTGGAGAGGAGAGTGCGCTCACACATGCTGGAGAGGAGAGCGCGCTCACACCTGCTGGAGAGGAGAGCGCGCTCGCACATGCTGGAGAGGAGAGCGCGCTCACACATGCTGGAGAGGAGGTGCGCTCACACATGCTGGAGAGGAGGCGCGCTCGCACATGCTGGAGAGCGTGCTCACACCTGCTGGAGAGGAGAGCGTGCTCGCACCTGCTGGAGAGGAGAGCGCGCTCGCACCTGCTGGAGAGGAGAGCGCGCTCGCACATGCTGGAGAGGAGAGTGCGCTCACACATGCTGGAGAGGAGAGTGCGCTCACACATGCTGGAGAGGAGAGCGCGCTCGCACCCGCTGGAGAGGAGAGCGCGCTCACACCCGCTGGAGAGCGTGCTCACACATGCTGGAGAGCGCGCTCGCACCTGCTGGAGAGGAGAGCGCGCTCACACCTGCTGGGGAGGAGAGCGCGCTCACATGTGCTGGAGAGGAGAGTGCGCTCACACATGCTGGAGAGCGCGCTTGCACCTGCTGGAGAGGAGAGTGCGCTCACACATGCTGGAGAGCGCACTCGCACCTGCTGGGGAGCGCGCTCACACGTGCTGGAGAGCACGGTCACACGTGCTGCAGCGGGGGCGGCTCAGGTGCGAGCGCGCCCTGGTCCTCCGCGGCCCCGGCGTTGGTTCGGGGAATCAGAGGGCAGAGACGGAGGAAGGAGACGATACGGGGGGGCGGAGCCACGGATGGCGCCCTCTACCAAGATGTCGAGCCTGAAGGCCCCCGACTCCGACGGCGAGCGAGCGAGCGGGAAGCTTTGAAACCCGTCAGGCCTCAGGACCCTAACCAGAGGCCCCGGAGCGGGCCGGGCTCCTTTTATCGATCCTTCCCGTCGGGCCGTCGCCGTGGCGACGAGCCCGGGTCCTGTCAGCCTGGGGTGATTGATTAGCCCTTATCTGCTGCGGCCAATCGGAGGCCCCCCGACGGCGCTTTGGTGGCAGATCCACGGAAAGGCTTGGCGAGCTCCCCGGGTTCTCCCCTCGCGATGAATGGCGGCATTCTGGTGCGGGCCGGGCCGTGGGCGGGCCTTTGTGTCCTGACTGATGGCTTTGGCCGGTCGGAGCGCTTCCAGGCGATGGTTAGCGCCCGGACCCGACAGCTGCCGGGACCCCCGGCGTTCCCGCAGGCTTCCGAAAATTAAAGCGAAAGTTTCGTCGGATGGGTGTAAGGTGAAGGTCCGACGGCGAAGCGGGTCAGGGCCTCGGGGGGGCAGGGAAGCTGCAGCCTCTAATTGGCGTCTTCTCCTTCCCTGTTATTCCGCGTTTCCCGAGTTTATCTGTGAGAAACGCGCTCTGACCTTCCCGAGCGAGGCGCCGCGAAGGTCGGGAACGGGAGCCTCTTTATTCCTTTATCTGCTCCCACGCCAACAAACGTTCTCTGTTTTCGCCGAGCGCCAGCCCTGAAGCCCTCCGAGGAGGACGGAAACCGCGCGCTTCCGCTGGCGATAACGCGGAAGGTGAAGGAAGCGTCCTGAACCCGAGAAGGAAAACAACGTTTTCGGGAGACCTTTGATCTGTAAACGTGTTGATGAGAGGGGCGGAGACCCTCAGCTGGTCCTCCTGGGCGTGTAACCGTCCCGGGTAAATCCCAGGTTGTCCCCGTCTTCTCCGGGGACCCGAACCTCCGACCTTCGCCGCATCAAGCGCTCTCGTCCCCCGGTGACGGCGGCCGCGGCGTTCCCGGGACCCCGTTGCTCTGGATTGTCTCGCCGCCTTCCCCGGGATTAAGTAAATGTTTGCTGAGCGCGCGGAGGAGGAGGAGGAGGACGTCGGAGGGGAAGCTGCAGCTCCGAGGTGGCCGTGACACGAGCCAGACGTGAGACCGGCCTGGGAAAGGACATCTGGAGCCCCCCCTCCTGACGGGGGGGCCGGTGCCGAAGCTCCAGCTGCAGGGCAGAGGGCTCGGATTTGAGGGGGTAACCGTGGCAACGGGTGACCTCCCGGCTCTGCGGCCTGAAGGTGCCTTCAAGACTCAGGTGAACTTTGCCGGCTGTGGGACCGTCCACGTTTCACCCCCTCCACCTGAGGGCCCCCTGGTCTCCGTGGTAACGCAGGGAGGAGGGGGGGGGGGGGGTGTTGCGTGTGGAGCTTCGGGTACTGGAGCGTCTCCAGGAGCGTCTCCAGCCTGGTTCCGTCGTCTCTCGCTGCCTTATAAAGGCCGGATGCCAGCAGAGGAGCTGTCCCCCCCTGCCCCCCCCCCCCCCCTCCTTCCCGCTCGCCACCCGGCTGACACTCCGCAGACGCGTCGCGCTGACGGGAAGCTCTGCGATGGATCGGGCCTCGTGCGGCGCGAACGGGAACTTGGGTCGTAAACAAACCCGACTTGGAACGCCGCGGTGAGGTCAGCGGCGAGGAGAACATCACGGCGAACCTCCCCGCGGCTCCCACGAGGGGCGATCCGCCCGACGCCTCCGCCGACCTGAGCGGACGGCGGCGTCCAGCGGAGGACGGGGAGCGCCTCTTCCGTCCGCCGCCGCCGCCGCTCCCTCCCCTCCTCTCGTTATCTTTGTGGGAATTACGCCGCTTGCTTCCTGACCTCCGGAGGGGGAGGACCAAGGTCACGGAGCTCCGAGGGGGGAGGGGGGCCCAGGTAGCGGGAGGCGTGATAACGGACGCCTCCCCCACAGCGGAGATGAACTCGACGCCTCCTGAGCGTGAAGATGTGGTCGGGCTGTGGCAAAACCGTGAATCTGAGGATGAGCGGCGTTTCTGCGAGACGGCGTAATCGCCGCGCCGTCACCGCCGAGGAACGCCGTTCAGGCCACGGTCTTTTAATCGCGCCCAGGCCGACGGCGGGGGGGGGATTCCAGCCCCGATCCGATCTCATTAGCGCGTCCCGCCGGTGGCGGTGATTCACATCGATCGTCAGACCCGCCGCGACGCCGCCAGTTAATTAAACGATGAACCAGGAAACGAATTAGCGGGGCTCTTAATGCTGCTGCTGCGTGGGCGGGGGGGCTGCAGGGGGGGGTCCAGCAGGGAGGGGGGTCCAGCAGGGAGGGGGTCCAGCAGCGCCTGGGACTCACGCGCGAGGAGACGGGATATCGATGCTGGCTGGGGTTTGGCGAGCTGCAGAGGGCGGAGGTCATCCGGCATTCGCGGGACCCCCCCCCCCCCCCGAGGACGCAGCCCCCCGATCGGTGGAACTTTCCTCCGACTCGGGCGAACCTCGCGGGAAAAAAAGTTTCCCCCGCTAAATGAATTCCTATCTGTCGGAGCGGCGGCGGCGGCGCATTAGCGGCGGGGGCTGCGATGGGGTGTTGATATTCCAACCAATGAGAAAAAGCCCCGACAGAAGAAACACAATTGGAACTAATGTGTGTACCCCAGAGAGAATAATTGAATTTTTATCTATTTTACACCATAATGAATCCTCTGACATTAGCGACAGCCGAGCTGGGGGGGGGACTTTGCAGAGCATGGATAATTACTTACTGAGAGCTGGGGGGAGATGGGGGGGAGTGTGTGTGTGTGGGGGTGTTGGGTTATGGATGTTACGTCATATTTCCATGCATGAATGCAGCACAGATAAAGAAACTGTGGGGGGGGGCGTTGACGCTGCTCACTGAGGTGTCACTTGTGAAATCATCGTGATACGTAACTGGTGTCAATGGAGTGGTCAGTCTGCCCCCTGCCCCCCCCCACACTGCCCTTTCAAGAGAAGGTGTCGTCCTCCAGCGAGGGATTAGGCCGAGGGTCCTAAAATGAGACGGCCAAAGACCTCGTGAAGAGTTTATTTCACACATGAGTGTCCCTCCATCTCCTGCTGCTCGTCTTTCAAAGGCCAAAGGGAGAAAATGGAGGGGGGGGCGGCGCGGGGGGGGGCTCCCAGTTGATCTCCTTAGGCCGCGGCGGCTTACTTAACTCATCCAGGAGCCGCCGCTCCGCTGAAGGTATCGCTAAGGCCCCACTTTGCATGAGAAAACCGGGATTAATCCAAATATTTATCCTCGCTGAGAGAGATGTTTTCCCCGTCTTTACATCCCCCGGAACGCCGCCGCCCCCCCACACACACACACACACACACACACACACACACACACACACACACCCCCACACACACACACACACACACACACACACACACACACCCCGGGTGCGCTCTCGCGCTCTCGCCTGCAAATCAGGTATAAATATTTCAGGGAAAGTTCTGCTGCAACAAACCCTGCTTCTGGTGTCAGAGCTGTCACCACGGTAACCAGCCAGCGACAACGTCATTTGACAATTCTCTCAGAGGGCATCGAGACCCCCCCCCCTCAAATCCCCCCCCCCCATCTCCCCAGAGAGGTGTCCATGGCAACCGAAAGCAAGCGGAGCGTACAGTAATTCAATTGATACCTCACACCCTGACCCCCCCACACACACTCATCCGTTTCCACACCCCCCCCCCCAGTCATGAGGCTTTTATTACCCCCCCCTGCAGAAATCTCCATCTAATTAACCTGGATCCTGTTCATTATTAGTCATCTTTTCATCACGTGTGTCACAGCAGCTAATTAAGGAGCATTCCCGGGAACGTCGGGGGCGGGGGGATTCCATCGCGGAAGGTCGGACCAGGAGCGCTCGAACGTTCCCGACAGGAGGGGGGGGGGACGCTGACCTTCCCAGGAACGGGACAGGGTGCGATGTACGAGCCTCCGCGGGTTGGGCCCCGGGTTCGAGGGCGGCGCTTGTGTATTCCAGCCCCGCTCCCGCTTTGTTCCGTCTCTTTTCTCTCCTTGATTTTCCCTCCTGTCACTTCCATCTCCGTTCTTTCTTTGTTTTCCCTTTCTGCCCCCCCCCATCCCGGCCCGTCCTTGGGAACACGCCCGCGTGTAAAAACGGCCTCGGCACAAATCAGTCGGGCCCGGCCGCCGCCGCTTCCAGCCCGTCCCGCCTTTGTGTCGGAGCTCCGGGGAGAGGCGTGATGGACCCCCTCTCCCCCTCCGCTCAGCTGGCGTTCCCACTGTCTGGTGGTGGTGGTGGTGGTGGGGGGGGGGGGGCTCTGCTGCGGGCCGTCAGACCGTGCTGGGGGAGTCAAACAGAGCTATTGAGGCAGCAGAATGGCCGGGAGGAGGGCCGAGTCCAGCCCGCGCCGCGTGAGACGCGCGGCCCTGGGAAAGGCGAGCTCACGGGGAGCCGCGGCCCCCGACGCTCCGTTTGAGACCCCGAAAACCCTCCTGCAAAAAAAACCAAAAAAACCCTGGCCTTCCCAGACGACCAGGCAGCAGGAACTCACCGTCCGTCACCTGTAGCCTCCAACAGGTGACCCCCCCACCCTGGAGCACCAGGACCTGCTGGGCTAACTGGGAGCAGTGCACGCCTCCGCCGGTAGGGGGCGCGTGAGCCACAGCTGCAACCGGCGTGCTCGCGCCAGCCTCCGATCGGGCCAAACCGTGGCACCGCCACGCCCAAACCGCAGGCACTTATAGCCGCATCTGCGCAGGGGCTGAATTATGGTTTCTCGTTTTAGACCCGCGCGCTGTTTTTGTTCCAGTGAAAAGACTCCGTGTGTCCCGGCGCTGCTCCGGCCCCCGTTGACGCCCCCACCAGGGACAGATGGAGGGGAAAAACACATTAAATGTACATTATTTTGATGGTGTGTCAACGTTCTGAGCGGCTAAAAAGGGGATAAATATGAAAAGGACAGAGCTCCACCCACTGTGTGTGTGTGTGTGTGTGTGTGTGTGTGTGTGAGGGGGGGGGGCAGCTAGCGTGGACCAGCGTGAGGTTTGACCTTTAGTCTGAACCTTGAAATAAACCATAAGCGTCTATCCGATTTCAATTCGTTTAAAGTTAGTTTAGCAGCGCGACAACGATCTTCACCTTTCGTTCACAAAAAAAAAACACGTCTGTTTGAGGAATAAACGTGTTTTTGTGCATTTTATGAGCTTTAATTTTGGTCTTTTTTACAGATATAAATAACTAAATCAACACGTTCTGCTGTGTGATTCGCAGATTTATTTAAGCAAACGGCTAAAGAGCGTGTTTAAATGCTGTTTACGCCCCGCTGTGATTATCTTATTTACATTTTCTCCGAGGAACAACATGCAGTTTTCTCCCGTTTTTATCTTCGACCGCGTTCGTGGTGTTTCGAGACGGCGGTCGCCGTCCTTCTGTGAGGTGTAATTCGCCCGAGAAGCTCTTCAGATCTACAAGGACGTGACGTTTATCTGGCCCGAGCAGCGTCAACATCCACCATCGCCCGTGCGGATAACCCTCTACGGTCGAGGGTGGCGCCAGCGGTTTGGAAAACAGAGATTAGGATTAGGATTAGATAAGGATTGAACCTCTAGGAGACGAAGATTGAGAGCAGCTGCAGCATCGATCCTGAGACAGGCCGGATCCATCGAGCGCGGAGGGGTGGGGCTTTGGGATCGACGGACGCTCCCGCACCGTTGGCAGGAACGACTTCAGCCTCGGGGGGGGTCGACCGCAACCGATCCACGCAGGCATAACTAACAGAGCCCAGATGAGGGCTCGCTCAGGGGACAGCTGAGCCCGGATCATTCAGCTCCGTCTCCCTCCGATCGTCTCTCCGGCCCGAACGCCCGTCTGGGGGGGCGAAAAGGCCTCCGTAGCTCCGCCCCTGACTGATGGCGGTGATCAGAGCTCCACGGTGATCCCGATGGAAGCCGAAGTCAGAGCCTAGAACCTGCGAGGTTACCTGGGAGGTTAAAGGCTTCAGAGCCTCCTCGCCGGTTTTTGTGAATGACTTCTACGTTCCACGCGTGTTCGGAGGCGGATGAAAACGTTCCCGTTGTGTTTTCCCGCTGCTGATTTGAGGGTTTGACGCAGATCTTCTCCAACAAGCTCCTCCACTCTGGGAAGCTCAGACCCGATCCGCTTCTCTGCAGAGTTCAGCGGGGAATCGAGGGGCTTCAGGGCCCCCGGTGCTCGGGCTCTCTCCCGCTTCCAGCCTTTATCTGGGAACGTGCGGATCGGAGGGCCCAGCGGGGGGATCACGCCGAGTTCCTGAGAACCTCACACGCAGCGATGTCTTATTCGGCGGCTCAGCTCCTGCTGACAGAGCCTTCCCGGTGGTGGATTCCTACGGGCGGGGAGCAACCTGCACCTCTGTGATGACACGGTTTTCTTATTCCGGGATCAACCGCGGCTCCAGGGAAAGCCGCTCCCCGTCTGATTAAGGGAAAAGCGAAGGGCTGAGTCGCTCCTGTCAGTCAGTCGGGAGCTTCTCCAACGTCCGACCTCCCTCCAGAGGAGCCTCCATTCATCAGCGGGGCGTCGTTAGCACGAAGGAATTAGAGGCAGTGGGGAAATGTGGCTGAGATAAGAACACCCTACACACACACACAGGCACACACACACAGAGATACACACACACACAGGCACACACACACACACACACACACACACACACAGTCTTTTTCCAGGACTGAAGTGAAGCGGGTACTTAGAGCTCCTGCATCAACACAGCACGTGAGAAACTGTGAAAGTGTCCAGGACTGAGAGACCTGTCACATCGCCCCCCCTCCCTCACACCCCCTCCCTCCCCCCCCCCCGCTCCCCTAATCTGTTGTTGTTGATAACAGAGGCCTGTTCTCGTAGCAGCAGCCTTGTCCAACACGCCGTCCTTCGGCGCCCCTCCATCCCTGGTGACATGTCGGCAAACACGGAGGGAACACGAGCGTCTCTGTGACGGCTCCCTCAGGACGGCGCTCAGATCAGAAGATGGTGAGGATGAGGATGATGAAGATGATGAAGATGAAGATGAGGATGATGAAGATGAGGATGATGAGGATGAGGATGAGGATGAGGATGATGAAGATGAGGATGATGAAGATGATGATGATGAAGATGAGGATGAGGATGATGAAGATGATGAAGATGAAGATGAGGAAGATGAGGATGAACATATGAGTGCAGCCACTTCATCATCTTTATCTTCATCAACCGCACCTCAAGACGCACATGGGAACTTAAACCAGTCCATCATCGACATCCAAGGGGGGGTCCAGGAGGAGAGAGGAGACACACACACACACACACACACACACACACACACACACACACACACACACACACACACACACACACACACACACACACACACACACACACATCAAAGAGATTGGTTGATTGAAAAGAATCAATCCTTTATGTTGTTATCCTGCAGCTGACTGAATCTGCTCTGTTTACTCCAGGATTAGGCTTTTGTCTGGAGGTGTGTGTGTGTGTGTGTGTGTGTGTGTGTGTGTGTGTGTGTGTGGGTCTGTGTGTGGGTCTGTGTGTGGTGTGGGTCAGGCGTGAAAAGGACAGTTGTCTCATTGTGTTTCTAACCGCTGGACAGTCAAATCCCTGTAGATTGAGTCTAGGAGCGTCCTCTTGTCCCTGGGATTAACCCCCAAAACCCGAGGTTATCTGTTAACTCACACACTCACACACACACACTCACACACACACAAACAAACACACTGGTGTGCTGTCATTGATAAGTCCCTGATTGATCAGTAATCTGCAGAGGATCAATCTCAGCTTGTTGGAAACACAAAGAGGGATTCATTCCATTCAGGTTGGAGATGAAGCGCTGGTGTTTGGAGGAGGGAAATAATACCCAGTCCTTCCGATCATCAACAGTCGGGATTCCAGGAACGACAGAAATGAACTTCTCCCACACCGTGCGGCTGTTTTCTTCATGTGTGCATCGATGACCTCCGCTCTGCTGACTCGGCTGTGGAGGCGTGAGGTTAATCAACCCCCCCCCCCCACACCCACCCAACCACCCGCTCCATTAGCAGGAAGGTGAATATCTGCTGAATGCCGGTGTGAGAAATGGAGGCTGGAGCGTCACTTGTGAGAATTCCCGGACGCCTGCAGCCACGCCGCTCTCCCGGAGAGGCCGGGTGAAATCGCCGCCTCTAATTCAGAAACCAATCACTTCAGATTTTCCACTTCAGGAAGGAGACGGGAAAACGGGACCGCAGAGGGAGGACGAAGCATCCTGGAGCCACGCTCGTGTGGGGATACACACTCCATGTTCCCTGGAACACAGGAATGCAGGAAATATTCTCCATAACCCCCCCCCCCCCTGAAATGAAGCCATCCATGGCACACTTATTGTGTCTCCTGGAAAATGATCCTCCCATTTAACTGGCGAGGCTGGGGGGGGCTGCATGTTCTCCACGAGACATTTGAGGAGACGTTCCCGCAGTGGCAGGATGATTTTCCTGAAACGGACTCGCTCCATGATTCCGCATCTGCGGAATCGGCAGAAAAAAAAAAGCCCAGCGCGTTCCATTATGTATGAGGGCAGCAGATCTAACATTACACCCCTGGAATATCCTCCCAGGCCCTCCCCGTCTTCCCTGACCCTGTGATCTACCGTAGGAAACCCCAAACTCCAATCTCGCCTCTCATCTCTCCTTTCATCCCCCCCCCCCCCTCCCCTCCATCTCCCCCTCCACAGCTGGAAATGCGCAGGCTTCGCTGACGCTGCTCCGGATAACGTTGGAGAGCTCTCGATGAGGAGATCTCACCCGCTGACGGGATCGAGATGTTGATGAATCCCGGAGGCGGGACGACTCCGACCTGATGTTTGCACCCCCACGGAGGCACATTCCCTCCTCTGTAAGGTCACTCCCGACTAGTTTATATTGGAACGCCACCCCGGGGGGGGGGGGGGTGTTCACAATCAGAGCATCCAGGACGGCTCCACTGGAAGTTGCAGCGTCTGGGGAGCGCTGGGATATCCTTCCTGAGGTGTAGTCATTGTATCTCACCATCCTCCTGAGCGGAGCAGCTGCGGGGGCCGCCGGCGCTGCCAGCCCGATACGAGGAGCCATTCCCAGAAACTGAGATCCGACGTACAGCTGGCAGGGAGGCCGCCTCGTCCTGCACATAATTGGATATTGTTCTATTGTCGTGATTGTGGGAGGAAATGGAGGGAAGCCATGTAGCAATTTCACGGACGCAGCCTGTCTGTCAGCTATCCGTGTTCCAGTCCGTGTTCACGTGGGAAAAATGGGAAACCGAGGGAAGTGTCGGCTGCATAATATCATTCGGAATGCAAAATTCCGTGATTTCCTGACGCTCCTCGCGTGCCGATTTGGCTCCATTCATGACAGGATTATATCCAGGGTTGATTAAAAACCCTGTTTTCCTCCCTTTTATTGGAATCTCTGCTCAGAAGACGGAATAACCCGGAGAAGCCGGCCGCGCCTCCGCGGCGGCGTGCTTGTGCGAGTGCGGTTGATAGCAGGACATTCCAGAAACAACGCGGATCCCGGAGGCTCCTGCTGCTTCAGAGATAGGAGGGTGGAAGGTCGCTGATCTCCAACCCGCTGGGTCCTCCTGGAATGTTCCCCGATAGTCGGACGGATCCAGGCTGGGGGATAAAAGAGCTCCCTTTCAGGAGGAGCCGGGCGGCTGTTGGAGACGTTACGAGCATTCCGTCAGCGTCACTTAATCCAGATTACATTTAAACCGAGATGCAGCATTTACCAGAGCGCTGTCCCTGTGTGTGACCACGCGTGCCGACAGTGAATTAAATTGGGTTAAATCAGTTGGGAATTCCATATGTTCCCTGGAATAGACGATCCCATTGCATCTGTGTGAATTTGCTCTGCAGGCGTGTCACTTATGGCGAGCCTGCCTCGCTTAAAACAACATCGAAATGTCACAAATTAACAAAAAGAAGGCCTGTTTGATCCCAGACGGTGATTCCGGAGTGGCGGCAGACCCCCAGACTGTTTAATTATCACCATAACTCCCTCATTAAAACGCCTCTTCAGCGTCACTGGGAGGGAAAAAACTGTGGAAAAACCATCAAGGACTCAAGTTATGAAGCACAAACTCCATCAGAGGCGCTCCTGTCCGGGACACAAATGTGTTGTTGGGGCGTGAGTGGAGCCCGTGAGGGACCAACACCACCTTCTCCCTTAAAAAAAACAGTTTTCCCAACAGCCGTAACTCGCAGCGCGATCGGAATAGCCAGATAGCTGACTGTAATTATGCGCTAAATGAAAACATTCCTTTGCGGGCAGAAATATAATAACTTCCAGAATGCTGCCTCAGCCCGGGATGATGGGGACGGCGAATTCGGCGAAGCCGCAGACCTGCAAACAATCCCGGGAACGCCAGCAAAACAGCTTCAGACCTCAGAGCGTGAGGGGGAAGTTTGGATGGGTTTCGCCCTGTTTGTTAAGTCTGACGGCGTCGATCAGAGCAATAAAAGTGTTGGACAGCCGCCCAGAGCCGGAAGGAATAACGGCAGATTACGGCCGCTTCGGGATCGAGGGGAGCTGAGCTTTGAAGTTTGCTGCGGACCCGATGACGGAGGGGCTTTTATCGCTTCCATCAGCGGTGACGCTGGAGTCACGTCCTCGCTGTCTCTGCTCCCGTCTCGGTTTTCCTCTTCCCTCTCTCACCCTTTCTCCATTTCCGGTTCCCGACCTCCTCGCCTGCCGCTTTCCATCAGCTCCCCGGCTGCCCCCGCGCTTTCGCGTTTCCTCTGACGCCCCTTTGATCTCTGCTTTCATCCCGCCGGTCTTTTTCGAGCTACTGGAAATTCCTCCGGCCAGAAGACAAAAGCGGAGTCGCAGATTAAAAATAGACGGCAGCGTTCTGGGATACCTTTGATGGGCTGCTGCTACTGCAACAGAAGGAAACAACTAATCCTCATAACTAATGTCCGGGGCGAGGAGGAAGGAGGCTCTGGACCGTCATCAAAGCCCTCCGGAGCAAACGTCCGCAGGCATCAGGCTCAGGGCGATAAGGGCTCCCCACATGTTCTCCAGATGCCTCGCACCACTCCAGCTTATCTCCGGCCGTCGCTCCTCCACCGCCGGCCTCTCCGACGAGGGGAGCCGGTCGGACGAGGGAAGACGAGACCAGAGGCAGGACGGGGCTTTGATCTCCGTGGATTCCTTTGATGAGGTTGATGTCAGAGAGCCTCGAGGAACAGCTGAAGAACCTTCTCAATCTGATCCAAAAGGAGGGCCGATGTGACGGAAACCGGATACAAACACGGTAAAGATGAGGCTGATCTCCCAGTTGGAATTCCTGGAATATCAGTAAATCTCAGATTAATAATAATAACGGGTGTAGCCTCGTCTGGTGTGGTCTAGTACGGCCCAGAACAACGTATATAAACCTGATGGACCGTTCAACAGGGCAGTCTGACCGAATGTGTCACATAATCCGTCAGATTAAAGGTCCAATAATCTGTGGGAATTGTGGTGACAATCCCTCACCCCCACCTCTGGGCTCAGGTGGGAAAACTGATCCATGAATGCAGGTAATCCGGTCCATAATCCAATAAACTCTGTTCATTACCCACGGCTCCACCTTCGGGCCCCGGAAGAGGCCCGAGTCGGTCTGCTCCTGAACCGGCGGTAAGCCTCAGATTCCCGCTCCACTTATTAAACCGCTGTTTACCCCGAACAGAGCAGAAAAACGACTTTAAAAACGGGAACAACGGCACCAGGGAGGCGACAGGACTCTCAGAGACTCATTACACATATTAGTATTCCGATGTCATCCTCATCTGGATTAACCAGCTGGTCACGTGTCCCAGGGGAGCCGGGACACCTCAGACGCTCCTCAAGCGTCTCCGGGAAGGAGCGACTTTTTATTGCTTCCGATGGCGGATCGTGAGCTCTCCGCAGACGCAGCTGCAGCGCTGGTGAACCAAAGTGGGAAGTGAGTTTACGGACAAGTTGGAGAACAATCCCAATAAACGAGGGAAAGCGGGCGGCGAGGAATGTTCGGATCTCCTGGAATCCTCAGGGGCGCGTTTGAGTCGCAGCCTGGACGGGATCAAAGGGGCGTTTCCTTCATCCTGCAGATCGCGGACGCTTCGAGGGCCTTTGAGGAAGGCACTGTGTGTGTGTGTGTGTGTGTGTGTATGTGTGTGTGTGTGTGTGTGTGTGCGTGCGTGTGTGTGTGTGTATTTAATCAGGTCTGTCCAACAATGGAATCCAACAATTTGGTCTCAACTTCCACAATTATTATTATTCCTCTTCTAGCTCCTCCTCCTCCCCCTCCTCCTCCTCCTCCTTCTATTCCTCCTCCTCTTCATCTTCTTCCTCCTCTTCCTCATCCTCCTTCTCCTCCTTCTTCTCCTCCTCCTCCCCCTCCTCTTCTTCCTCCTTTTTCTCCTCCTCCTGCCCTCCTCTTCCCCCTCCTCTTCATCTTCTTCCTCCTCCTCCTCCTCTTCCCCCTCCTCCTACTTCTTCTTCTCCTCTTCCCCATCCTCTTTTTCCTCCTTTTCCTCCTCCTCCTCTTCCTCTTCTTCCTTCTCTCCCTCTCTCCCTCCTCCTCTCCCTTGTTCTCTCTTCCTCCTCTTTCTCCTCCCCTCCTCCTCCTCCTCTTCCTCCTCCTCTTCTTCCTTCTCCCCCTCCTCCTCTCCCTCTCTCATTCCCTCCTCCTCTCCCTTGCTCTCTCTTCCTCCTCTTTCTCCTCCTCCCCCTCCAACCCTCCCTTTCTCTCCCTCCTCCTCTCTGGTCAGCAGAAGGTCACATGATGAGTCAGCATCGTGAACGTCTGTGGTCGGAGGAGGCGTTAGCCAGCAAAAACGTGCTCCGAGTGCCTCATCAGGACACGGAGGTCTCTGATTGGCCGGTCCTCTTAACAGCTCGCTCCCTTATTGGCCTGATTGTGCGACCACTTGTGTCATCCTTCCTTTATTAAAACGTGTTTAAGCCCCCTCATCAACGCGGTAATAACGGTGCTCCACCCCCCCGAAGGACGGGGCTCATTCCGGACTGTGTCCTGGAATGGTTTTTAAATGGGTCTCGCCGTCTCCTCGAAGGAGAAAAGTACAGAGCCGAACGCTCCGGATATTGTTTCCTGTCACGCCAACGCCGTCTGAGGCGCGGCGAGCCGAAGACAAAGGAGCGCGAGGAGCTGATTCAATTTACGGGAGGGAACGACTCCGTGGAGAAGGGCCAATAAAAGTAATTCAGACGTAATCCAATCCAACAAATTACACGTCCTCCCATTCCTATCAGCACCGCCGAGGCAGGAAAAGGCGCCAACAAACATCGGTAAAAAAACCTCGCCGGGCCCGTTGTGCGTCGCACAAAAGCGTCGCGTTAAACGGGAGAAAAACAACCCCCCCCAAAAAAAACAAAAAACAAAACGGCGCTATCAGACGGCCCGCTTGAAACGCAGCAGAATAAAAGTGAGCGGGTTGTTATTCAGCGAGGCCCCGCCCCCTGCCTCGGTGTTTGAATAATTACGATAAGAGCGTAAACTGATAAATATTCATGGCGGAGGAGGCTGGACCGGCGCCATCGCGCCCCCCCCCCGGAGCCCCAGCGCCCCCAGAAGTTCGCTACGGTCGTTACCGCGACGCCTTTTCTCTCTTTTTTTTTTTTTTTTTTTTGTTTTCCAGCTTTTGAACTTTTTGTGTCATCCCCACGCTCCTCCTCATCCCGCGCGGCTGGAGGCCCTGTGATTTATTCTGGCATGAAATGGATTTGGAGGAGTCGCTGCGTCATGTCTGATTAAGATGCAGCCATTAATGGGCACTTCCTGCGGCACCTGCTGGGCCTTTGTAGCCCGACGGCGCTGCTGCGGTGGAGCCAGAACAGACTCATCAGTGACACAATTAACCGCTGATGTTTGTTCTTCCACCAGCTCTGGTTCCACGTCTGCACAAGTTTCCTTTAAAAAGTTACACGAACCACAAAGTGATGTTGGACCGGATGGGTTGGATGGGTCTGGGTCAGGGGGTCAGGTAGGATGGGTCTGGGTCAGGTAGGATGGGTCTGGGTCAGGTAGGATGGGCCTGGGTCAGGTAGGATGGGTCAGGGGGTCAGGTAGGATGGGTCTGGGTGAGGGGGTCAGGTAGGATGGGTCTGGGTCAGGGGGTCAGGTAGGATGGGTCTGGGTGAGGGGGTCAGGTAGGATGGGTCTGGGTCAGGGGATCAGGTAGGATGGGTCTGGGTTAGGTAGGATGGGTCTGGGTCAGGGGGTCAGGTAGGATGGGTCTGGGTCAGGTAGGATGGGTCAGGGGGTCAGGTAGGATGGGTCTGGGTCAGGGGGTCAGGTAGGATGGGTCTGGGTCAGGTAGGATGGGTCTGGGTCAGGGGGTCAGGTAGGATGGGTCTGGGTCAGGGGGTCAGGTAGGATGGGTCTGGGTCAGGTAGGATGGGTCTGGGTCAGGTAGGATGGGTCTGGGTCAGGGGGTCAGGTAGGATGGGTCTGGGTCAGGGGGTCAGGTAGGATGGGTCTGGGTCAGGTAGGATGGGTCTGGGTCAGGGGGTCAGGTAGGATGGGTCTGGGTCAGGGGGTCAGGTAGGATGGGTCAGGGGGTCAGGGAGGATGGGTCAGGGCGTCAGGTAGGATGGTCTGGGTCAGGTAGGATGGGTCAGGGGGTCAGGTAGGATGGGTCTGGGTCAGGTAGGATGGGTCAGGGCGTCAGGTAGGATGGGTCTGGGTCAGGGGGTCAGGTAGGATGGGTCTGGGTCAGGGGATCAGGTAGGATGGGTCTGGGTCAGGGGGTCAGGTAGGATGGGTCAGGGGGTCAGGTAGGATGGGTCTGGGTCAGGTAGGATGGGTCAGGGGTATAGGGCTGGGTAATATTATGTCTGTGAAGGTCCTCACAAAGATAGAAGCACAAGGATGTGTGTGTGTGTGTGTGTGTGTGTGTACTACATACTACCCGTGCCAGAATCCTCACTCTATCAAAGTGGGGACATTTCGACCGGTCCTCGTATCTCCAAAGGGCGTTGGAGGGTCCAGACTTCGGTTTTGAGGTTGAGGTCAGAAGGCCAGAGGTCAGGGGTCAAGGTCAGGGTCAGGGGCTGCAACTATAAACGTCCTCACAGAGATAGCAGCACAGCTGTGTGTGTTAGTGATTAACATGTTTGTTTTCTTTCGTATCTCGCCGTATTTAATCGTCTTAACGTCTCCCGCGTGCACGTGCCCGCGTCACATGTTGGATTTGAGGCGTGTTTTCCGTGTGAAAAGTTCACTCTGGTGAGTCGAAGTGTTTCTTTTGTTCTGGAGCGACCGAAGCTTCTTTTTTTTTCTTTTTTTTAAACCGCATCAGTGAAGCAGCATGAGAGCCGGGATACTCGGAGACCACAAGAAAGTCTTTGATTGACAGGATGTGATGTCCTAAGCCCCGCCCACCGGCGGGCCCTGAGAGCGCCTCCGCAGCAGCAGCGTTTGGGTCCGGGAGGGGGGGGCCGGGGGGCGGGGGGGGCAGGCGAGGAGCAGCGGCGGTGTGGTTTCAATTAGGCGGCTGCTGCAGAGCTGCGGGTTGGGACGCGGTGCCAGGACGTCCCGGGAGAAACGGCGCTGACGCCTCCGAGGCCCGCCAAGCCCGGCCACAGCCGATCCCAGATTGCCTGCGTCCCCGTCGCCGTGGGGAATGCCGCGGCCGGGAGAACATCTGAGAAAACAATCAGCGCCTGGGGGGGGGGGGCATGGGAAGGCAAACAGGCCGGGCCGGCGGCGTGTTTGTGCTCGCCGCCGCCATCCATCATGTTTCGCCGTCGTGCGTGCGGGTGCGTCAGGGCCGGAGAGAGGCGGGAAGGCGGGGACGTGTAAACAACGGAGACGCCGTCGAGAGGGCCGGTGGGGGGGTCTGTAGGCGAGCGCAGACGGGCGGGCGAGGGGAGAGAGAAGACGACGCGCGGGCCCGAGCACCGCCGCAGCACGCGCGAGGGGTCAGGGGTCAGGGGGTCAGGGGGTCAGGGGGTCAGGGGAGGGCGTCCTCAGGTGTCGTGTTCGGGAGCTACCGAGGAAAAGCGGGTTGTGGTGCATCGTGGGAGCCGTAGGACCGCGCGCTTGTTCCCGAATCTGCATATTCCGCCCTTCTGTCGTCGGTTTGGAGGTCGAGATGTGATCAAATGAACGCCGCTCATTCATCCGACCATCGAGTGATGAGCTTGAAAGGGTAGCGCCGCTCCTGAGTCATTAACTCTGCCCCTTCTTTCCTCCACAAGCTCCGCGCAGTTCAAAGAGGGTAAAAAGGGCACGATTTCAGCGGGGTTTAACGGGAAGAGTTGGAATTCTGCGCGTTACAAAGACAAAGAGAGCGGGGGAGGGTTTAGAGGAATTGTTAAAGAGCGGGAAAAAGAACGTTCGTCCCGGAGCTTAATGTACACCATCGCTCAGTCGCGTGGCTTCAAAAGGTTACAGGCGTAGATCTGCAGCGGCGGGGGGGGGCTCGTGCTCCGGGATGGGATTCCGACGCTGCCGTATTCCGACGCTGACGGACAAAGACGTGGTCTTCGCCCCCAACGTAAAGATACTTTACAAACGAGCAGCTTCGACATTAAAGCCTTGATCAAATATTAATGATCAAATATTAACATGAATCAGTAATGATGGAGGGGGGGGGTATGGGGGGGGGGGCTATTCCAGGTACTGAACATGCAGTATTGATGGGGGGGTTATGGATGGATCCGGGCGTTGTGGCGTTAATGAGGCCCGCAGATGAAGATGACCTCATCCTCGCCGCTCGCTGCTCCGAGCTGATGACACGATTGCATCAATCACAGACCCTCATCAAGCCTCAGAAGCCTCGCCCCCGCCTGCCCCCCCCCACACCCACACACACACCCCCGCTCCTCTGCTGGGGGGGGTTAGGGCAGCTTTACGGGCGCTCTCTGAACACGGATCAATATCAGACACGTCTAATAAAACACGTTTCTCAAAATTGACTCAAAGTGGGGGCCTGCAATTATGAGATGAGCCGGGGGGGCGGTGTGGGGGGGGGCTGTGGGCGGGCTAATGAATACCCTGGGGGATTCTCTGCGGCGGTGGGGGGGGGCAATGAAAGCACGGCGGAGGGAATGACATTGGAGCTCTCTTTCATGTGTGACAGTGGGCCTGGCTCCGGGTTTGCCTCTGATGGAATCGGAGCGCGGGGGGGTCGGGGGTCGGGGGTTTGATGCCTCCTGCGAGCGCTCGTCCACGTCTCTGTTATCGGCTGACATCTGCGAGCGTCGCGCCACGCCCCCTGTTTCAGAGCGGCCATTAAGATTCCGCGTGAAGCTCGCTGTCACTCTGACTGTAATTGGTCCTGACCCCCCCCCCCCAACACCCCCCCAACATCCCCCCCTTCAGCACGCCACCGCCGCTACTGAAGGTTTTTCACCCCCGACGAGGTTTACTTGAGATATTTGTTTCATTAGTCCTGCCCCGGGCCGCATTCGGAGCTTTACCTCCTCCGTCAGGAAGATGAAAGGTGGAGATAAGCGTTCCCAGATGATCCCGATTATCAGACGCTCCTCACTCCCGGAGCCGTTTCATCGACACCGTCCAGATGTTTTGTTAGCATTTCCAGTCGCTTCTGACTTCCTGGTTTGGAGTTTTGCATCTGTCGGCAGGATGAACTCGATTATCCCTGAACCTCTCGGGACCGCGAAAGTGGGACTGGGATTAAAGCGGAATAAGACGGTGGAGTGGTGGGGGGTTAAGGGTGATTGACAGTCCTTGTCATATACTGATGGATCTGGGAGCAGATCGGAATACCGATTAGAAACAGGCGGAAAGCTGACAGCTAAAATAACTCCTGGGGGGCAGATCAGCCTGGAAGCGTTTTCCAGGATTCCCTTCGGAGCTGCGACCGTTCCGAGCGTTTAAATTCGCCGTTTGCCGAGCGCGCGCTTCCCAGTTGGGTTCGACGCTCCCGTCGCTCTCATCCCGACTGAGGGACGCAGCTCCTCCGAGCTGAATTTTGCATCAGCTTCCCGAATAAAAAAAAAAAAAAAAAACTGCAGCGACATCAGAGGCGACGAAGGCCTCGTCACGGCGGGCGACGCGGAGATGAAAGGGTGACGTCGGCGCCTCGCGGACCGCAGGGAAACGGGCGAATTCAAAGAGCGACGAGGCGGCTGCGTCATCCCGAACGCCGTCCCCCGAGGATCGGGAAGCAGAGAGCGTCCGGATAGCACACGTGTGGTGGGCCTGGGGGGGGGGCGTCGGTGGTGCTTCCTTCTGTGATGTTCCTGACTGGTTTAAACCGGTTTTATTGGTTCCCATTATAAAACCAGTTTCTACTGGTCTGGGGTCCGCTCTTTGATTCACCAGAACATTAAAGCATCTTCAGGACTTTAGGTTGACGTAATTTAGGGAGTAACATCACACAATCCAGGAGAGGGGAGGGTGGGGGGGGGTCCAGGGGGGGTTAGGGGGGTTAGGGGGGTCCAGAGGGACAAGAGGTGAAATGGAACCCACACACTGAAAAGAAACCATCCCATCACACCTGTTTACAAGAGGAAACCATGATGTCACCCACTCCACATCCCGGGGGACAATGGTGGCTGGAAGAAAGCAACAGGTCACGGGGGGGTGAGGGGGAGGGGGTGAGGGGGGGGGGGCGGTCGAGGGGCCTGAAGAAGCTCTGTTTTATTTAGCATGGATACTATGTTTTGGCCCCTCCGCCTGCAGCACAATAACACTTGTGGCTTCAAGTTCCTGCCCCCCCCCCCCCCCCCCCCCTCATCCCCGTCCTTTAACTCTGCACCATCCCCTCGCTCTCAAACATCATATGGCCGCGGCTCAAAGACGCGCAGTTCCCGTCTATTGAGACTTGTCTGTAATTACCTCGAGATGAGGCGGCGGGGGGAGGGGAGGGGGGTGAGGGGGGGCATATTAAAAAGTGCCTGAAAAAGAAATAGTCTGCATTCTTCACAATAAAAGCACGGAGGAAGAGGAGGAGGCGGAGATTCCAGCACAAACCTGAGGCGGCGGCCCGCGGATCAACGCCGAATTACAGCGGACGCCGCCAACGGCAAGACGATCTTTTAGGCGAGGAGCGGAGGGGGAGGGGCTTACTGACCAAAGTCGGGCTGTGGGAGAGACGGGCGGGGTCAGGTGACCCGCGAGCGAGGCCCAAATTCCAACGGCGCCTACGCATCCCGAGACCTGGAAGCATCCGTTGGGATTCCCGTTCAAACGACGGCTCAATGGCGAAGAATCCGAAACCTGGGGGGGGGGCTGCTCCGCATCATCTTTATGTTCAGCGTTCCTCTTCATCCCAGAGTCATTCCTGCAAAAAAGTTGTTGCATTCCAGCAAGGAGGGTCCCTGGAGGGAATATGAATAAATTAGCGGGAGCGGCCGGCGTTCCCCCCCCACCCCCCCCCCCTCCTGGCAGGATGCTCCCGTCTAATTGGGCCTCGTCTCGGCGCCGCGCTCCGATTGGACGGGAGGGAATGTGAGAACCTGGAGACCCCGGCCAAGGAGCCTGACAGGGGCTCAAAGGGCAGCTTCTCTCCCCCCCGACTTGAATGGCGAGGAGCCGCGGAGGGGGTTGGGGGGGGGGGCGGGGAGGTGGGAGGAGGGGGGCTATTATAGAGCTCCTAATGGAGCGGTGGGTTTGGAGTGGGATAATTAAAGGCGGGGGCGGTGGTGGGGTGTGTGTAAGTGTGTTTTCACATCTTCACATTCACATGTTTGCAAGAGCGTAAGAATGAGCGAGAGGCCATGAGATAGAGCAGAAAGGAGAGGGAGAGAGCCCCCCCCCCCCCGGCCCCCCCAGACGGGGGGCTCCAATAGCCAGACATCTGCCTCATTATAGCCTCCACTTCACTGCATGCTGCCCATTGTGCGCCGCCTTTCTGTTTGTGCACGCCGCTTCAGGAATAGCTGCACGGAGAGCGCCGGCCCGCAGGAAGCGTTTTGTTGGGGGGGGCAGCGGCGGCGAAGCGGCAGACGGCGATATCGCCCGAGGGGGACCAATACCTGGTCCGGTTTAACGGTGAATCCCGTTAAGGGAAGTCAGGGCGACTACAAACGGGACAAAGACGGAAGAGGCCCCCGCCGCTCCGCCCCCAAAGATCCCCGTTAACCTCGGCGCTCCTCGGAGGGCGAGGAGTCCCGCGTCGGCGTCAAGCGACGTCAAGTGGAACCTTCTGCGCATTCCCGCATTCCCAGAGCGACCGTACGCGCTCTCCCGGAGGTGTAAACAGACGACCCGCGGTCGGGCGCCTCGGGAGCGGCGTGGGCCACCCGGGGCCTGCATACCTCCGCCCCGGCGCTCCGGCGCTCCGGCCGGGCCCCGAGGTGAATGTGGCCTTTGAGGGGGGAAAGCAAACATGTTCCCGCCTGGGAAAAGAACATCCAAAATGAGAGGGCTGTCTTCGGAGCAACAGCCTGAGCAAACAACCTGAGAGGGCTTCTTGAGAACTGGGGGGGGTCGGGAAGGGGGGGGGGGTCAGGGGCCTTAACTTTCACGCAACAGAGTCACTTCATGGTTCCTTCAGGACGGCGGCATTCCGGGGTTCCAGCGGTGAGGGGGGGGGGGGGACAATGTGTTGGGGGGGGTAGAGGGGGGTCGGGATGTTGTTTATCCAGCGTTGGCCGATTCGTGACCGCCGCTCACAGAGCCGGGATCAGGACACGTCTGAGTGTTTAGCCCGTGGATTAGGCATTGTGATGGGGCGGCGACCACGCCACCTGGGGGGTGAGGGGGGGGGGGGTGAGAGTGTCGGGGTGAAGTGTCGGGGGGGTTCATGTGGAAATGGACAGCAGGATTTGGGCATCTCCTCACGTGAGCGGCTCCTGCCTCCCGAAGCTCTCGTCGTTCCCGGGTCCTGGAGGATTCCGGACCCTGCCCCAGGTCCCGGGTCCCGTCCCATCCCGCCTCGGCGACGGCGGCGCCCCCCAAAACAGATGGCGGACAACAGCGGAGAGACGTTTGTGACCGGGCAGCGGCTCCAAGAGCCCCAACAAAGAGCCCTCCAGCCCGGGCGATGGCGGGGGAACAATGAGCCGAAAGCAGAGCGAGGCGGCCCTCATTCAGCCGGCAGCTGGCCGAGGACCAACAGGTCGGATTAACCACACACACACACGCACACACACACACACACACACACACACACACACACACACACACACACACAGAGGCCGTGGCAGACGATCAAACCCGGCTTGATCCCAACACTGCGGCTGGTTTTGTTGCAGCACCTGTTAAACACCTCGCCGAGACGCCTTTGATGATTCCGCCTCGTTGTTGGGGGAGGGGGGAGGGGGGGGGCTTCATCCTCCGCCACGCTTGCCGACACCGGCCGATCGAACCGCATCGACCGACGTCGTCTTTGGTGTGTGTGTGTGACACGTCCGTGACAGACGCAGAGTTAAGCAGCAGCTTCGTTTGCATCGCCCCCCCAACCCCCCAACCCCCACCCCCGAGATTCCGGCGTGCCCGCCTCGCCGTGATGGCGTTCCTGACAGCCGGCTCTTCCGTCTGACTTTCTGCTTGTTAAAGTTAACGGCCCTGCGGCGGCGGCAGCAGTAAACCGTCGTAGGGAGGGAGGCGTGGGGGGCGTCGCTCGCTCCGGTTCCTTCGGCTGCGGCGAGCTTGCGTCACGCGGGAATAACGGGAGAAGGCTGGGAAGCGCTGCGGGTGTCACCCCATCGCGGTTCGGCGAGGACATTGTCGAGGTCCGACCTCAACGGCCTGAGGAGGTGAAAAGTGTCCTGGCGGGCTGCCCGCCCCCTCAGCCCGCCGCCGTTTCCACATCTGGCTTCTCGCTCTCTCCCAGACGAGGCAGAGGCGGGAACCGGCGGAGTTCTGCGGGAAGACGGGACGCTCCGGCCCGAGCTGCCGTCCCGGTCCGGGACGGGGTACCTGTCGGAATGGAGGGAAGGAGGGACAACGGGAAGAGGAGCAGGGGAGGGTGACGGGAGCCAAGTCCCCGGCGCTGCCTTCTGCCAAGCGGTGTAAATATTTAGGGTCGTCTGTCGCGCGATGGAAAATCCCCCCCCCTCGCCTGTCGCGGCCGGGGAGAGAAATACGCGGCTCCTCTTCACCTCCGCGGATCACATCCGTGTCTGAGAGCCGGTGGACGGAGTCCAGCAGCCCGGAGCTGCCAGCGTTTGTGTGGAAACGTGGGTTTGATGGGAGGCAGGAGCCTCTTATCTCCGCGGCGTTCCGGGGATCCGTCGGCGGGCTCGCTCTCGCCTCGTGTTTATAACGTCGCAATTGGTTCTGGGCGGACCGAAAAGGAGAGGAAAGGGGAATGATTTATGGATATTTAGGAATGACGATGTCCCAGAAGAAGATCCTAAACCCTCAGCAGGGTCCCCTCCATAGCTGGAATAACTGGGAAGTGGCGGAGGGCTGAGTGGGTCCAACACCAACACCCTCTGGGAGACGGGACAACGCTGCTCCGACCTGCCGGAATCTCTGGGTTGGGCCTGGATTAAGGATTAATCCCTAATCACCGAACAAGCCCACCGGGAACACTGGGAAGTACGTAAAAAGACCAGTCCCAGCTCTCCAGTCTGGAAAAACAAGCCCAAAGTCACGTGCACGATCCTCCACGCCACGTTTCCATTCGTGGGGCGAGCGCCTCCGAACGGGCAGCGGTCGCAGCGAGAGGGTTGGGATACGCCGCCGGGTCGCTCGGGGCCGACGGAGGTGACTTTGGGAATAAGAGGCCTGTTATTGGGCTGCGCTGGCAGCGCCTACGGACGCTTTGAAAAGAGCCTCAGAGAAGTGGCGACGAAAGGAAAACGAGCTGGCGACGCGGGGGGATAAATATACCCGAGCGTGTGTGGGCTGCGGCGGCTGCTCGGCCGCCGACGTATAGGCGCCCCCTTCATCCGCGCACAACGCGCAGCTTTGACCCCCGCGTGGAGCCGCGACCCCGTGACTCCGCCGTTTGTTCCGCTTTTAAAAGCGGACGCGGCCTGAATGGTGCTCCTGTTATCCAGGGGGGCGTCGCGCCTCTGTCCAGGTAGCCCCGCCCCCTCACTGGAACCCTTTTATTTCTTTGATAATGAGCTTTGATGTCACAAATTTAGATTGTTTGCGGATTTCTACTGCTGTTCCAACAGGAATTCTCGTCTCCTGGTGATGAAAGCGCGGATCATCCTTCATAAAGAAGAGCATTTTTTTTTTTTTTTTTTCCCTCCAGAATCTTCTGGACGCCGTTTCTGTGAATTCTTTGATGTTTAGAAGGTTTTGGGGTTGCGGCGCCGTCGTAACCCTCTCGTTTCTCCCGCTCTCTTATTAAACAGAAGCACATGAAAAAGACCTGTAATCTTTACAAAGGAAATCTGAAATAGAAGTCTTTGATTTTTCCCGGAATAATCAGAGCATTGCGACGCTGCGACATGAAACAGTTGACCCAGCGGAGCTACCGGAGAGTCGGGCGGGGGCGCGGAGCTACATTATTTTCACGACTTTGGGGGCTCGAAGTAATTTTTTTTTTTTTTCCCGCAGAGCCGCCGTCAAAGTCGCTGAGCTCCGTAAGATTAGCAGCAGCTTTGATTCCTAATTGGCTGCTGGGGCTGTTGAGGAGAAGCCGTTTCCGAACCTCAAAACACGCGACGCGCTTTCTGCTAAATCAGCCCGAATTCGCCGTGACGACGCGCCGGGCCTCCGCCACGCCAGCAGCTGCGCTCGCGCGTGCCCAGCTGTTGACGTGTGTGAGCGCAGGGAGCTTTTATATGAAAATATAAAAGTTAAAAATGGAATTTAGCAACTTTTTCTCCATTTCCCGAGCCGTCTCCTCCTTGTTCCCAGTCAGGGTCGCAGCTGGTGCTGGAGTCTCTCCCAGTGGTTACTGGGATACACCCTGGGACGGTCACCGGTCCAACACAGGACACACACACCATTTACACGCTTGGCACACACTTGGCCTGTATATGCACAGATCTTATTACGACTAAAGCTTAATTGAAAACTGAAAATTGGTGTGAGGCTCCGCCCCCTTCTACGATGTCCTCCGCACTTTTCTGTAGATCAAAGCGTTAGCTTTCATAAAACTCTTTTCATCTCTTTTTCTGCATAATGCTTAATCTAAAAAAGCCCTGATTGAGTCTGTGATTAACCCAGACACCAACTTCTCCTCAGAAAGTTCTGTCTCCACCCACCAGGTGGGTTAGAAGACTCCACCCGGGGTTCGGGGAAGCTGCACATTCAGGGGCACAAATCTAATCAGCACTTCCACACCAGAAGAGATGGATGATGGCAGGGAAAGGGAATGGATCGATCCGAAGCGGCCGCGGTGGTTTGACCCACATTTGCCCGTAATACACGGGTAATCTGAGGCTCATCTCAGGAGGGGGGTATGATAGATGAGTTACATTTCTTCAAAGGGAACAGGTACGAGACGGCAGCAGTGTTACAGCTAAAGTGTGTGTGTCACACACACACACACACACACACACACACACACACACACACACACACACACACACACACACACTCTGCTCCAGAGATTGTTAACATCATACATTTTAAACTAAAGCGCTTCCTGACTGCAGTACCTGTATTAACCACAGGGAGCGCTTTCACCGTCCAAGAGTCAGTTTATAATCTAATCCACCAAAAAATGAGCACAACACAAGTAGACAGGGAGTCATCTTGGAGCCAGAGGTAGCATATGGAGGGTGTTTTTCAAGAACAAGTGATGACAATCAGAGTATAAACAGATGAAACTATTAAACTAAAGTATAAAAGAGATGGAGCTGAGGTCAAAGTGTCACCCAGACAGCCGTTAAAGGTCCGAGTGGAAGAGCTCGGGGTGAACTTCTGTCTGTGTCCACGCCAGGTTGTCCCAATGGAGGCGGTTTGGTTTTCTTTAAATAAAATGTTTTGAAAGGGAGTTTGCGGCCTGGGCCCGTGTGTGCAGATGGTGCTGCTGCCGCGGCTCTAAACTTAGAGGCTGCTCTGGTCTCCAGCAGCTCCACGCTCTGGAAACACCCCTGTAATCTTCTCAGGACGGCAAAGGCCCCGCGCTCAAAACCTCAGCTCATCAACTCAGAGCTGCTGCATGAGTCAGGATGAGGGAATGCTGGGGGGGTCAAGGATGGAGGGATGGAGGGATGGTTGCATGGATGGGTGGATGGAGGGATGGTTGGTTGGTTAGTTGGTTGGTTGGTTGGTTGGTTGGTTGAAGGATGAATGAATGAAGGATGGATGGATGGACAGATGGATAGGTTGGACGGATGGATGAATGAATGATGGGTGGATGGACAAATGGATGGATGGATGCAGACAGACTGATGGATAGCAAACTGATGGTCCCATGGATGGATGAATGAATGATAGGTGGATGGACGAATGGATGGATAGATGAACAGACTGATGGACAAATGGATGGATGGATGGATGGATGGATGGATGAACAGACAGACTGATGGACGGATGGATGGATGGATGGGTGGATGGACAGCTGGACAGATAAACAGGGGGACAGGTGGAGGAGGACCCCGGCGTGCCTTCATGCTTTCATCTCTGTCCCGGCGGTCTCCCACACAGGACTGTTGGACGTCCAGCGTTTGCTTCGCTGCTCGTCTTCCGTCTTCGGCGTCTCGACGCTCCGACCCTCCGAGGCCGAACACCCGCGGGGAGACAGACAGACATCCCAGCCGATCCCAGATTCCAGGAGCTCGTCGCTCCGTTGTGCCTTTTTGCAGAAGGCGAGCCCCGCCTCCGCAGCAGAAAATACCGTTGTCGTCCAGCGGAGGCCGCAAATCGAGGGTCTGCGGACGGTTACGAGATTACAGAGGGGTTTGATTTAGAGACGGGGAGGAGCTCGACTCTGTCATTTCAGTCGCGGCGCTCGTGCGGTGTGAACGGCCCGGGCGAAGCTTCTCATTGATTCAGCATCGGAGGAGTCTGTGGGTGGTCCCACACACACACACACAAACGTGCGCTGAAGGGTGAGCGTAAACGCCTCCATTCCAGAGAAAAACCGTTTGACGTTCCTCGACGGCGTCAGCGACTGTCACGCCTTCGCGTCTTCATTGGTTATCGACGTCCATGGGAACCGGGGCAGGGCCGGACCACCAGGACCTCGTTTCTGATCCCGCACCGGTCGCGACGAAGCTTCGCCGGCATTTGTTGGAGGTTCCTCGTGGGCTCCTGAGACCACGAGGACAGAGATCACCCTCCCGCTGCCTCCCTGGGTGGAGGGGGCGGGGCCACAGGACTTCCCACATACTTAATGAGGCCATAAATTAATGAGCTCCGCCCTACTGCAAAAGCAGAGCGAAAGTTTGAGCGTTAAAACCTTCAAGCCGGCCAAAATTTAAAAAACAAAACACGAGCGGTAAAGACTCAGACTAAGTGCTTCCTTTAAATCTGGTTGCTTTTGGCTTTTCCCACTTAATTCCCTGACTGGAACTGGAACCGTCGACTGTTACGGGAGGAATCTGAGCAACATTCCTCAGACTTACATTTCCGCTGGCAGACTGTTAAACTGGCAATTACAGCCGTTTCTGTCCAGCATTTGTTTGTTACGGACTTCATTTGAACATTTCTCTGCCCCCAAGTCCTCCCCCAGTTTTTTTATTTTTATAGACATAAATACACACCCAGTTATTCCACAGTAAACCAGTTTTTACTGGGACATAAAACTGTTTTTCCCCCCATCAACACCACGCAGACGCTGCACACAGGAGCGTTTTAAAGGTTAATACTAAAATACCTCCACTCCCTGGCATCACAATCTCCTCATTGTTTCCCATATTTCTCCTCCGGCCTCGCGTCCCCGCACAGAATTCCTCATGGAACAGCGGAAAAAAATAATCCTGGCAGGGAATCCAGCAGTATCAACTAGAACTGCGGGTTTGCTGAAGGCGAAACAAGGTGAGGCGGAGTAACGCGGCTAAAAATAGATCCAATTACACCTCCGACGGCTGACGGTAGATCACACGGGAATAAATAAAGTCAAGACTTTGAAGTGAAGGGTTTGTGGTTCCGCCTGAAACGCCGCCATTACGTAAACGCTGAAGAGGTGAACCCCGCTTCTGGACGGGCTGTTACGCTCGCGGCGTCGCCGTGACGTCATCGTCGGGCTTCAGGCCGGCGTCTCGGTACTCGGGAGGAGCGGACCGAGGGGGCCGCGCTCGGGTACGAGACGCCCCCAAGGTCACCGACGCCCGCTTGGGACAGTGGGTTATGACGCATGAGGGAGACCTGGAACGTAGCGGAGGACCCACGTCAGGGCATCAGGGGGGTGAGGGCTTCAACGGGCGCCGCGGAGTTGGTTTAATCCTGGTCTTAAAAACCACCCGACCTTGACCTCGACCTCCACAGGAAGAGGGCTCGGGCGCAGATAAAGCGCCCGTGTGAAACGTCCCCGGGTCGGCGCCGACGGGAGTCATCCAGAGTTTGGAGAACCCGCGTCGGGCTCCAGGCCTCCAGCTGCTGCTGGGCCGTCGATGGGACTGGGGGAGGCGTTCCTGTGGTTCCAGGCAGACATAATAAATATAAAACTGGAAGGCTTGAAAGGAAACTTTATTAGAAAGGGGACTTTATTCACATCTAATGTTGCAAATATTACGTTTTTGGATCGCGGAGTCGGGTTCGGGAGACGGACCAGCAGCCAAAGGCTGCGAGTTAAGCGGGCAGGAAACAAGTGGAGGTGTTTTTACTGCAGCTTAAACGAGCACGCTGCAAGAAACAAGACACAAGAGGATGATTCATGGGCGCAGCGCGAGGAACAAACACGCACCTGTGGGCTCCAGGCTTTACCTTCGCTCTGGAACGCTCCCTGAAGTTATTCATCTCCTCCTCCGAGCGATCATTAACCCAGAGCGCTGGAGGGGGGAGCGGCCCCGCTGGTCCTGGCCCGAAGGCCTCCTCCAGACCGGGATCTGGGTTAGGCCGACCAGCTCCCCCCGTCTGACCCTGCCTTGTTTCTACACGGTCTAACGAACCACCTGCTGGTTCCCGGCTTCAAACTGGTTCTCCCGGTCCCGTTCCGGCACCCTCAGCGGGCACAAGGTCGGGAAAGCGAAAGCCCCCGCGCGTTCAGGCGCCCGAGCGCGTGCGTGAGGCGCCGCAGCTCAAATAGAGCGGAGGGCAGCTGGAGCCGATTAGGGGACGAGCAGCAGGTGATTCCACCTCAGAGGCCCCGAGCAGAGGGGCGGGGAAACCAGGAAGCAGGATCAAGATTCCTGATCCGACACGCGCTGTCCCCCGTATTGACCCCCCCGAGGTGTGAGCGGGCCTCAGCAGCCCGTAAACGCTCTGAAACAGGTTTGTAATTGTGCTGCTGCGCCCGGGGAACCAGCAGGAGGAGTTAATCGCCTCCATTAGCGTCGACCGGGGTGGGAGGAGCCAGTTCGGGCTCCTCCGGAGACGAGGCGGCTCGCCGAGCGGGAAAAACCCGGCGTCCGCGTCTCCGTTTCCCCCCGCCTCTGCAGCGGAGAGATAAGCGAGCGAGGGGCTTAAAGACGGGCGGCCGTCGGCTTCAAACGCCGCTCACGCTCCGGCTTCTCAGGTGTTGGCGCTGAATAGTGGGAGAATTCCCTCCCTCGCCTCGGCCGAAATCGGTTTCCCTGCAGCTCGGTGACTCAGTGGAGAGGGAGCCTCTCCTCAGCCCACGTGGAGACACCGACTCCTCCAACGCGGATGGCGCCCCGCAAGCGCGTGCGCTTCTCCCCCTACGCCCGTTTCAGCGACCTTCAGCCGCGCTCTCCTCTCTTAAGCGGGTCTCCTGACTCTCGCCTCGGCGGCGCTCCGCTGGTGTTTGCAGGCTGCAGGCGGCCCGATTGGTCCCGGCCCCGACGGTCCGCTCCTTTTTTAAGAGGTTGAGTCAGCTCGGAGCGCGAGCAGCCTGGCAGGGCCGCCTGCTCGCGCTCTGCCATCCATCCAGAGAGGCATTGTGTTATTGTTCCCTCGCACAATGAGCAGTTACCCTGAAAATGAACCCGCTATTGTATCAACAGCATCTGGTCCTGGTTCACTCTCCTGGAGCGGGCCCGCTGAAGGAAACGAGCTCTTCGGAACACCGGAGGAGGAGGAGGAGGAGGAGGCTCCGTTCACACATGCTCGCGCTCCTTCAGCTCGCCGTTTGTCTGAAAATCAAACTTTTGTTGGCAGCGTCCTCGCCTCAGGTGTCCGAGCCAATCAGAGGCTTCGATCTGAGAGCCGCTTCACCGATCCCGGTCGGCTCCTGCTCCCTGACCTTCCATCCCCGGTCTCCATCCGGAAGCCTCCGCGCTCCCGACGGGCCGTCGGTACCGACGCTCGTGTTCACGCCCCACGCGAAGCTCTCCGCGGTAACGGGCTCGCTTAACCAACGCGCATCCGCAGCAAAACGTCTCCGATGATGAGCTTCAAAAGCTTCAGCTCTCACAGCCGGAATCTCTGAAGCTGCCCCGGAGACCCGACTTCCGCAGGAAAGCGGCGGATCGGCCTGATTGTCGGGGTCCAACATGTGATCTGTGGGCGTTTCCCTCCCGTTGACAGCAGGCTTCCTGTTCTCACAGATATGAAAGAAGCGTGTGGAACAAAGCCAGGGTTTCTGATCTCGCACCCACGCGTCGGAATCTGCGGAAACACAAAGGTTGTTTCAGCGGAGTGGGAACGTCTGTCTGCATCCGCGTCTGACGCGTGCTTCTTCTTCTGGGGTTCCAGCGGACGCAGGGAGGCCCTGTTAGGTCCAAGCGCTGGGCCTTAACGGGGAGGTCAGGCTATCCCGACGTTCCGGGCGCTCCGAAGGACGCGACGGATGCTGCGGCGGCATCGGTCCCCCAGGGGGAGTGGGAGGAGCTCCAGGAGGGGGCGGTCCCCCGTGACAGGTCGATGTACGGTTAGTATAGGATTCGCCCGCGAGTCAACGGCGCCACCTTCCCGAACGCTTCCGGCCGCGTGAATCCCTCCGGAAGACGGCGGCGTTCCCCTCCCGAAACAGGCGGCCCGCTCGGAGCAGAGTCGTCACCTCCAGCCGCGACAGGCGCCGACTTGCAAAAGTATGCGGCGGCAGATGTCGGATCCAGCAGGAAGTTCACGTGGCGAAAGGCACGGCAGCGTTCCAGCACTCGCAACAAGGTCACCTGGATCAGAGCCCCGCCCACGTGAGTAAGAGCCGCCATGTCTGCACACAAACACCCGCGCAGCTGATTCAGCAGGTTTTCGCTCCGCAGGTACGCTCTTTAAGCCCGGACGGGAGGAGAACGCCGCCCCGCCCCCACCGCCGAGCCCTTCGCCGACACTGCGGTTGCGTTAATCATGACACAATTCTTAAGATGGAGGCGGCGGCGGCGGCGGCGGCGGCCTCCAGATCAACGACTGGACCGACTCAAGGATCCTTCTGGTCTTAACGCGGATCTGGGAGGAACCAAACAGGGTTTAATGGTGCTTCTGAGTCAACGTTCTGAGGAAACACTGGTTCATTCTGGGGGGGGGTGGGGGTGGGGGGGGGGCTCTGTCTAAACAAGCTGAAGGGGGAACCAGGGGGGAGGAGGTCAGGGGGCGGAGCCTAAAGGCCCCCCAAAACAGAAGAGTCCTTCATCAGTCCTTCATTCAGTCCTTCATCAGAGTCTGCAGCTCTCATCTGATGTTTGGAGGTTTGAACTGTCAAATCCCAGAGGGGGTGTTCGGATGACTGATCAATCAGTTGATTAATCGATCGATTGATTTGAGACATTCCTTCAGACTTGTCTTCGTAGACTTCGTAGTTCCCGTTACACGGCTCTCAAAGCTCCCTCTATTCCTGAGTTATTCCTGCTCTTCTATTTTGGATGCGATCTATTTCAGAGCGATGTGTATGTTTACCCCCCCCCCACCAGCACCAGCTCCCCGAGGCCCCCGCCCCCGCGGGAACACTCAGGTTACGATGCTGCAGCAATTACGCTGGCTGCTTTTAGCTGTCATAACAGAGGCGGGGCCCTCACCACACAAAAAGCCCCGACCAGTCACAGAGACCTGTGTTTAACTGGGCTGGGGGGGGTCAGGAGGGGGGGGCTGGGCCTCCACACCAGAGCCTTCAACCTGAGGCAGATCAGCTGGGTCGGCCCCATTTATTGATCCAGTCACTAAAATAGACCCTAAAACTGTGTGTGTGTGTTTCCTGCCGGACACACACACACACATATACGCACACACACACGCGCACACACACGCACCCATCGCTGTTCTTTTCAAAAGCACAATATACAAACTGTTCAAAGACTGTTTCCACGGTAACCAATCCGTCCGTACCCCGCGAATCTTGTCCACAACAGCCTGCCGTGTTTTGGCTCCTCAAACGGGCACAGCGGGAATCCTGAGGCTCCGACAGGCTGGTTTCAGGACGCTCCGGTCCGGAACTGGTTCACTGGTGTTGATGCTGGTTCCAAGACTGGAAACCCTTCTGAACCGGGGCTTCAGCTTGAGAGCGTTTGGAGTGGCGTCCTGCCTCGGGCGGGAACGTGTTCCGCGCTGAAGAATTTAAAGACCGCAGCAGAGTGTTTGCTCCGGGTGAGTCGGCCTTCGCTCGCGGGGCGTTCCGCACCTGAGCGCCGATTTAGACGCGGGATTCCTGCAGCAGGTCAGCCTGGGCTGCAGCGATGCATGAACACACACACACACACACACACACACACGCACACACACACACACACACACACACACACACACCACTGAGGGTCGCAGGGGAGAAACCGTTGATCCACAGCTGGATCTTTCAGAGTCTCCTCCGATCACATCGGAATTTCCTGATTGGTGTTTTACCTGAAGTGCATCCCAATATGTTCAACTGGATGTACACACACACTCACACACACTCACACACACATAATTACCCTTCAACTATTCCCTTTTCCTCCCCTGGAGAAGCAGTTACAGACGTGTCAACGCGTCCAGGTCAAAGACTTGTTTACAGGTACGTCCTCGGGCCGAGGCCGGCGGCTCCTGTTCCAGCGTTCCGGGTTTACGGAAGCCTCCGCCTTTGATCTTCGGCTCGGGAGCTGAGCCGGCTGATTGACGGGTGTCTAAAACGCGGAGATTCGAAGATGACGGGAAGATAGAGATAAACGAACCTCGGAAACGTGGCGCCAGGACCAGCGTCGTGCCTCTGCTCCTGACAATTCCCAACTGAGTTATTCCTAAAAGCGGGCGTTCTGGTCCGAGGTGGACGCGGCGGCGCTTTTCCCACACGTAAGCCCATCAAGCGGAGAATGCGGCTAATCCTGCGAGGAGTTAGGACATATGGTCGGCGGCTTAAGCGATCCGGGGCCATCCTGGGATGTAAGTGGAATGCAATTCCCAGAAGGCCGAGGGAAGGTAAATAAAGGAGACAATGCGGAGCAGATATGAGAAAATATTGACACGGCTGACCTCCCGCTTAAATGATTAGGGCGGTAACATCTCACAGCTGTCCGGCCAACAGCCAGCAGCGTGATTGGTGGAGGTCCGGAGTTCACATTCAAACCCTGAAGAGGAACCGGAACGCTGGATTCATCAGGGATGATGCTGAGGGGGCCACAGAGTCCGGAGATGATTCCAGGACTCCTGAGCTCCTCCGATGGTCAATACAGATCGATGCTCGGTGACTCCTGCAGCTGTTGTCTCAGAGACGGGCCCAGGGCCCCCCAGGACCACCGGGGGGGTCGGGAGCTCTGAGGGACATCCCAAAGGTCTCCTAGGTCAGGGACGTGGAGATGAAGAACACAAGGGGAAAAGTGTCCAGCAGGGTCCAGAGTCCAAGATAAAGGTGTGTGAAGACAGGTGGAGGAAGAGGAGGGTGATGAAGACAGGTGGAGGAAGAGGAGGGTGATGAAGACAGGTGGAGGAAGAGGAGGGTGATGAAGACACAGGTGGAGGAAGAGGAGGGTGATGAAGACAGGTGGAGGAAGAGAAGGGTGATGAAAACACAGGTGGAGGGAGAAGAGGGTGATGAATACACAGGTGGAGGAAGAGAAGGGTGATGAAGACAGGTGGAGGAAGAGAAGGGTGATGAAAACACAGGTGGAGGAAGAGAAGGGTGATGAAAACACAGGTGGAGGGAGAAGAGGGTGATGAATACACAGGTGGAGGAAGAGGAGGGTGATGAAGACAGGTGGAGGAAGAGAAGGGTGATGAAAACACAGGTGGAGGAAGAGAAGGGTGATGAATACACAGGTGGAGGAAGAGAAGGGTGATGAAGACACAGGTGGAGGGAGAGGAGGACGATGAAGACACAGGTGGAGGAAGAGGAGGGTGATGAAGACAGGTGGAGGAAGAGGAGGGTGATGAAGACACAGGTGGAGGAAGAGGAGGGTGATGAAGACACAGGTGGAGGGAGAAGAGGGCGAATCATCTGCTTTCTGATCCTTTGTTTTCACTTCAAGAGCTTCTTGTTGTTCACTTCACATGTGCCTCAGTAACACAAGAAGACTGTAAATACAATACACAAACACACACACACAAAAACACACATACACACACAAACACACACACGTAGGCAGCGAGGGAGGAGTCGGCACTTAAAGACTTGTAATTTGTGTTTTGCCAACAAAGACCGGCTAATCCTGCAGAGGGCTTTGTCACAGCTGCTATTGTGTTGTGTGTGCGTGTGTTTGTGAGTGTGTGAGAGTGTGTGTTTGAGTGTGTGAGTGAGTGTGAGAGAGTGAAGGAGAGAGAGAGAGAGAGAGAGAGAGAGAGAGAGAGAGAGAGAGGGAATGAAACTGTGTGGTGAAAAAAGGAAAACATGGGAAGAAGAGAAAACTTGGCTTGATTGCATGTTTAGCGTGTGTGAGTGAGTGAATGTGTGTGTGTGTGTGTGTGTGTGAGAGAGAGAGAGAGAGCGAGCGAGAGAGAGCAAAGGAGAGCGAGTCTTTGTCCCAGCTGTGTGTGCATATCTGTGGGGGGTGGTGGTGTGTATTCTTCGCCTCCCCCTCCTGCAGTTTTCTGCATGACAGAGCTCATTTCAGCTCATCTCCTTCTCATCTCACGACCCCCCCACACACTCCCCGGCCCCCCCCGACCCGGCTCGGACCTCTGCTCCTCGGGCGGCCTGCAGTGTCGGGGGGTCACGGGGAGTCACAGGGGGGGTCTGCAACGCTTGTTGGAGTCACTTAGCCTAAGACGTGGAGGATCTGTCTGATATTTGCCGGGGGGCCTCGGCCCAGCTCAAATAAAGTCACCAATGTGTGACAGGTGGAAAGAGAGCGAGCTAATAGCTTTGGAGCGGAGAGGCCCCCCCCCACCTCTGCCCCATTCACAGCCTTAAAGGAATCACTGAATCGGGAATTACCGTCCAGTGACAGAGGGCCCGACCAGCGGGAGGTGAACCAGAGTGAAGGGAATCCAACGTGTCTGCGGGAGGAATGCGCAGGTACCACGGGTCAAACCCGCCTTCACCCCCGCTCCTGGAGGATTCCTTTGAGTCGGGACGCGCCGTTCGCAGGTCCCGAGGGGGCCGCGTTTGATGGCCCCCCCGGGGGGCTGACGGGAAATCTGCACTTTCCAGCGGCGCCGCCTCAGATACGCGGGGATGGGCATCTGCATGGGGCGCTGAGCGACTCCTGCGCCGAGAGCATGTGACGGGGCAGCGCACGTGCAGGGGCGTGCACGTGCATGGGGCGTGCACGTGCAGGGGCGTGCACGGGCGTAGCACCAATACCGATGAGCAAAGATCAGCCGTGGAGAGACGTGGGGGGGGAGTATGGTCGATTTACCAAAGGTTCTTCTCCAGAGCCTTTGGGACGATCCTCTGAGCTGGGATCCTCTGAGCTGGGATCGTCTGAGCTGGGATCCTCTGAGCTGGGATCGTCTGAGCTGGGATCCTCTGAGCTGGGATCCTCTGAGCTGGGATCGTCTGAGCTGGGATCCTCTGAGCTGGGATCCTCTGAGCTGGGATCCTCTGAGCTGGGATCGTCTGAGCTGGGATCCTCTGAGCTGGGATCGTCTGAGCTGGGATCGTCTGAGCTGGGATCGTCTGAGCTGGGATCGTCCGAGCTGGGATCCGGCCTCGCCTGAGCCCAGCGCACGCTTCTCCTCCTCGTGATGCTGCTGCAGCTCCGGGCGGCGTCGCTCCATCGCCGCTCCACGGAAAACCGAGGCGGGGCGGTAGTAAAGAGCCCAGAGAGCGCCGAGCTTCCATCGCTTCCTCCAGGCCGCCCCCCCCTCCGCCTCGACCGCGACCCCCCGTTCCGCAGCCTCGCCGGTGCGTCTGACCTGAACCACCCCCCCCCGCTCGCTCCAGTTAGAACGCCGACGTCTGTCTGGCGGTTGCGTAACCTCCGGAGGCGCGGACGGCCTCGGCGTGAACCGATCGGGGTCAACGATGATTGATAAACGCTGCCAGAGACGCTCCCTCGGTACAGGTAGCACCGCGGCCCCGCCCTCCTCCACACACACACACATGCACACACACACACGCACACACACACACACACACGCACACACACAGGTTGTATCAACAATCACAACTACACTCGACCCGTTGGTTTTACGGTGGGGAGGTGGGAACCTGCGTCGGTCGGTCTTCACCCGGTGAAGAACACAGAGTTGTTGGACTAATTCTGGGATAAAGACAACGGGCGTGTCTGCTCCTGTTCGGGCCACACTTCCAGCTGATGGCGTCGGCGCTGGCGTCGAAACAGGAGCCGTTTGTTCAGTCGATGACAGACGCTAAATCACGTCCGTCACCGAGCCTCCTCAAACTGGTCCGACTGGCCGCGTGAGTCTGTCCTCCCGCTGACGGTAAACTCAGCAGAGAAGAACGAGACGCGCGCCTTCTCTCGCTCGCCTTCCCACACAAGCCCCGCCCCCCCACCACCCCCTCGCTTGTTCCATCACCTCTGGGTGCGGTTGACCTTCGCCCACACGCTCGCGAGGGTTCTCCCTCAAAATCACCCCCCGGCCCCGGTGGAGGGTCTTTAATGTCCGAGGAATTTCATCTTTGAAGCTTTTGACCTTTGACCTACCTGGCGAGCCTGGTCTGTGACACCTGACAAACCACGTGACCTCTGACCTTGACCCCCAACCCCGAGTCTCCAGCTCCCAGGAGGACGTTTAAGTACCGTTTTGGGGGGTTTCACGTCAGAAAACAGCGTTTATAGACAGATAACTGGGCCCCAGGGGGCGGGGCTAAGGTACCCAGTGGGCGGGGTCAGTACAGGGGGCGTGGCTAATGTGACCTGAAGGCTGGGTTCACAAGCTGCATTTCACCGTCAGTCCTGAAATGTTCTTCCAGCGCATCTTCAGGACGTCTGTCACCGCCCTCGTGTTTCCTCACCTCAGGAATGCGCAGCATTCCGCCAACTGGGGTGTGGCCACGCGACGGGGGGGCGGTCACCTCGCCGCTGCGCTGCGACGCTCGAACCCTCGTCCGAGCGTTCCCGAAGCCCCCCCGGCGTTCCCAGCTGCGTCCGGAGGAGCACTTACGTAACCCTGACGTACGAACGCGCGTTCGTTGGGGGCGAGACGCGTCGCCTGGCGTTCCCAACGGGACGCCGCGTCCCCCGATGTCTCTGAAACTGAAGCCTGACCTGAAGGCTCAGTTGACGACCGCTGGTCCGACCCAGGAAGGTTCCAGGACCCTCTCCTCGCTCCACGAATGCGGTCGACCCCCCCCCCCCCCCCACCCCCGCCAGTCGGAGCTCCGCCCTCTCGTTTTTTTCTGTTCAAGCGAGATACGGCGCGGGTCGGGCGGTCCGATGGCGCCGAAGCGTTCGGGTCTGGGATCAAAGGGCCGCGGAGAGCAAAGCACCTTCATCCGAGGGGGCCAAAGGGGGCCGGGGGGGCGGGGGAGACTTGGAGCGGGCCGCTTTAGGCACGAGCCCGGAGCCTGGAGGAAGACCGCTAACTCATCCCGGACTACGGAAAAGTCGGGAATTCAGGAAGAAGAACTCCCGACTCCGACAGCGGAGGTTCTCCCATTCGTTTACGATTCGAATTTTAACGTTTGTCGCTCAGCGGGTCGGGATTCGCCCCCGCTCGCACGCAGGGAACAAGCGGCAGAAAGCAAACGTTCCCGATGTTCCGGAGCGCCCCCCCCGGACCATCGGCCCGGTTAAACGGGCGGTCGAAGCCAGGAGGTTCTCTGGCGGCGGCGTTCCGCTTGTTTGGGAGCGATTGGGGAGTGTGTCCGAGTCGGGCTGGAGCTGCCAAGAACCCCCCCTGAACCCCCCCTGACCCCCCCCAGTTCGCCGGGCGACAGCGATTCCCTGCAGACCCCTCGAAGTTGGGATTTCGGAGTCGGGATGAGCCACAGGAGAAGAGCGATGTTGGTCATGGGACCGCCGGGCGAAGTCATCAAAGGCGCCGTCGTAATTAAGTGAAGGCGCGACCCTTCCCTCCCCCCTCTGCCCCCCCCTGCCCCCCCCCGTCCTCCCCCGACCTCATTGTCCCCCCGTCGATGATTAAACCTGCAGCCTTCGTCCACACACGGATGAGGCGCCCGCCCACGCTGCGTGGGGGGGGGGGGGGTTATCAGGCGTGATAAGAACATTCCATCCAAAATGACTGAGGACACATCCAGGAGTTCCCAGATGTTCCCGATCGGGTCAGAGCTGCGGAGCAAAGCGCCAGCGTTCCCGAGCTTAATGTTTAACCCTGAAAATGAAAAGGCCGCACCTCTCATCCCCGAGGGTGTGTGTGTGTGTGTGTGTGTGTGTGTGTGTGTGTGTGTGTGTGTGTGTGTGTGTGTGTGTGTGTGAGTCAGTGAGTGAGTGAGTGTGTTCATTAGTTGTGCTGCGGGGGTGCAGGGAGGAGTATTGTTTTTCCTGCTATCGTGTGTGTGTGTGCGTGAGTGTGCGTGTGTGTGCGCGCGCGTGAGTGTGTGCGTGTGTGTGTGTGTGCGCGCGTGTGTGTGTGGAGGTCATCTGGTCAGTTTGCCCATCAGTACTGGAGCTGTCTCTCTCTCCCAGTATTCTCACCATCTGTACGACCTCTGTCTTTTGTTCTGCCCCCCCCCCCCGAGGGGTCACCCAGCCCGGGCCTTCATCGTCGGAGCGCTCTCTTTGTCTTCCTCGCCGAGGCAGGGTCGGCGCCGCTCCGTTCCCATGAGGTCGCCGTCACCTGCGGAAAAGCTGGAAGTCACTGGCGGCGATCTCGGAGCCCCCGGCTCATTTCACGTGGGAGCACTCCGCCTCCGAGGGGAAAAAACGCGGAATTTTTCCGGCAATCCGGCCGTCAGCTCAGATTAGAGGCGCTCTTGATTCCGCGCGACCGTCTGATTGGTTCGCCCAACGCTTCCAAACCACCGACCTCGGGCCCAGAACCGCCGCGCCCCCGCTCTGAACCCGTCCCGGAAGGGAAGCGAGAAAAGAGCCTCTGGACCGGAGAAGAACGCCTCCCTCTCCGAGTCCGTTTACCACCCCGGATTAACCCCCCCCCAAAGACGAGGGCGTCGTTTACGAGGTGCGGACGCGAACGCCGGGGGCTCACCTCCGCAGCACAAACAGCGGCGCACGCCGTCCGGCTTTACGGCCCCGTAAACCGCCTCAGAACAGACGAGGGCCATTCAGCCGTTATCGCCTCCGTCCTGGCGCCGCCAATTAGCGCTCCGGCTGCAGGTTACTGCAGATTAAGCGGCTGGTTAGCGGTAATTTACGGGCGGACGCGCGTCCCCGCCTGATTTTATGAACTCCTCGACGTGTTAATGAAGTGAAAAACAGGCGGCGAAAGCTTTTGTTCGCTTCAAATTCATTAAACGCTTTAGAGAGCGGTAATAAGGTTACGCCTGCTCCCGAGGACGGAGCGGAATTAGAGGACCTGTAATCCCAGACATGTTCCAGGCCCCCCCCCCCCAGACCCCCCCAGGGCCTCTGGGGCTTTATCAGCCGGTGGGGCCCTGCAGATAACCTCTACCTGGGCACCTCCTTTGACTTTCTCCACCTCGCGTGAACCTGTCTGCTCTAATCTCTGCTCTAATCTCATCTCTAATCTCAGCTCTAATCTACACCGACTGCTCCAGGACCGGGTCCCGGGGGTCGCCTCCAGGGGCGGAGCGACCTGACCCCGCCGCTGCCCGACCCCGGGCCCGCACGGTTCCGGACGGACGAGGAGAGACCCGAATGCGCGCAACCAGCCGCGTGTGCGGGCTCTGCCTTCAGAATAAAAGCACCCGGGGGGGAGTTGACGTCTCAATTACGTGATCAGCACACGAGTGAGGGTTGTAATTGAGAGATTATGTAGGTGACGCGCTGCACCACACGCGTCGCACGCCTCACTTCAAACGATCCTTTCCAGTCAGATTTTACAACTTCTTCTCTTTAATTCGCATTTCTTTGCTCGGAATTCCAACTTCAGCTCTGCTCCCCGCCGACAGAAGTCCGGAGTTTCGTCTGATTCACACATGTTTTGCTTCCTCTCGGTGCGCTCGTGTGTGTGCGTGTGTGTGTGTGTGTGTGTGTGTGTGTGTGTGTGTGTGTGTGTGTGTGTGCGCGCGTCTCGTAGTTTTGGTGCATTTATTGCGTCAGGGCACGGTCAGCCGCCGGGGCTTTTGTTTTGAAGGTGCGGTAGGAAGCTCCTCCTGCTCCCTCTCTGGTCCGCAGCCACTACTTCACTGGCAGCCGGTGGATGAGAGCCACCACTCCGAGTCGGCTGCTCCGGGGCGACGACGCACCAAGAGCGCACCCAGTTCGTCCGCAGCTCCGCGGGAGCCCCCCGACGTGAGGAGCCCCCCCCCCGGGCCCGCCCGAGCCCCCCACCCCCCCCACAGACGCACCATGAGCGCCCCGCGGGGGCTCCGAGGTTCCGACGCGCGGCGCGCAGCGGACGCGCGGACCCGCTGAAGTTCGGCGGACCGCGGCTGTCAGGCGCCCAGGAGGTGGGGGAGGACTCCCGGGCTCCTCTCTCCCCACTGGCGGCCGAACCGACCTCCGGACGGAACCGGGACTGCGGGATTTAAAGAGTTTTGTGGATTTTTATGAAGTTTTCCTGGAGAATTACGGCGGTTTACACACCCGTGAATGTTCGGTGACATCGAGGCGACTGATTAGAAGAGACGGGAGTGGAACATTTGGGTAAGGGAATGACTATTTTATTATTATTATTGTTGTTATTATTATTGTTGTTATTATTATTGTTGTTATTATTATTGTTATTATTATTATTATTATTATTATTATTATTATTAATGGTAGTAGTTGTAGTAGTGGTGCTGGTTCTGGTTGGACGTGTCGGAGACGTGGAGAAAAATACTTGATTTCAGACAGGTACACAGCTCTCCGGCCCGTGTGTGTGTGTGTGTGTGTGTGTGTGTGTGTGTGTGTGTGTGTGTGCGTGTGCGTGGCCGCCCGTGGGCCCCCGAGGTGCCGCAGAGTCCTCCGGACTCTCCCTCCGTGCGCCCTCGGCGCGTCCGAGCCGCGCTGCGCGGAGGACCCGTCGACGCCGCCTGGTAAAAAAAAAAAAAAAAACGCACTCAGGTGTCTTTCTAATTGATCCTGGATCAATAACCTGATTGGGTTGATCAGGTGTGTTTGGGGCCCCCCCGTTCTCCAGCCAGACCCCCCCCAGCTGGACGGACTCCGCCATCCTGGGCTCGTCAGGACGCGCAGCCCCGTGTTCTCTGGTTCGCAGCAGAATTATGAATTACGCCCCCTCCCCATCTCCCTCTCTCTCTCTCTCTCCCTCCCCCCTCTCTCTCTTTCTCCCCCCTCCAGTGATCATCTCTGAAGTTTCTCCAGAAAGCTGCAGAATCTGTTTTTTCTCTCCTCCTTCTCTTTGAATGAACGAGCAGCGCTTCTCTCCACTCAGCAGCAGATCAGTCACCCCAGCTTCAAACGCTGTCGATGGGATTCAGATGGCTGTTTCTCTCTCTCTCTCTCTCTCTCTCTCTCTCTCTCTCTCTCCCTCTCTCTCTCTCTCTCCCTCTCTCTCTCCCTCCCTCCCTCCCTCTCGGACTCCCCCCGTCGTGTTAAAATCACCAGCGGAGAAAATAAGAACATCCCACCGGAGGAAACAAATATCTGGAAATAAGCAGCGACTTTTTTTTTTCCAATTAGCGCGTGCTGTTTGAGGAGTAATTGGTCTAATGCTGCAAATTAATTGCGTCTATTGACCCAAGAAATAACACGCGCGGCCTGTTTTCCATCTGCGGAGGTGCTGGCCTCGGGATCAGACCCCGGAATGCCTCTTTTCATGTTGAAAATTGGCCTGAGAGCGTCCGTCCCCTCGCCCTTTCATGGAGAGCGTTAATTGACTCCGAAGTGTCTGATTCGAGGAGAAAAGCGGATTAAATTCCGGATCATTTCTGGGGAAGCCGAAGCTTCCCCCGGCTGGTGCCGGCCTTCGTCGCCGCTCTTCTGTTTTTGTTTCCTCGTTCTCAGACTCAACACTGGCTCCTTTGTTCCCGTTTCCTCCTCACTGCTTCTAGAATAACACCGTCTCTAAATTAACACGTAAACAGGCCGGATTATTTATGGATTAAAACGGCCAGAGCAGGACTTTCACAGTGTCCTCATATTCCACAGATGAAACAGCCGTTAAGCTTTGACGGGCCCGATGCCGCTGCAGACTGATTAGAAATGCTGGACTTATTGATCCGTGATTGATCTGTGACCGGCCGGGCTCCCGATCCCATCTCCTACCTGATCCCATCTCCTCACCTGAGGCTGCTGGGAGTTCCGGAAAACTGTTTTTCAAACGTGCGAAGGCTTCCAGAGGGCTCGGACCCCCCCTTCCTCCCGTCCTGGGGTCTGAGAATGACTCCGGAGGTGTGTGACTCACATGTGACTGCCTGGCCTCAGAGGGGCTGCCGGGGACTTGAACCCTCGGTGGAAGCGTCCGTGTGCCTGCGAGCTGCTGCTACAATGAGGAGATAGTTCTGCATGATTAATGTTCATGTTTTATTCACCGCCCTGCTTGTTTCTCTTTCATGCTTAAAGAAAATATTAACATAAAAACACTTTGGAGGCTTTGAACTCATCAGCGACTCTTTGGGCTCCGTATCACCCCCCCCTCCTCCTCCTCCTCTTCCTCCTCTTCCTCCTCCTCTTCCTCGTCCTTCTTCTCTGCTTCTTCAGGCTGTGAAGTGACATCAAAGTGCTTTGATGAGTTCTTCTCAGCGCTGGTGCTCGTCCACTCTGGGGTCAAAAGTTCCCGAGGTCCTCCGCCCCACGCTCCAGCCCTGCGTTCACGTGAAAAATAATTTAAAAAAAAGAGTCGAGATTCCCGGGATAGAGCCGATCACCTGCAGGAAGCAGCCAGATGTTCTCCAGCTGAAGGTTGGGAGTGTCCAAGCGCTCTGAGCGCGGAGGCAGTCGGGGCTTTGGGCCCCGAAGGTCGTGGGTTCGCTCACGAAACCCCCCACCCAAACAGCTCGGTTCTCAGGTGTGTTTAGTCCCGCTGAGGGGGGGGCGGGGCCACGGCCGCTCCTGTTAGAACATAAAAGGATATGGTATGTCGGGGAGCTGGTGTGTTTACATTACCCCCCCCCCCCATCGCCACCGTCCCCGTTGGCGTTTTCTCCGAGGACCTGAGACAACAGCACCTTTCTCCCGACGGCGTGCGCCCGTGTGTGTGTGTGTGTGTGTGTGTGTGTGTGGACAATGCGCCTCTGTGTGCGCACGCGAAGCCCCGCTCTGATGTCGGCGCGGCCCTCGCCAGACCTGCGCGGGTGTGCTTTTTCTGCCGGTGGGGGCTGGACGCCTCACAGCCAAGGCTATTCTGGAGCCGGACAGAGCTGCTAAAGTTTAAACTAATAGCTCTGCGTGTGAGTGTGTGTGTGTGTGTGTGTGTGTGTGTGTGTGTGTGAGTGTGTGTGTGTGTGAGGGGGGGGTTGCTTTTCTGGGCACCTCTCTCTGAGCTGTTCTCCACGCAGCCTCGGTACATTCCAGCTTCTCCCTGCTTAAGCAAACAGAGCGACGAGGCTCCCCCTCCCTCCCCCTCCTCCCCCTCCCTCCCCCTCCTCCCCCCTGCCCCCCCCCTCCCTCTCTCTCGGGCGACCACGACCCCGCGGCTCCTCGTGGCGAGCGTGGGCCCCTGAGGGTGCGGGGGGGCCCTCCTTCAGCGGGACTGGGTCCGTTTAGAGCGAGGGAGCGTGACCGGTGTCGTTTGTCCGTCACACCTACGCTGTACCTGCGAGGGGGGCGGGGCCAACGGGCCAATCACAGGCGCCCGAGCGAGGGAGGCGGGTCACGAGTGTGCAGGTGATGTACCTGGGGCGTTAGTGTCGGTCTGGGCGGAGCCGATCCCGGCCCTCAGGTGGACGTGAGCTTCCAGGTGTCGGATGCTGGCGAAGTGGTCGGGACTGACTCCTCCCCCCCCTCTCTCCAGCTCCACCTCGGCGGCGGCGGCGGCGTGGACGGTCACCCCCCTCCCGGGCTTCTGATGGACGGCATGCGAGCGGAGGATGACGTCTGAGTCGCGTCCCAGCTCGCCGTCCAGAGGGATGACGGTCCTGCGGTGCTCGCTCTGGTTCTTCGTCCTCCCCCTCCTCCTGCCACGCGGCGCCTCCTCGGCCAGGCTGCCCGCGCCACAGCCCACAGGTACGGACCGCTGCCCCCACGTTCCCCGATGAATTCCGGGATGTGACACTTTTCCTGTTCTGATTAAAAAAAAAAAAAAAAAACACGCCTCGAACACTTCACGCTCAGTTAAATAGTCGCTTGATGGTTGTTTAATTTTCCCTTCGCAGCGTTGATTCTTGAGTGTGTGTGTGTGTGTGTGTGTGTGTGTGTGTGTGTGTGTGTGTTCTACTTGCTACATTCTACATACCAGAGTCCTCATTTAACTATCAAAGTGAGGACATTCTGGCTGGTCCTCACGACTAAAAAAGGCCCGTTTGAGGGTCCAGACCGTGTTTAGAGGTGCGTTTAGAGCTGGTTTAGGATGAGTCTGGGTCAGGATGGTAGGATGGGTCTGGGTAATGCCTTATCTATGAAGGTCCTCACAGTGATAGATGTACAGGAGTGTGTGTGTGTGTGTGTGCGTGTCGCTGGAGTGAGGCTTTTTTAAACATTTACTGTTGATTCCAGGGTGGCGGCGTCGCTCTCCTCCTCTTTACGAGGACGATTTAATTGGCTCTCGCTTGTCTGAGCTCAGCACCACTTCTTTCTCCCTCTTTGTTCTGGAGGCAGAGACAAACCCGGAGATCAGTCCAACGTAAACGCCGCCCGTGTTTGCTTTAATCTCCGCGCGTTGCACAAAAGAAGGAAAAAAAAAAAAAAAAAAGCCCCGACGCCGCGGCGTAATCGTTTTCTGAGGCCTCCGCCAAATGTTTTCTCTGCTCCCCCTTTTAATTCGCTTTGATGTGCGACTTCTTTAAAGTGACACCGCGCGGCAGGAACGATCCTTTCCTCTCCTCGCCCTCGCGCGCCGCCGTTTTTGGCGAAAACCGCCCGAAAATCAAAAAAAAAAAAGCCCGTCAGAGACGCCGTGACATCATTTCCTGTCCGTTAAGCCTGGATGTTTCCTTCAACACGAAGGGGCTCGAGCTGACACGCGGTGACCTCTGCACCTTGAAGGTGTCTCCTCCTTGCCCCGCCCCCCCCCCCCTCGCGCCCCCCCCGCCCTCCAGCAGCGCTCCCCCACGGCCACAGATGGACGAGCAGTAGGAATAAAGCGGCGGCGGTGCGCTGGCAGATGGCGGCGCTTCCTGTCTGCGTCTGTGGAGGCTTGTGGCTGCGGGTGCTGGGTGTCAGGGTCAGACGTCGGCGGACGGGCGGGGACACGAGTGCCCTTGAAAGTTTGCGGCGCCTCCGATAACGACGGTTTTTGGTGATAATCTGGTAAAAACATGGTGTTTAATCTGTCCCAGATTAGAGTGGGAGCAGCAGATACTTCTGGGCAGACAAGTGTCTTCTACATCCTACATACTGGAGGAAACAGGGATTAGAGTGTGTGTGTGTGTGTGTGTGTGTGTGTGTGTGTGTGTGTGTGTGTGTGAGGTCTCTAACCCCCCCCCCCTTGCAAGGCCTTTAAATGTCAGCAGGGGTTGTTTGGCTCGTTTGGAGACTCATTAAAACTGCACCATTCCCAGATTTACGCTTGGGCTCTACAGTTCACACGTTCAAAACACACACACACACACACCCACACACACACACACACACCCACACACACACACTCGGCTGGACTATGCGGGTGTGTTGTTCCGTCCAGCTCGCTGTAGTTTGATGCGCTCTGCCCGCCGTGTGATCAGAACACACCTGAACCCGTTCCAGGGTCCGCGTTTGTCCCCTTTGATGTCATGTGACTTTGAAGAGGCGCTCGTCCACCTCGTCCAGCGGCCGCGCCGCGGAGGTCCCTTTCTGCCCGACGGTGGTGATGTCATTTCCTGAGCTGCGCCGGCCCCCGCTCGCCCGAGGGTGATGGAGGGGTTCGGGTTTAATAAATGCGGCGTTGTGTGGAGGTCATGTGATCACACTCCAACAGACTCATCGTTGATGCCTTTAACCTGTCTGAGCCCCCGGAAGCCCCCCCCCCCGCCGCCGCTCGCCAAAAGTTACAGATGAAAGCACACACCTGTGTGTGTGTCATCCTGCAGACACACACACACACACACACCTGTGCGCGTCCTCCGCTGCACCTCCGGAGCAGGTTCACTCGCCGACCTGCGCTTGGCTCCCGATCGCGACGCTCCCCGCGAGGAAGTTGTCGAGATGCCCGGCAGATAAGGCCGACCCAACCGGAACAAAGAGGCTCATTGTGCCGCACCGGCGGGAGTGGAGGGGGGGGCGGAGTTAACTCTCACGGCGAGATCGAGCTGTCAAGTGGCGGCTTCGTGGTTTTTTTTTAATCCGGTTTCAACTTTATCTGGCACCTGCATCTGTGGTGTGACTGGATTAGCTCCTATCACTCCGTCCTGATTGCAGCCAAAACACACACACACACGCCCACACACACTCACACACACACACACACTCACACACACACACTCACACACACACACTCACACACACACTCACACTCACACACACTCACACACACTCACACACTCACACTCACACACACTCACACACACACACTCACACACACTCACACACACACACACTCACACACACACACACACACTAACCCCGAGATGCTCCGAACATCCACGCTTTCGGGTTCCCGCTGTCATCTCTGCGCCGGTTTGACGGCCAGAATTAAAAATAAGTTTGTGCATCAGACTGTGCTGACTCCCAGCTCGTCACCTCACCCCCCCACCCCCCCCCCCTCGCCCCCCCCTCGCGGTGTTCAACAAGCCCCCGCGCTGGCGGATCTGTTGGCTGAACCGGACCTCACGGACCTCATTTCATGCATCAACACACTCTTATTCTGAGGAAACTTCCAGCTGTAGCCGGGCTGGAAAACTGCTATTAATATTATCAAATCCCGGCTAATTGCTTATTATTTTTCACCCCCCCCCCCAACTCCTCTTGCCCCCCCCACCCTCGATCCGAGCTGCCCGTCTGGCTCTGCTGCAGCACATTTACATTTCTGTGAATGGAGACAGGGAGCCAGCAGACACTTTTCAGGGTGTGTGTGAGCGTGTGTGTGTGTGTGTGTGTGTGTGTGTGTGTGTGAGCGTGTGCGTGTGTGTGTGTGTTTCTCTTTCACCCCCACCTCCTCTCTCTCTCTTTTCGTGCTCTCACATCTGCTCCGTGCATCCTTTCTTCCTCCTGCGGCTCCTCCCCCTCTCAAGTAAACCCAGCGGAAGCCCCCCCCCCCCCCCCCCATCCCAGATCTCCAGCTCCAGAACTTCCAAACTCTCCCGTATCTGCTGATCGGCTGCATTTTTTCCCCGTGCAGCAGCTCACTCCGCGCCGCTGGCAGAGCTGGAAAACCTGACGCGGGTCCGTCGGAGCGTTTGATTTTTGTTTAGAATGACATATTCCCGTCAGGCGGTGACGTCGCCCTTCTATCAGCTTCACAGGCGGAGCGGATTTACGGGGAAAACTAACGGGAATCTGGGTTTTAACGGGGGAATTTCTGGCTTTTTCGAGGGGGGGGGGGTCAGATTTATGAGGGAAAAAGTAAAATGGGAATATTCTCCCACACAGGAGCTGCCTTCTGCGGCGCCTCGGTCCTGACCCCGGAGGGTGGTGAAGGCCTTCCTCGACCTCCTGTCTGTGGGGGGGGGGGCTCAGGTGTGCCCCCCAGGCCCCGCCCAGGTCAGCTTTGACCCCCTCAAACAGGTCCCCTACCTGTTGGGGGCGTGGCTTCGCGCTCGCCACCGCTGGGGCTGTTCCGTGTCAGCGGCACCTCGTGTGCCGGGGGGGGGGGGCGGGTCTTCCCAGCTGGAGAGTGTCAGGAGTTGTCAGCGGGGGGGGGGGGGGTCGGGTCAGGGGTGGCAGTCCGCTGAGGTCAAAGGTTAACATCTCAACTGAGCCGTCTCACTGCTCAGGATTCCCAGATTCTGAGTTTGGATGTGCGGAAGTCTCAAAATCCCAGAAAACACTTCTTCTCTTTCCGGGTAGGCGAGTGCCCCCCCCCCCATAAGGCCTGCGTGCCGCGCTCCGAGGGCGTCCTGGCTTCGGCGGGAGGCTCGACCGTCTTGCGCCTGGATTGAAACTAGGCCAGTTCGTTTCGGGAATGACAATTAAACCCCTGCCCCGCTCCGAGGCAGGTGGGGGGGGGCAGGGGGGTATGAAAGGAGCAAAGACGGCGCGCGCTGCCAAGATGCTCGGGATGTACAGTTAGCTTCCGATGCTCATTAGCAGAGCAGAAGGGAGGGGGGGGTGTGTGTGTGAGGGGGGCGGGGGGGTGTGTGTGTGAGGGGGGCGGGGGGGCTGGTGGGGGGCGGGATGTTTGGAAGCGGCGTCCATCCCTAACTTGATTTTCGGAGCGCTTCAGAAGCAGAAAAGAGGCAACAAGCTGAGGGAAAACCTCCCTCCCCTCACCCTCTTCTCCTCACTCCTCCTTGATCTCTGCCCCCCCCCCAACAACCAGCCCCCCCCCACCCCTGGCAGCCTCCCCTGCATCGGTGTGAGGTTGTCAGGCCGGCCCAGATTACCCACATTGTCCAGAGGTATTTACATCCGGCCAAACCATATTAAACAGAGATTAGGGGGTTTCACTGAGGGATAAAAATGAGGGGGATTAAAAAAGAAGTGGGAGCATTTCCAGGATGAGCAGGATTTACGCCATAGCTGTGAAATGGAGGAAGAGAAATGAGGGTTTTTTTAACTTGGGGGGGGGGGGGGGGACCCCACAGATCCTGTTTGAAGGTCATGTGATGCCGTCAGGACAGAGGGGGCGTCGGGCGTGCCAAGCGGTTGGCGCGGAGTCCGGTTTATCCGGACGGAGGAGCGGGAGCGGGAGACAGTGCTGGGGGGGGGGAGGGGGAGGGAGGGGGAGGTGGGGGGGAGGGAGGGGGAGGGAGGGGGTGAGGTGGGGGGGGGGGGCGGGTCCCAGATTCTCCTTAAAGACAACAGTACACTTCCAGCCAACGGGCCGTTATCCTGGGATTACCAGATTATCCCGGAGCCAGGTCAGGAATCATTAAATGACGTTTCCGCTGCAGCGTGGAGCGAATCCACGGAGCAGGCGCCTCATCGCCTAACCACCGTTTGAGGGGGCGGAGCCCCGGCGCGCAGCCCTGCTGGAGGACCGCCCCCCGCCACATCTGGAGCGCATCGCTCTCAGAAGATGCAGATGTGGGTTGTGCTCAGGTGATCCTCACCTTCCGTCGGCTCCGTTTGACCCCCGATATTTACGATGTTCGCTCCGGAGCAGGCGTTGGGAGCGCGCTTCGGCGTGGCTCCGCCTTCGTTCTCGCCATCCGGCTCCGCCGCGGCCCTGGCTGAGCCTTCACCTGCCGCGCGCTCAGAGCTTCGCCAGCGCCGGAGAAAAAATGTCTGAGTCCACAGATCTGCTCCGACGAGGGGGGGGGGGGGTGTTAGTCTGAGCGTTTTCCAGCACAAAGGAAACATCGGGATCTCTGAAACCTCCGCAAAAACTGGACGCGCGCCGTCACCTGATGCGAAGGTAGCCATGGCAACGGTCGCCAAATCTGGCCGAAACTACTTCCTGTTCCTCGAGGGTCCCTCCCTGTGTGTGAGTGTGTGTGTGTGTGTGTGTGTGTGTGTGTGAGAGTGTGTGTTAGAGCTGAAGGCGTGGAAATAAAGAGGCCTTTCTATCCCCAGGGCCGGAGCCCGTCTGCTGGCCCCTGGAGAAGTTTGTAGAGGATAAATAAACCTCTTCAGACCCTCAGAAGAGACGCACTCTGTTAACGCACGCCGTATCTCAAAGAGAGACTTTATATTATTCTGAAGGGCTATTTGTTATGATATCGAGCCGAGAGGGTAGCGAGGGCCAGGAGGGCAGGGGCCTCTTGATTTATGGAGTGACCATCAGGCCTGCACAACACACACACACACATACACACAATCACTGACACGCACACAGCTACACACACGCAGAGACTACAGATCACACATTGCTTCCAGCTGGCTGGAGGTTATGGCAACAGTGATTGACACACACACTCACACACGCACACACACACACACACGCGAGCGTGTGTGCTGGACGGAGGAGCGGTGGTGGAGCGGCGCTGGTTCGAGGCACCAGAACGGCGCGACCGCTCCCGCTCGTCCCGTCAGACCCGCGCCTGCTCTGATTTATCGTGGGACCGCGCTCCCGCCCGGCGCCCAGCGGAGGACGCGGGCGACCCCGGCGCCCTTGAGCGGGCGTTTTAAAGGCCGGCGGCGGGCGGTGGGCGGCGGCGGGTCGGGGGACGGAATCCTCGGCTCTTCGCCCCGCACCCCCCCCCCCTCCGAAACGCCAACAGCTGGACGCACGGCAGCTGGAACTGTCTTCAAGAATTTAAAGTGCTCTCTCACTAATTAGGAATTTCCCTCCGTGCGCGCTCCTCCACGCCGTCTCGAACCTCCGCCGGACCTTCACGTCATCGGCGGCTGCTCGGCGGGTCCTGGAGGGCCGGGCGAGAGAAAACCCCGCTTTGATTCAGACGTTTCAAAGCGGGCGCGCTGGAGCCGAGGCAGATGTGTACTCGTTGACGGAGACGTCTTCTTCTTCTTCGCCCGCGTGTGTGCGTGCGTGTGTGTGTGTGTGTGTGTGTGTGTGTGTGAGGGTAAACCTTTGTTCTGTCCCCTCGCTAAGCCGCACAGACTCGCCCGACTCGGCATCGAATCAAACGTTTTGCGGTCCGCGTTAACGGAGCGGCGAGGACGGTCCCGCCCCGGCTGGAGTCGCGGGGGTCCCTTCTTCTTCTTCGGGGGGGACCTCCCCTTTAAGAGGCGCACGTGTGGAGCACAAAGGGCCGGTTCTGGTCCGCCGCTCGGCCTTCGAGAAGCCCGCGTGAGCTACGACTCTCTGGAGATGATTATATCCCCCCCCCCGTAAAGCTCCATCCTCCTCGTTTACGACGCCGAGACACCTTAAGACCTACTTTTCTCCTCTCTTTCACACAGGTCGTAAGTAATACTTGAAGGCGGCGGGCCTTTTCACGGAGGGGCCCGGATTTATGCGCCGCGCCGCCGTCGCCACGGCGTTTTTCTTCCCCTCAATAAGCCTTTCGCTTTCAAAAATAAATAAATAAATAAATAAAGCGCAGTAAATAGTGCTGTCAGAGCGAGAGGCCACGCTGGGAATGCGCCTTATTGACTGAACATCTCCAGCAGATTTACTGGCAGCAATAAAACTGAAAACAATTCACAACCCCGGCGCGCCTGAAGAGCCGTGGGAGAAACGCCGCGAGGGGATCGGCGGGCCGCGCCCTCCCCCCGTTTGCCTCCGGGTCCTGGGTGTGGGGGGGGGCGCTACCTGAAAGGCCGCTCCTCGGCTCAGGTTGAAAGAGCGCATTTATAATTCACGCCGTTTATTATGTATTCCCCGTGAAGCGCGTCTGGCTGCCTCGCCTCTCGATTCCAGTTTTCTAATCACGGGTCAGGGATGCTCCCGGGGCACCGCCCTCCGCTGCTCCTCCGCAAGGCCGCTGCCCTTTAAACGCCGGTGGACTCGCCGTCGTAAACCACGTTGATCACGCGTCACTCTGAGGACCCTCAGTGTGTGTGTGTGTGTGTGTGTGTGTGTGTGTGTGTGTGTGTGTGTGTGTGTGTGTGTCTGTGTTGCTACACGCAACATGCTGAGTCCTGAAATGTGCATTTTACTATCAAAGTGAGGACATTCTGAATGGTCCTCAACTTCAATGGACTGTTTGAGGGTCCAGACCTGGTTTAAGGTTGAGGTTAGAACTGGGTTTAGGATGGGTCTGGGTCAGGTAGGATGGGTCTGGGTCAGGTAGGATGGGTCTGGGTCAGGTAGGATGGGTCTGGGTCAGGGGGTCAGGTAGGATGGGTCTGGGTCAGGTAGGATGGGTCTGGGTCAGGGGGTCAGGTAGGATGGGTCTGGGTCAGGTAGGATGGGTCTGGGTCAGGGGGTCAGGTAGGATGGGTCTGGGTCAGGGGGTCAGGTAGGATGGGTCTGGGTCAGGTAGGATGGGTCTGGGTCAGGGGGTCAGGTAGGATGGGTCTGGGTCAGGTAGGATGGGTCTGGGTCAGGGGTCAGGTAGGATGGGTCTGGGTCAGGTAGGATGGGTAATGCGTTATACGTATGAAGGTCCTCACAAAGATAGAAGTTCAAGTGAGTGTGTGAGTGTGAGTGTGTGTGTGTGTGTGTGTGTGTGTGTGTTCTGCTGTCCTTGCGTCCTCGTCCCTCCTGAGTGATGGATCTGTCATGGGGTGTGTTTGTCCAGCCGTGTCCTCGTGTCCCTCTGAGGCTTTTTCACTGGGACCAGTAGACGTCCTCGGAACGCGCCGGTTCGAGGGCGATGTTGGCGTTTGCGGCCCTCGTGACCTCGAGCTGTGCTGTGCTTTTCAGACTCGGTGTCCAGCGAGGCGGCCTTCCTGGAGGACTACGTCCGGGGCGTGGGGGACACCCTGGAGATGACCTGCGACCCCGAGGACCGCTCCGAGCCCGTCGCCTGGTTCAGAGACGGCGCCCCGTTGGTGTCCGGCAACCGGACGCGGGTGGGCCAGCGGATCCTGCGCATCATCAACGTGTCGTACGAGGACTCGGGCGTCTACTCGTGTCGGCTCGCTCGCAGCAACGCGCTGCTGAGCAACTACACCGTCAGGGTGACGGGTAAGCGAGGCGCCGCCCGCCGCCGCTCACACGCCTCCCGCCCAGGCTTCTCGCCATTCCGCGGTTAAAACGGGACCAAGGGCCCCCCGGGGACCGTCCAGTGTCCCCCGTCCCGCTTTTCTAAGGGACGGTAGGACGTCAGCGCGCTGCTCACGCTACCGGGGACGCCCCCCCGATGCAGGGAGGTGGGGATTACAGGACGGGATGAGAGCGGGAGAACGGACTGTCCTGGGGGGGGGGTGAGGGGGAGTGTGTGTGAGTGGGGGTGTGTGTGTGTGTGTGTGTGTGTGTGTGTGTGGGGGGGCCTCCTCCCCGTAAATCTCATGCGCACCAGCCGAGCCCGTTATTGACAACTAATTAGAAACCAATTAGCTGGAAACATTTCATCATTGGAAACAGCTGGGGTGGCAAGGAACGAATTCACACACTCACACACACACACTCACACACACACTCACACACACACTTACACTCACACATACACACTCACTCACTCACACACACACGTGTGTTTAGCGAGGAGTAAATGGCCTTCCTCAGGCCCGCGTTCCTCCTGCAGATCCTCAGATCTGACGCTCCCATCTGCCTCTGAGTCGGCATCCGTACCCCCCCACCCCCCGGGGCTCCACTGCCCCCACCCCCTCCGCCGAGGCGTCGGGACATTTAGAAACGTATCGGATCCAGCATCTGGACGGCGTCCAGCGGCGGACCGGTACACATGTCCGGGGCGGTGACGCGAGCGGATGAAAGGAGCTGTTTGCAATATGGAAGGTATCAAGGTTCAGTTTGAGGGATTCACAAACGGATCAACATCTGGAGGCGGTTCAGAGGTTTTGGCCGAGGGCGAAAAATGTGAAATATGCTGGACGTACCTGGTTAAAGTAAACATCGGCCCGCTCAGGCGATTGTTTGCAAATCTTCGGGGGCCGATGAAACTGTCTTGTTTTTGGGCCCCGGCCCCCCCTCTGGCTCTCGTTTGCGATGACCTTTTCGATTTCGCTTAACTCAAAAGTTATGCTGCCGCGAACCAACGAACGAACCAACGCCGCGATGCAACGCAACGCGCGCGTCTCGCTCTTCGTCGACGTCTAAACAACTCCCGCGGTGACTGCGGGGTCGCCGTGGTTACCGCCTGCTCAGGTGCAGCGTCAGCGTTTTTTCCCCGACGGCGGGCGGAGGTGTTGGCGTTTCGCGCGGGTGGGGGGGGCTGGAGCGAGTTTGGGGAGCGGCCTCAGTTCGGCGGGGTTGCCGAGGCAACAGCTGGTCCTCGTTAGCCCCAGGGCTCGCCGCGCTGAACCCGAAAACGCACGAGACATTTAGATCGACCCAGCGAGGACGTGCGATGCGGCGCAAGCGCCGCACACGCCGCGCACACGCTTGTTTGCGGACACACACCATTTGCCCTCCATCGCCCCCCCCCCTTCAGCCGGGTCGAGATTCCCAGATTAAGATCTCATCTGACGGTTGCTGCGGTTCGCGTTCCCCAGAAGATCAAAGAGATCTGATCAAAGTCGGCGGACGAGCGAACAGGGCCGGGCGAAGTCGTTAAATCCGCTTTTGTTTGTCTTTGTCTTTTTCAAGATTCTCTCTCGTCGGGCGACGACGAAGACTACGACGAAGACCCGGACGACGCAGGTAATGGAAGCGACCGCTTCACTTCCGCACCCGCTCGGGAACTTTCCCGAGCTCCCGCCCTTCCGTCGCCTAGCAACAGAGACGGACCTGTGCGTTCCCGCGTCGAAAACTTGACCTGAGTTCCATTAAACGCCGTCGAGGTTAATGCGCGGCGCCTGTGGAGGGGGGGGGTTAAATCGCCGTTCCTGACAGTCGGTGCTTGCTTGTTCGGCGATTTTGTGGACGCGACGGAGCCAGGGAGGGGAACGCCGACGCATCGGAGACGGCGGCTTCCCAGCAACGTTTCCCACGAGCCGCCCGCTGGTGGCGAGAATGGGCAGAGGAGACGCGTGGTGAGGAGCGGCGTGGATGAGGCGCCGGGGTCAGGATCGCCCCCCCCCCCATTCATCGGCGCTCTCCCATTGTGCGGACGAAATTAAAAATAACCGTTGTTTTCCTTCCGCTCTCTTTGTTGGCGCTGGGAGATTGAAAACGCCGTCCCGACCCGTATCCGTACGAATGTAGACTCCCAAGGGATTAAGGGGGGGGGTCGACGCTCGAGGACAACGAGCGAAGTCGGGGAACAGTCGCAAAAGCTGCGGAGAGGCGGGCGAGCGGCGGCAAACAGCCTGAGACGGCCCGCCTTAATCTCTGGACACGAGTCCACCTCCTGACATCCGAGGCTTCCTGGCAGAACGGGAGGGATTAGCCCAGAAATGGGAAAACCTTCCCGCTTAATGTCCCCTAAGCCGCCGCTAATTACCCCCGCCGAGGCGGGAACGACGTCACGTGACGGGGGCGGTACCGGGGAAACGTCGGTGGCGCGAGGGGCTCTCGCCGCCGCCGAGGAAGAGGAGGAGAGGGGGAGCGGACGGACGGGCCGCAGCCATGAGCTCATCCCTCGCCATCCTCGAAGAGGCAGGGAAGACGAACGTCGGCGAGCAAACCCCCCCCCCGCCCCGCCTCGGGACTAAAGAGGGAGAAGTGTGCGGGGGGGGGGCGTTCGCCAACCTCCCGCCCCCCCGAGCGTTTTTGTTGACCCTGGCGGGGGAGCGGAGAGCCGGACGCCGCCGCCGCCGCCGCTCTGTTTTCCTTGAGTCCCTGCAGCAGGCGCTCGGAGCCCCGCCCCCTCCCCCCCCATGGCGTTTATGCTGATGCGCCCGGGCTCTCGGAGCAGCGGGCCGCGAAGTCCAAACACGAAGGGAGCGTAATCAGAGTCAGCAGGCAGACGGAGCGCGGCCCCCGCCAAGGTCGCCCCCCTCCGAACGTGTTGATTTAGTAACAGAAACTATTTTAATCTGCGTCTGGATCGGAGCGAAACCCCCAAAACGCCGTCTGCTCCGTAAATCAGCAGAAAAGCTCCTGGACGCCGACCAGGGAGTTGCCAACAGGCTCCGGCGAAAATTATCTCAGACGCTGAGACAACAAGCAAACAAGCGCCGTAACCGAAAACATCCCAGCTGGGAGGAGGGGGGGGGGGAGGAGGGGGGGGGGGGGGCGCAGATTCCAGATGCAGATGCTATCTTAAGTCGCAGCAGGTGCTGCAGGGTGCGCAGGACCTGCGCCTCTGCATCAGCTGTCAGAACCGACCAGGTTGGGTTGCGCAACCCCCCCCCCCCCCCCCCCCTCCCCCCCGGCGAAGGAGCGCGCCGTCGAACCGAACAAACGGAGCAACGGGAGTATTTTTAGGCTCCTTGAGAGATTCCCCTCCTCACGTAACCCCTCGACAGGTGGAGGAAACCAGTTTCCACCAGCACCGCTGCACACGCACGCAGGCCACGCCCCCCCCCCCCACTGGGCTGGGGGGGGGCGTGGGGGGGGTGCAGATTCCCGAGGAAACACCATCCGGGCAATTAGACACGGGACGGATTCCGATAGAGCGGGGCTGTAAATCAGGGGCCGGAGCGCCGGGGCCGGACCCCGCGCTTATTCCCAGGAACGGTGAATCAGCTGACCGATCAAACGCGGCGAAAACCACGTTAATCTGCTGCAGCTGCCGCGCTTCTTGACCTTTGACCCCGTGCGAGCGGCGAGCTTCGGCCTCCTTCCCGGTAGAAGTCTGTGGGGGGCGGTCGGAACGCGAGCGAAAACCCAGGATTCCGCCTAATCCTGGTCTGTTTGGGGTTTTTAAGACGCGGCAGGGAAAGGTTTTTTTTTTTTTTTTTTTTTTTTTCCAGCGCCGATGAGCTCGGGAGCGGCGGGAGCGGCGGCGGGAGCGGCGGGGGAGCGGTGGGGGGAGCGGCGGGAGCGAGGACCACACATCGGGAATGAGGGTGTTTAAAAATTCAGCCGTGTGCGCGCGGCCCGTCGCGATGCCAAGAAAACAATGTGTTCCGACTCCTCGGAGGGTTGTCCCAAGCTGCGCTGCAGTGTCGCTCCAAATACGCCGAGACGGGGGAGGCGCTGGGGGGGGGTGAGGGGGGGGTGAGGGGGGGTGAGGGGGGGTGAAATCTAACAGACATTTCCCTTTTAAGGTGGAGGAGCTTGTGTGGCTGCAGGAGCGTCTCAAGCTGCATCAGGAGGCCCAAACTGATTTACTCCTCAGACGTCAGGCGTGTTCTTACACCTGCCCCCCACAACCCCCCCGCCCCCCCCCAGGCTTGTAGGAAAACGTCCTTAAGCGCGGCAGAACGGCAGATTATTTCGGAATTAACGTATATTTGAAAATCCGGCCTCATCCCGCCGGAGCTCCCACACATTGAGATGGAAATCAGCTCTCTGTCTCCTCCTGGATTCTGGAGTAAAAGAGACATCTGATGACCGGTCAGCCCCCCCCCCCCCCCCCCCCCCCCCGCCTTTTGTCCGAGGCGTCGCACAATCGGACCTCTAAAGGGAGCGAATGAGCCATGCCTCAGCGCCCTCGCCCTCCACGCCCAGAGCGGCGGGGACAATGCTCGGCCCCTGACTCTCCGCGCTGCCTTTGTCCGCCCCCTCCTCAATACAGCTCAATAAATCGCCCTGACGGGTCCCCCACCTCTCGGGCTCGGGGGGGTCCACGTGAGGTTCGGCTTTGTTCCCCAGGTGAAGAAGACGCCGTTGTCGGGGTCCGCCGACGCCTCGATTCGGGGGGCTTTCAGCGTCTGTCAAGCCGTGTTTTACACCGGCGGGGCCTCGCCACGATGGACGCAGGTTGTCGGGGGAGGGGGGTGAGGGGGGGGAGGGGGGGAGGGGGGGGGGGGTGTTACAACCTCACATCTGTTCTGGCAACTCAAACAAGGTGGGAGACGGGAGGGCTCTCCCTGTTGCTCCGTCTCTTAGCCAGCAGATAAAAGAAGCAGCTTTGCGTTCTTCCCCAAAAAATGCTTTGATCTCCGGCCCGGTGGCGTGCTCAGAGGTTCTAACCCCCCCTCCCTCCCCTCCCCGACAGAAGCGCCCTATTGGACCCGGCCCGATCGGATGGACAAGAAGCTCCTGGCGATTCCGGCCGCCAACACCGTGAAGTTCCGCTGCGCCGCCTCGGGCAACCCCACGCCGACCATCCACTGGCTGAAGAACGGGAAGGAGTTCAAGGGGGAGCAGCGGATGGGCGGGATCAAGGTGAGACTTAAGGTCGGAATCTCGGAGTCTCGGGTCACCGTCGGAGTGCCTTTTAGCCAGGCATCTTAATCCCCCCCCCCCGTGGGGGGGGTCGATGCTCCTGGGGGGGGGGGGGGGGCTATAACCGGGTGAGTGTTGAAAGCGCCCGAAGGACCTTCCCACGGTAAATAAAGGTCAGCGCACCGGACGCCCCCGCCGGGCCCCGCCGAGGATGCGTGCGTGCGTGCGTGCTGCCAGCTGTCGCGCTCGGCTTTGTCATCGGATTCGCCCGCCAGCGCCGGACGCTTAAAGCGACAGCGCCTCGCTCGGACCCGCCTCCGCCCGGGTTTTCGATCGGGGGCCCCGGGGGGGTCCGGGCCGAGCTGAAATCATACCGGAGGGGTCCGGGTCCCGGCCTCACGCTCCGCCCTCTTGGCAGCGGGCCAGCCGCGGAACGCCGCGCCCCCCTCCCCCTCCCCTCGCAGGTTTGGGATTTAAAGAGTTAAATGTAATGAGATCCCGCGACTATTAGCAGCTTATGGAGATCTCCAACATCTGCTCCCAGCAGACCGTCAGCAACTGCGTCCCTCCCTCTCTCGCCTCGGCACACCTGTCGCCGGCCCTCAGGGTTCGCCGGGGCCGCCGGAACGCCGCCGAGCGCCCCGAGGCTTTTCCCGACACCAGTAACGTCAGGGCGCGTTTTTTCCGAAGCGACGGACGAATCCGAATCCGGCGGGTGGAAGGGGGACGCGTCCAACTGCTCGTCACGCCCCGTCCCCCGAAAAGCTGACCGGGAACGCCGAGAGAGGGAAGCTCGGAGGAACCGGAGCGATGCCGTTCCGACGGGAGGTCGAATGTTTCACGAGAGGCGGGACCGAGGAGGCGAGCAGCCGTAATTAGCTTCCCTCGCCTCGGCAAAGAGTTGCGACGCTGTAACCTGTCAGCGCCTCGGCGGCGAGAATTCCCAACGGTTTTCCCGCTCCGTCCAGCTCAGCGGGCGCCGCCGCCCGGCCGTGGGCGTGGCCTAGCTCTGTGGCGAGCTCGCCAGCGGGGTCTCTGACTCCTGACAGCCCCACAAAGGCCGTCCAAAGACTCTATTCCTGCCTCCGGGGTCCTCAGGGCGACGCTCGCCCCGTCTTTGACAGCCGTGCTTAATCCCAGCTGAAAGAGTCGCGTCTCACCGGGAACGATGGGAAGTCTCCGCTGCCAACAGCTGTCACTCGCGTCCGATCCGAGGTCAGGCCTCCGACGACCCCCGGGAGCCTCCGAGGAGTCGCCGGGCTCTTCCCAGGATTGCCTCCTCCTACGCTGGGGTCGTTTTCCGTCCCACCGTTTCATCTCCTCCTGCGGGAATTTCCTGGAAGTGGGATGAAAGAACGACCCGCCTCTCTCTCTTTTTTAACGTCCCCGTCGTAAACCTTCGATACCGCGGTCGAGGGCCGGAGCGCGGTGACGGGGGGGGGTGGAACGCCGTGCTCCCCGAGCGTTCCCTGGGCTGGCAGGGGCAACCCCTGGAGGTCAGAGGTCAGCCCTCTATTGAGCCATCACCCCGAGGAGTGGGCGTGGCCTCCGCCCCCGCTGGGTCCCCATTGTGCTCCGCCGGTCCAAAGTTGACAATCTAATTATCGCCCGAGTCCGCTCAGGTCGCCCGGCGCTCAACTGATCCCTCAATCCGTGTTTTGACAGGTTTCCAAGGCCGGGGCTCCTAAACTGGCTCCACGCCGCTACTTTTTAAGACTTTAAGCACTTTAATTCCTTGTTTTTCCACTCCAGATTTGAACACAGGCGGGATTGTGAGTCTCCTTTGGCCACGTAGGAATTTTTACGCTTTACGAGGTTATTGTTGGACAGCTCCGCGCCGAGGACCTGCAGCACCGCGCCGGCCGGAGGACTGATCTGGAAGCAGTTCGTCCCTCACGCTTCTGATTTTAGAGTCTCGTCCTCTGATGCATGTCCAGCCAAAAACCACCAGCTCTAATAACAGGCCCCGAAGACCGCCTCTGTGCGCTCCCCGCTCTCTCCACGGGTCAAATTAGACGGTAGCGCTGGTCTGGGTTGCTGGTCCGCTCTGACACGGTCATAAATTCTGCTAAATGGCCCCGCTGGTTCTGACAGGCCCATTTTGTGAGGTGAAGATGGAGGCTTTGGACTATAAAGGGAGGCCCGCTTCCTGTGCTTTCTCGAACAACTGCAACGCTGCAAAAAGTGTCCGGACCTTTAAGGGCCGTTTAGGACGAAACCGGGGCTCCCGACTCGGATTAATGGAGAAGGATGAAGCAGCAGCACCCCCCCCTCCCCCCCCTCCTCCCCCCTCCTCCCCCAGGATCAGGATAAACTAGTTAAAAACCAGCAGGTTGGATCGTCTGTGAGGCGCGGGATCGGCCCCCGCGCTCACTTCTTGCAGCGTTCCCGTCGCCCATTCCCATGGCTTGTGCACTTTTGTCGGTCCGCGGCCAAAACCCTAAAACCTTTAAAGCCTCGTATGACTCCGGCGTAAGCTCCTTAATAAATTAATTCTGTTTGGAATCTGGCGTGATTGGAACGGACGGGATTATCACATTTGGGGCTAATGCCGCAGGTTCAGCGGGAGTTAGCCAGTGTAACGTGGTAATAAAGGGCGGGCGGCGCGGACGGGCGAGATCGTTTAAGGCGCTGAGGGAGGGACGGGTCGATCTGGAGCGGAAACGCTCGGAGGTAATTACGGGCGGGCGCTATTAGGCGAGTGATTAAGCAGCTGTAGCCGGCGGGGGCGGTTTGAGGCCCAGATTAAATAATTTGAAGTGAAACTGGGCTAACACGGGTCTCGCCCAGCGTCGTCGCGCCACCGCCGTTAATCGCCGCGGGGCGAAGGACGAGCTCCGGAGGCGAAGTCCCGGGAGTCGGCGCGGCCTTTGGCGAGAGCGGACGGGAGAGAACGCCTCACCGAGGGGTGGGGGGAGGAATGTGGAGCAGGGTCACGTGACCAGGGCCACGGGCTCGCCGAAGCGAAGCGCGGCGCTCTGACGAGGTTTCGTCGGCTCAGCCCGCCCGATGAATCGCAGAGTTCGGCCGTTCGGACCTTCGAGGCTTCGGGGCGAGCGGCGAGCGGCGCGTGGTTCGCCGTCTCCGAGCTCCAGCTCAGGCTGGACCTGCTGGTGCCCTCTCAGCATCTCCTCCTCCTCTCCCCGTCTTCCTCGTCCCTCCCTCCTCCTCCCTCCCTCCCCCCCCCTCCCTCCCTCCTCCCCCTCGGGGGTGGAGCTCAGGACACCCGTCTGCCAGCGTGGAGCGGGCTGCCCGCTCGCTACCACGTTACCTCGCAACTGCTGAAAGCACACAGGCATAATATTTACACGGCCGCATTATTTTCCGCGTGCGAGTCCAAACCAGCGTCGGCGGGGGTGTGTGTGTGTGGGGGGGGGGTGGGAGGGGGAGGAGCCGGGGGAGGATACGGGGGTTAAAAGTTTCTCAAGGCGAAACGTTGAAGCGCGTTTTTCCGTCTTTGCTCCAAGAGGTTGCGTCATTCTCTCGGCTTCTGGGTGTCGTGTGGAGGACTTTGTCAACATCACGTGACGCGACGCTTCAGCTGCTTTTAAAGCCCTTCAGAAGTTTTTGGGGTTTTTTTTTTGTGTTTTTTTTCCGTCCGAGGGCGGGTCCTGATTAGGTCACTTGTTATCTCAGGCCCTCGTCTGTCTGTCTGTCTGTCTGTCTGTCTGTGACGGTGGTTTTAAACGTCCCGCTCGCCTCCCTGAGCGCGCTCCCCTTTGATGTCCCACACCAAAGGACATCAAAGGGGAGCGCGGGCTTTGTCTTGTTTTCTTCCCCCACTTCCTGAAAGTCCCGGAAGTTTAGAAGCTCTCGTTGTGTCTGCCCCCCCCCACAGTTGCGGCACCAGCAGTGGAGCCTGGTGATGGAGAGCGCCGTGCCGTCGGACCGGGGGAACTACACCTGCGTGGTGCAGAACAAGTACGGCTCCATCTCCCACACCTACCAGCTGGACGTCCTGGGTGAGTGACGCCACGCGCAACGCCGGCCCGCGGGCGTCAGCTGCCATCTAACGACCCCCCCGCAGAGCGCTCCCCCCACAGGCCCATCCTCCAGGCGGGGCTCCCGGCCAATCAGACGGTGGTGGTGGGCAGCAACGTGGAGTTCCACTGTAAGGTGTACAGCGACGCGCAGCCGCACATCCAGTGGCTGAAGCACATCGAGGTGAACGGCAGCCGCCACGGCCCCGACGGCGCCCCCTACGTCCACATCCTCAAGGTGCGTCGGCCCGCTCGGTCGTCTTCCAGCTGCTGAGCGATGCGTCCCCGGGGACCAGGAGCTTCTGGAGGCCCCAGACCCGGGAGGGCGGCGACCTGGCGCGCTTCGGGACTTTTTATTGGGAGTAAACAAAGATGGGCGCCAATAAAAAAAAAAAAAAAACACACACAGTGAGGGGGGGGTTGCTTTTTCGTCTGCCTCCGAGAGAGCGAGGGAATAAAACAAACATCTGGTTTGGACTAAGTTAACTGCTGTGGTGGCGGCGACGCAGGGATCGAGCGAGGGAGGGGGAGGGAGAGAGAGAGAGAGAGACGGGGTCTGTTAACCGCCGCTGCCGTCAGATGTGCAACGTCGCGTGGTTTGAGGAGGAGGAGGAGGAGGAGGCACGGAAAAAATGAGTGGAGGAGCTCAAGGAAGGGCAAAGTCAGCAGGGAGGGAGAGAATGTGTGACGGCGCGGTGGGCAGAGATGAAGGGCGAGAGACTCCGGGAGGGAGCGAGGGAGAGGAGAAAGACGACAAACGCTCTCAAAGCGGCGTGGCCCGACATCGCCGGGGCGCTCCGTTCGGCGAAGGGGCCGGAGGATTCCTCAATTTCTCCTTTAACAAGAGAAACCGGGGGTGGGGGGGGCGCTGCGGCGTCGGGGGGTTTTTCATCTCGGCGAAAACGGCGGGCTGCTCCTTTAAAAGGGCGCCCGTCCAGCGATTTCACGCTCCGTTAACCAGCAGAAACAGCTGTTAAGTTTTATTTTCTCCGTGTGCAAGCAGATATGATTCAAATGCAACATTCATCAGCGCGCGGGGCCGCGCCGCCTGACGTCGTTTATTTAACCTCCCGCCTTCAGACGGGCTCTCGATTCAGCTGTCGGGAGGGGGGGGGCCTTAGCCCGTATCTGGAGCTTCCAGCGCGCTCCAGAGACGTCTACGAGGAGGGAGAGGAGCTGGGGAGGAGGGGTGACGCACAGGGAGGAATGGAGGGATGAAGGCGGGGGGTGTGGGGGGGGGGGCTGTCAGCCGAGACCGCGGCTCCATGCTCTATTTTGGACTACCACATAATTGAAACAGTATTTACCGCAGTTCATTCAGACTCTCCACATCTCGCGTGTGGTGGGCTGTGCTGCAGGAGTTAAATACAGCTGTGGGTGGGATGGGGCCGCAGTCGAGATGGGGCTTGGTTTTTTTTACTTTTTAAAGAAATGCTTGAATTGCGCTTTTGATGCCTGGAAAAAAAAAAAAAAAAAGAGCGGAGCGTGAGCGACGTGCGGCGGCGCTGGGGAGGCGTCTGGAGCCGATCGGTGGATGTTCATTAAGCAGCCATAAAACATGATATGTTTTCTCATTTATGAGCTTTGCCTGTTTAATTATTCATCAGCTGCTGGAGAGAGAGTGTGTGTGTGTGTGTGTGATATTACACACACACACACCCCCGGAGACGTTCCTCCAGCAGCTCCGTTCTCCGTGCTTCTGCACGTGGGAGCGCCGGGGTGGTTCTGGGGGTCAGATTGGCGCCTCCTGCCAGGTCTGTACGTTAAACGCTGCCTCTCGATCTTCCCTCCGCAGACGCTTGTCAGTAAACAGTCCGAGTCCTTCACTAAGTTGAAACTGTCCAACGTGACAGAGAAGGACGCCGGGAGGTACTGGTGTCGCGCCTCCAACTTTGTAGGCAAGTCGGAAAAGGCCTTCTGGCTTAAGGTGCACGACGCAGGTAAACCCTGAGTGCCAGCCCCCTCTGCTGCTGCCCCCCCTCCTCTCCTCTCTGCTGTGGGTGTGATGGGCTCGCTAATGGGACGCACACACACACACGCAGACACACACACACACTTCCTCTCCTCACATTCCAGTAGCTGCTGCCTATGTATCTGTTCAGTTTGATTTAGATCAATAACAAACAGCATTACACCGTTAATTACTGCAGCGTCGTTAAAGGATTCACCCCGACTGTCCCACCCTCACACACACTCACACACACACCCTCTAACCAAATCATTGTCACACACACACACGTATTGATTTTCCTGGGAGTGCCTTCTCCGGCTGTATTAATATGCTTTTATATGAAACTATGCTGCAGGACTTTGATTCATAACAGGGTCTGGGTGTCACTGTTCATTACTGAAGCCTGGGGAACAACATGCCCCCCTTTCACACACACACACGCACACACACACACACCAAGCCACATCAGAAAGTGCATGGGAAATGCATTTCCCTCGCAGCCATAAGGACAGCCATTAGTCAGAGGCACAACCCTCCAACTGCAGGTTCCTTTGAGCACAAACAATGCTGATATTGTTGTTTTTTTTGAGAGTAATCCCACGGAATCTAATCTTTGAATCTTGGAAAGTATTTTAATGCTCGCTGTAATAATACCAAATGCAGCTGGTTGGGGAGAACCAATCAGAAAATTTGTCTGGCTTTAATTACATATATCGTTTAGCGTTTAGACAGAAACACACACACGAACGGAGAGAGAGCGGAGTTCTTAAAGGAATGAGATGAGATGAGATGAACGCCCGGTGGAATCTAAGCAGAGAGCAGGAAGAGATCGCTACGAACCATAAAAACCACACCAGCTTTAAAAAGGCAGCGGAGCCGTAATGGACCCCTGAGGCACCCCTACACCCCCCCCCACACACACACACACAGAGTCAAACGATGAGTCTTTTCCAGGAAAGGTTGGGGTGGTGAGCTGCTCTCCTCCTGCAGGGTGAAGGGATCTGCTTTGCTTCGGTGTCAGACAAACGCCCTCCTTGTTCCATCCGTCCTCTCTGCTGTATTTGGTGACACAAACTTAATTGAATCATTCGATTCCTCGGAATTCTCCAGGTTTTCCGCCTCCTTTAACGAGCTTTAGGGCCCGGCCGGGCGTATCCGGGCTGTGGGCCGCCACGCAGGTGCTGCTTTGGGTGTGTTCCTGTGCGGGTTCCTGCTGCTGTCAGCAGACGAAGCCATCGCTCGCTGTCCTCTCCCCTCGGGGGGGCGTGGTGTTTCTTTTACAAGCTGTGGGCTCACCATATCTCCTCTTCTTCTCATCCCTCTCTCACCCTCCACAGACCGCTGACATTAACACTACAGATAAGGAGCTTGAGGTTCTCTTCTTGCCCAATGTGTCTTTTGAGGATGCGGGCGAGTACACTTGCCTGGCGGGGAACTCTATTGGCTATACTTTCCACTCTGCCTGGCTGACGGTGCTTCCAGGTACATGTTCCTGTGGGTCGTGGGGCTCTTCATTCCTCCTCAAATGACTGCACTCATCTGTCGCCTCCTCTCTGATACACCCCCGCTGTGCTACGAACTCTCCCCCTCAAATTGGACCAGACGCAGCACGCCAAACAGATCCGTGGGGAGCCGCTCAGATTTGGGTTCAGATTAGCAGCGGGGGGGGGACTTAATCTGGATTGTGTAATCAGAACCAGGCGTCTCTTTAAACGAGGCTCCCAGGTTAAAGATGCTTCTGTTTGGTGTTCTGCGCCGTATGATTGCATCCCCGGGGAGGAGCGTATCACAGCGGCTGTCACCAAAACACAGAACACTGCTTCCTGTGGCCCGTTTGGGTGGAACCAGAACCACAGATCAGCGTTGTCTGCTTTAAAAACACGCTTTTGTTGTCTGGGAATGTTGCAAAGGGTGGTTTTGACGCGACTCTCCTGTGCTGGGAACAGAGGTGAGCCCGGAGAAGGACGACTTCTACGCCGACGTCCTCATTTACGTGACGGGCTGCGTGCTCTTCATCCTCGCCGTGGTCATCGGCGTGCTTTGCCGCATGCGCATGACCACGCAGAAGACGCTGCCGACGCCGCCCGTGCAGAAGCTGTCCAAGTTCCCCCTCAAGAGACAGGTAACAGAAAGTAGATACAAGATTTGCAACGCCTTTTCCCCCCGCTCCTCCTCTCTTTCCCCGTCTGCCCCGCGAGAGTTGCGGCTCGACAACGAGCCTTTTTATTGACGATAAAATTGAGATTCTGTTCACATAGCTGACTTCACACGGAGACCTGGAGCCGCCACCGGCTGCCGGAATTCCTGGAATTCCTGGAAAAACCTTTTCATTTCTGTAGTTTATAGGCCGAGCACCAGTCCTAGACGAATCCAAACCCCCCCGAGTTGGGAGAGCTCCAGCGCCGAATTTAATAATTTGCCGAAACAGCCCGCTTAAACGGGTGGATAAGAATCGGCCGAGGACGCTCCGAGCTGAAACATCTCCGCGGGGACGTGGAGCGTCTCCCGAACTTCCCGCTGCAGGGACGTCGGAGGGCACCGGCGGTGACATGTGTTCACATTTATCTTGGAGCGCGTTCAGCACGGAGATATTTATGCCCCCCTGTGACTGTCAGTGTTAGTCTTAGATTTCACTCTCAGGGTCTAACACACACACCCCCCCCCAACACACACACACACACACACACCCCATCAACTGTTGGTGTGTGTTGGGGGGGGGGTGAAGAGGAGCAGCTGCAGCCTGCAGGACTCTTCAGGGAAGTCGCAGGTTCTAGTGAAGGCGTGAGAGGGCCGTTCAGATGCAGCAGGTAGGGGCAGCCCCCCCAGGTCTAATTGTCCCCCGACGGGGCCGTCCTCCTCCTGGATGCTCTTATAAGGCAGCGCTCGCGCAGCTCTTATTGCATTTTTCTGTAATCTTTGCTTCGTTTTCGTGAAGCTAATCTTCTGGTTCGCTCCTTCTTTTTCATAACTCTGAGTAAATCTCCCCTAAACCCCTGGCATGTTCTATCACATATTACTTTTCAGGCCTCAGAAATTGTGATCGGGGGTGTTTTTTTTTTTTTAACGCTTCGCAGCGTCTCTGCCTGTTACCTCCGGCGAGGATCCGGGGGAAGTCGGGTAAGTGGGCACATGTTTGCTTCTGCAGACAAACAGATTCATCAAGCGCAGGGTCACGGCCATCAGCCCCCCCCACACACACACACACACCCCTCGGTAGACAGACAAATGGTGGGAGGACACCCGGGCCTGCAGGACAGCCTGCTGATGGATCGAGCATCCGGCCCACCTTGGCGAGCGCCCGGCCTCCTCGGCGTCCGTCGTTTGTCTTTGTTAGCGCCCCCCCAGGAGCCACAGACGGGCTGGGCGGGATCCTTCTCAAAAACCGCTGAGAAGTTGCTCCTCGGGTGTGAGACGTTTGCACCAGCTGATGGAAAATATCGCTCCAACCTCACATATCCTTGACAGGGCGTTAACCCCGCCCCCGTCTGTCTCGCCCCCCCCCCCCACCTGCTCGCTCGCTCGAGCCCCATCGCACCTCTTTTCAGAAACGACAACAGTTTTCTTTTTGCACCCAAGCAGGTGTCCTTGGATTCCAACTCTTCCATGAACTCCAACACGCCGCTGGTGAGGATCGCCCGCCTCTCCTCGAGCGACGGCCCGATGCTCGCCAACGTCTCCGAGCTGGAGCTGCCCCCGGACCCCAAGTGGGAGTTCCCTCGCTCGCGGTGAGGAGCGGCCCGGGGTCGGGCGGGTGAGGGGCCCTGAGGTCGGAGGTCGGAGGTCAACTCTGGTTTCTCCCCCTTCAGGCTCACGCTGGGTAAGCCCCTGGGGGAGGGCTGCTTCGGTCAGGTGGTCATGGCCGACGCCGTCGGCATCGACAAGGAGAAGCCCAACAAGCCGCTGACGGTCGCTGTGAAGATGCTCAAAGGTCCGCCCCCCGCCTCCGCCACTGCCGGGGGACCTCCGCCCCCCCCCCCGTTCTCGCCGGGTTAACGTCGGTCTCCTCTGCTCTCAGACGACGCCACAGACAAGGACCTGTCGGACCTGGTGTCGGAGATGGAGATGATGAAGATGATCGGGAAGCACAAGAACATCATCAACCTTCTGGGAGCGTGCACGCAGGACGGTGAGCCCCCCCGACCCTCGACCCCCCCGTCCCTCCGTCTGCCCGGCGCCCTGACCCCGTCTGACCCCCGCAGGTCCTCTGTACGTCCTGGTGGAGTACGCCTCCAAAGGGAACCTGCGGGAGTACCTGCGGGCCCGCCGCCCCCCCGGCATGGACTACTCCTTCGACACGTGCAAGATCCCCGACGAGCAGCTGACCTTCAAAGACCTGGTGTCCTGCGCCTACCAGGTCGCCCGCGGGATGGAGTACCTGGCCTCGCAGAAGGTCAGCGGGGGGGCCGGGGGCCGCGCTCACAGCGCTCCGGGTCGGGCTCCTTCCTCACGTGTGTGTGTGTGTGTGTGTGTGTGTGTGTGTGTGTCCCAGTGCATCCACAGAGACCTGGCGGCCAGGAACGTCCTGGTGACGGACGACAACGTGATGAAGATCGCCGACTTCGGCCTGGCCAGGGACGTGCACAACATCGACTACTACAAGAAGACCACCAACGTGAGTCCTGAGGGAGACGTGTCGGCGTCTGGGGGCAGAGGGCCGGAGCCTCTTTGATCAAAGAAGATCAAAGACTCCGACCGCCATGGGGACGGTCTGGGTTGTGTTTTCCCGTCCGGAAGGGTCCCGCTGATCCGTGTGGTCGTGTTGTTGCAGGGTCGCCTGCCCGTGAAATGGATGGCTCCGGAGGCCCTGTTTGACCGGGTCTACACGCACCAGAGCGACGTGTGAGTTTGCACAACCGGGCCGCCGCGTTCCGACGGTCCGCTCATGTGTGCCGCCGACGGAATCCCATGTGTTGAAACGTCGTGACTGAGCGCGTTAGCGTCAAAACACGCTGAGCTCTCGGGCAGCGGAGCGGCGGCCAAATCATCTCCGCCGCTCTAAACCCCCCCCGGGCTTTTCTCACATTCCTCCGCCGCGTTTCTCCTTTTATCTCCGGCGTCGCCGCCTGGTTTTATCCGCGCAAATCCAACTTACAGCAGATCGGGGGGAGACGAGGCGGCGTTCCCCTCGGGGGGGGGGGGCAGCCTCCGTGACCTGCGATTGCTCCTGTTCGGGAGAAGAAAGGCCAGTTTATGTGAGGGGTCACCAAGTCAATCTGTTTTTTGCGGGAGCTGAACGCCCGCCCGCCTGTGGCCCCCCCCCCCAGACAGAGTGTCCCCAGCACCGCCATCCAAGTCAAACACGGGCTGCTTTCAACACTGGCTCTCCGTGTGATTACATCGGACTGAGAACCGGCCCGCGAGGAGAATCGGCCCGCTCTGTTATTTCAGCAGGTCTGGATTACACAGCCCGCCCCGCTGCCAAATGCCGCCTCCCTCCGTTTATACAGTAGTCGCCCTGCAGTCCGTTTACCCTCGTACGCCCCCCAAGAGGCGCTGACTTCTGACCCAGGGGGGCTTTTAGCGAAATATGTTTTTAATTTGTCAAACACTCACAGTCGATCAGAGATCGCACACACAGAGGACGGTTCAGGGCCTGGAACAACGCATAGACACAAGTGAGACAGCACAGCAGAACCACAGAAGAACCAGAACTAAAGAAGAACCAGAACTAAAGAAGCACCAGAACTACAGAAGATCCAGAACTAAAGAAGAACCAGAATTAAAGAAGAACGAGAAATAAAGAAGATCCAGAACTAAAGAACAACCAGAACCACAGAAGAACCAGAACCACAGAAGATCCAGAACCACAGAAGATCCAGAACTAAAGAAGAACCAGAACAACAGAAGAACCAGAACCACAGAAGATCCAGAACTAAAGAAGAACCAGAACCACAGAAGAACCAGAACCACAGAAGATCCAGAACCACAGAAGATCCAGAACCACAGAAGAACCTGAACTAAAGAAGAGCCAGAACTAAAGTAGAACCAGAACTAAAGAAGAACCAGAACCACAGAAGATCCAGAACCACAGAAGATTCAGAACTAAAGAAGAACCAGAACCACAGAAGAGCCAGAACTAAAGTAGAACCAGAACTAAAAAAAAACTAGAACCAAAGAAGAACCAAAAGGACAGAACATGTCACAGAGAAACTCTTTATAGTTTGGATCATCTAAATCCAGACGTGATCTTTTTAGTCTTCATCAATGACCAGACTGTGAGCGTTTTCTGACGGCATTGTTGGCCACCAGGGGGCGCTCCTGTGACCTCGAGCAGCGGTTCCGTTAACCCTGGACTCTCCGTCCTGACCCAGAAAAGGTGGATTCCTTCACACCCTGAAGGGTCTAATCTCCGTACGGGGCTCCTGGAGTGGAGCGTGGATAATCGGATCAGTCCGCCGAGCGCCGCGGCGGGAGGAGGTTCTGATTGCGATTGACTGGTAGAACCCGCTCCAACAACCGAGGCCCGGCTTAACAGACCGTTATCTGATTACTTTCCCCGACCGAGACACTCGGGAGCGCGGCGGCGGTCTCTGGGGCCGCCGACTCGAGGTTCCGAAGCGGGCGCCGCTCGGCCTTCCTGCTGACAACCGGGTCAAGTCGTGCTCAGATTCCGATAACCGGTCGACCGCAAACACGTAAAAGATCAGACTCCCGACCCCGGCTCGTCTTTATTTACAGCTGCAGCGCGGCTCGGAGGGCGGGAAGCGTTAATCTGGAAAAGTAACGATCGGGCCGTTGGAAGGTGCTGAAAGTTATGAGTCTTCACGAGCGGAATCCGATCGGATCAAGCGAAAACATTAATTCTGGCCTGGAAGTTATTGAAACGATGATTCTCTCCCGTTCGGCCCCGAGGTCGCAGAAGTCAGATGAACCCCCCCTCCCCCCTTCCCCTCCCCCCTCCTCCCCCTCCTCGCCTCTCGTCTTTTACAAATATTGACCGACTCTCCCGGGAGCCGCATTGATCTGTAAACCGCTTTGCGGCGAGCGTAATCAAAGATCGATGCCCCCCCCGAAACCGTGTTCTCCGGCGCGTCCTGGCATCTGTCACATCTGTATTCCCCCGTGTCCTCAGGTGGTCCTACGGGGTCCTGATGTGGGAGATCTTCACGCTGGGAGGCTCCCCCTACCCGGGCATCCCGGTGGAGGAGCTCTTCAAGCTGCTGAAGGAGGGGCACCGAATGGACAAACCGACCAACTGCACGCATGAACTGTACGTGGCTTTGATGTGTTCCTTTCATCCTCCTCCACCGCAGTAAAACACGAGGAGAAGCCTCGAAATCAAAAGTATCGCGGAATGTTATTGGGGATGAAGCGTTTGAAGGCACCGGAGGGGGTTTCTATCCGAGAGTTCAGGCTTTTTTTTCTCCATTATCGCAAAGGTTCATTAAACTTTAGCGGTTTAGAAACCCAGAGAAGCTCCCGACGGCGCTCTGCAGCGCCCCCCGCTGGCAGGCTGCAGTACAGCTCATAGGCTCCTCCCCCTCGGCGAAGGTTGAAAAGACCAGTCGTTCCTCCAGCTCTTTAGTTCCGAGGCTTCTCTTCCTAAACTGCTGAGAGAAGAGGGTTCTGACAGGAACCCCCCCCCAAAAGGGGGCGGGGCTTCCTTCAGCCTCAACGCCGCCACCGCCTGACCGCGTCCCGCTGTGGCGTTTACAGGTACATGATCATGAGGGAGTGCTGGCACGCCGTGCCGTCGCAGAGGCCGACCTTCCGACAGCTGGTGGAGGATCACGACCGGGTGTTATCGATGACCTCCACGGATGTGAGTCCGCCCCCCCCCGCTCTGATCAGATTACCCACAATTCATCTGTTGTTGCAGGTTTGAACTTAAACGCCCCCCCCTCATTTTTCAGGAGTACCTGGACCTGGCCGTGCCCTTCGAGCAGTACTCCCCCACCTGCCAGGACTCCAACAGCACCTGCTCGTCGGGGGACGACTCGGTCTTCGCCCACGACTCGCTGCCCGACGAGCCCTGCCTTCCCAAGCAGCCCCCCGGAAACGGGACGATCCGGACGTAACGCCTCCCGAGGCTCCAACCCGGGAATCTCTGCATGCTTCCACGCCCCTTTGGTTGGTCTTAAAACTCTCGCCGAAGCGTTTCTCCTCTCAGGCTCCGGGAGGAAATGAAGGATTTACCTTTTTTTTTTTTTTTTTTTTTTGCTGTTCTGAAAAGAAATTATATTTTTATACTTGGGCCAGTTTTGTTTTTTAACGGACAAACCCGCGTGGTGAAACCATTCCGTGCCTCCGCGATGGAAACCTCCCGAGACTCGAGCAAAGACGGGCGCGCGAGGAGGGAGCGAAGGTCGGTGGAGGTCAACCCGGAGGTCACGGGGTCGCAATAAAAGTCGCCGACAGCCGCGGATACACTCGTTCTTCCGAAGACTCTTTTTTTTTTTTTTCTTCACGACTTTCTACGTCGCCCTCACGTCTTTCATACATTTTGTGATATTTTGGGGGAAACGGGTGTTTCAGGGCCGTGATCGCAGAGGTCCCGAAGGCTTTTTTTTTTTTTTTTAAGGTTCCAGAGAAAACGTTACTGTAAATATACAAACGCAGATATGTGACATGTTGCTGCCGTGTACTTAAACAACAGCAAAGTCTGTTCGGGATGGAGGTTTAGAAGACACTGTCGTCAGAGTGTAAAGCATTTAATCATTTAAAGCGATACAGGAAAGTTTATTTGAATATTAACGTGTATATTTGTAAAGATATTTATAGATTTAACATGTGGTTCTTAAGTTCAAAGGCCTAGTTTAGGAGTTTAGTACTGTATGCAAAGATTTTAGTTTTTTTGTTGTTTTTTTTTAACTTATTTTACGACAGAACTGCGACTTTTTCTTCACAGCTGGCAGACTTGTGTTTTTGGTTTTTTTTTTACGGTTTTACAGACGAATGTACAACAGACGAAGGAACCGCCCGGGTCAGGGTCGGCGCTCCGTGTCAAAGCAGCGGCCGACTCTCACCCGGGCGAGAAGAGGCGGGGCTTGGAGACGCAACCCCCTCCGCCCCCGAAAGCGAAATACTCGCGGGGCACGCGGAGCATGGACCGCAGCGAGCTGCGAGTCGTAAAACGCCTCCGACAGCCCGTTAGCGGGGAAACGCCCCCGTTACTCACGCCAACGCTGCAGAAGCAGAACTACCTTTCCCAGAATCCATTGCAGCAAATTATTACAACTCCGGCGTTCACCGGCGGTGCATTTGGGGACTTCGGATCGAGTCAGAACTCGAATCCGAACTCCAAATCTCACAATCCCCTGAGAGCGAGTCGTATGTTCTTTCTAAAAGTCTTTTGAAGGCAGCCAAGGTTACATTAAAGAAACCCTTAAACTTAAACACCCTCTGTAAAGATCGCACCAACGCATGAACCTGAGGCTGTTTATGTCCTTTTGACGTTATCGCTGCTCTATAGTGTTAATGAAATGAAGGAAGGTGAGAGAAAAAGTATCTATAAAGTATATATAAGTATATTTAGGCTCTGAGGCCTGAGGTGGAAGTCCTCCTCCAGCTCGGTTCGGTTTCGAGCGAAAGTGCCAAATTAGTCTTAAGCGTCTGTTTCGGCGAGTTCACAACCAAACGTGTTTACAGAGCCTGCTCGGGTCGAGAAACAGAATCCACCCGCTGCTAAACGGCGGAAACAGTCGCAACGCGGCCTCCGGCTGAAACTCCCCCAACAAGGCTGAGCCCCCCCCCATATATAAGGTACTTAAGAGTGTGAACATTTGTGCTGAGTTGTGCTACACTGGGAGATTTGTGTGTTTTCGTGTGCACCAGAATGCTTACTTCTCGGCGGTTTATGCACAGAAACGACGTCTCGGTAACGTTTTCGCGGTCGTGGCCCGAAATCTACGAAGTGCCTGGAATCATTCAGCGAAGAGAATCAGCCGATTTCGATCAGTTTGAATGTATTAAATTGAGAAAAAAAAAAAAAGAGGCGTAAAACGTAAAGGGCGGTTGTCGGGAAAGGCCAGATTTTTCCCCCCGTGGTGCAAACAAAAGAGACAAAAAAGGCACTTGTGTAAAGGTTTGGAGGATCTAATGAAACAGAGGCTGTTTTGTTTTATTTATTCTTCCATGCTGGGTAAAAGCTCTCCCTATGGTGAGAGCGTTTTTATTCATAACTGTCTGCTTTTCAGTGTTCATTAAAGAGCCCGATGATGAAGATGATGGCACCGATGATGGCGATGTAGCCCATCAGGCTTGGCTTAATTTATGCTTTATTTTATTCTGCTTCTGTCCCCCCCCCCCACCCTCTCCCCCCCCCCCCCCTCCCCCTCTGTGATCACTTTATAAAAGCCTGTGTTGTTTTTAACATGCGTCATGTTTGCGTCCGAGCCCATCAGCGGCCTGAAAGCAATTAAGAGGCTTTAAAGCCCGACCTGCCTCGCCCCCCCTCCACGTCTGCGACACCTTCGATCGGAGGGACGCTCGTCTCCTCGCGCTCCCCTCGCAGCGACACCTCTTTAAAGAGACGTTAACAAACCGGCCTTCCGGTTTCGTCCAGCTTGACGCGTTTTTAATTATCCGCTTTCCAAATCAGCGTATAAGGCGCGCTGTCGGGCGTCTAACAGCACGAGGGAGCCGCTGGGGAGAGTCCTCAGGTGGAGATGAGGTAGACGTTCCCTTCTGTCGGGTTCAGGCTGAGTCTGAGAGGCAATAATGGAAAATCGGCTCTGAAAGCCTGAGACGGAGAGGACAGACGTTGGGAACAACACACCCTTTTAGGAGTGATTTATTTTCTATTTACTGGTGGAAGAACAAACAGCGCGAGCAGGGAGGGAGTATTACTGTATGTACAGTCACACATCGGCCTTTAACCACACGTCTTATTTATTCTCACTTCCGCTCAAACGGAACAGAAAGCCGGGTTTTGAGCTCCTTCGTTTTCTAACCTTAATTTATAGTTTGAGCTCCGCTTCCACGTTGCTGATGTACACGAGTAGATTTTTACGTAGCTGTGTGAGATGATTTGTTAGAATCTGAGAGAGGAATCGATCACAAGCAGCCTCATTCCAGGTTTCCCGACGAAAGAGAAACAAGCTCCCACATGGATCCTCCTTCCTCCTCCGGATTCACGCCGCTAACGTAGAAAGGTGGAACTAACCTTTATTTTGATTTTGTTTGTGTACCTGCCTGATCACCGTGAATCACGTGTAACATTCCACCACAACACAACCCCCCCCCCACCACCACCCTCACCCCCCCACCGGGCAGAAGCTCACAACTTTGTGTTTCTCTCTCTGTGCCTGACAAACTTTGCTGTCAAAAGAAGGTTTTCAATAAACATGTTATAATAGCGCTGGCTGTCACCGCGCCGTCTGTTCCAGGGATATGTGCTTGGGCGAAAACAAAGGGGGGGTGAGGAGGGGGGTGGAACAATGAGCCGGGCCGAGCCTGTGATTCATGCAGAACAGAAGTTTGGAGGTTTGTTTTAGCGAAACCAGAAGACACCGTTTATCCTGCGCGGGCCAAGTCTGACTAAACAGAGCTCCACGACCCGTAGCCGTGTATAAACGCCGCGTATAAACAAGATTTGTGGCCCCTTTTTCTTTTTTCCTTTTTTTTCAGCGTCGGCGGGGAGCGTCCGAAGCCGGCGGCGCTGTCGCTCCCGGCGAAGGCCTGGACCCCCCTGAGCCCCCCCTCGCAGCGCTCTGCCCTCTTGACAGTAACGCAGTGTGGGAAACGCTCATTAACGTTTGGGCCGTCCAGGTGTGAACACACGGACCCGTGATGAGGCGGGGGGATGGGGGGGGGGGGCGCCGGCGTGAATGGGGCGATTGGTCGTCCGAGCAAAAGCGTTTTTCTGTCCTCGGCCAATCGGGGCGTCTGAACCGCAGTTTAAAGGCTTTGGCGTCGCTCTTTGTTTGCACAGTCGAGCTCCATGAGGCGGTTGGGGGTGTGTGTGTGGGGGGGGCGCCGGGTGGGAGAGCTGGACAGTGACGGGGGGGGGGGGGGGGGTCTATGTATTCAAGCTTTTGGACCTAGGCCCGTCTCAAGTGTGTCCTGAGGGGAACATCCTGCCCCTGGTTGGAACTTCCTCGGCCGACTGAAGTGGCCCATTCATGGAGGTCTTGTGAGGGGGGCTTGTTTTTGCTGCTAAATGGATGTTTCTGTTTCGGAGGTGTTTGCACTGGTGGACCTTTTCCACTGCCGCCCCTCCCCTCCACTTTCTCTCCCGTTACAGTTTTTCCTCCCTCCTCCTCTTCTCCAGTTGGTCACCGATGCTAAATTAAGTCTTTACGTAGACTTTAACCAACAGCTTTAAGCATCTCAGCCTCCTGGTGGGGGGGGGGGGTGGGGGGGGGTCCCAAACATCTAATGTGTTCGCCTAAATCCACCTTAAATCTGACGTTTGAGCCGCGGTCAGCTTCGCTTTTCACCGCGGCGAGCGCTGGGAGCCTGAACCTGAGTCAACCTGGGGATCGCCGCGACCCAGACGCTCCTCCCCAGCGCCCGCGGGCCGGTCTGGTCCGAGCCCCCGGGCCTTCATCCGCCGCCAAAAAACCTCTTTAATCATTCCTCCAAGAACCACAAACCTGGAGATAATCGTCTGAGCGGTGAGCCGGAGCCATTTTGGTGGCTGAGATTCAAAGATGGCTGCCGAACGGAGTCTGTTTATGTTATTTATATTATGAAGTGTTGCCGTCTGAGTGTGTGAGGGTGTGTGTGTGTGTGTGTGAGGGAGTGAGTTCCTGAAACTGGACCTCGGCATGTTGTCACTGTAAGTGCGCCAAATCAGCGATTAACTGCGCTCCTCGGAGACAGGCGTGCAGCGGAGTGACGCTGCGGAACAGGTGTGTGTGCGTGTGTGTGTGTGTGTGTGTGTGTGTGTGTGTGTGCGTGTGTAAAACAATCTGGTTTTCAGCGCTTTGTGGAAAGCTGCGGTCCCAGCGAGCAGCAGGAATAGACCCGATGATAGTTCGGGAACCAACACCAGTTTGTTTGCTGCTCACGATCGCGGAGGCGAAACTCGTGACAGTCGGGCATGGGAACCCCACGGAAAATGTGTGTGTGTGTAGAATTCCTGCTTGGGAGACACACACACACACACACGCACGCACGAAAAGGAGACATTGATCCCGGTGAGATGACGTAGCATCAAACTCCTCCATCTGGCAAATTAAGAATCCTCAAACGACTTTGGGAGTTATTACTCAAGTGCTGCGTGTGTGTGTGTGTGTGTGTGTGTGTGTGTGTGTGTGTGTGTGTGTGTGTGTGCTGCTCTTTTACTCTTGGTCATCCTCCTCTCAGAGATTAGGACTACCGCGCTCGGCCAGGACTCCCTGTGCCGTTCCCATTTATGGAGCATCTGTTCCGTCTCCCTGGCCGGCGCTCTAATTGCTGGATTAGAGGGTGACAGGAAGGCCCCGGTCCTCGTTCAGGATCCTCGTCCCGGGACCAGGGGCGGCCGGATCCGCTCCAGATAAGATCGGAGGTTTCCATGGGAACCTCCTGGCCCGCCTCCTCCCCCGCCAACGCTCCTCGACTAAAATATTGCTCTTTTGCGACGATGACATCATCACAACGGAACACCGCAGCAGCTAAAGGCATCGGCGTTCCCACAGTCGTCGCCATGGAAACCGCAAAAAAAAAAAATTGAGGGGGGGGTTGTTGCCGCGGCAGCAGGGCGTTTGAGGATCAGGAGGTTCAGGTTGTGACCTGCTGGACTGATCTGTAGCCTCCGATCTCCTCCAGCCTCGCCACCGCCCCCCGGTGGCGCAGCAGCGGTCGGAAACCCGAACAATCGGAAGAATCTGCTCAGCAGGCCGGCCGCCGGCCAACGGGGTTGGGGTGCAGACTCGGGTCGATTCGCCGATAAGGAACGTTTAAGCTGCCGTTTATCTGGAACAGAATGCGCTCCAGCCTCAAAGCGGCTCCTCTCAAATGGAGCGGGACTCGAGGGCTCGGCGTTCCGTTTATTAGCCGTGAAATTGGGAGTCATTAGGGCCCCGAAGCGGTTCCACGTGCGGGAACGTCTTCAAGGTAACAAACAAAGACATTCCTCCTCTTTCCCGACGCTCTCGGAAACTCCAGCCGGAGCGGGAACCGGGATCACGAACCTCCGGCCTCCTCGGGCTCGTCTCCTCTTCCCGACAGGAACGGGAAGACTGGGAAGACTGCGGTGGCTTCAGGACCGCGCGGATGCTCGCCCGACGTGGCGGGCACACGGGCAGAGGTCGTCACTGTTCGCCGTTGCTCTCTGACCCGAGATCGCCCTCACGTTCCGAGGACGCAACGCGCTGAAGGAAGCAGCATCCCGACGTCTGTGAGCTTCCGGCTCCACGGGATAAAACAACGGGATATTCCCGCCCGCTCCGAGTGTCTCAGTGTGAACCGTCGTGCTCCCCTTCGCTCCTCGCCGCTTTATCGACGCTCACATCTGCGTCGTAATCAAATCGCCGTCCTCAAGGTCGGGACGTCTGTCGCCACCTTCCTCTCCGGAATGTCGGGAAGCTTCCCAGCCCTCACCTCTGGAAGCGGGGACGGTTTGACTCGGTCGTCCTCCCGACTCAATAATCGATAACACTAGAGAGCTGACGGGGGCCGTCTCCCCGGCAGTGATGGATGAGCTGCG
>CAJVRN010000036.1:1165000-1227500 GCA_911728415.1 Lagocephalus sceleratus | reverse complement strand
GTCACACTTAACCCCCCTGCCCCCCCCCCCATCCTGATCCTCTTTTATCGGGCGTCACCTGACCGTCAAAAACACTTTGGCGGTCCCTCGGCGGCGGCCGGGCGAAGTTTAAGGACGAAACCTGGCCATTAGCCAGCAGGTTTAAGACGCTCCCCCCGGAGCAGGAGCGGGAAGTAATGAGTCCGGAGCGTTAATCGCCCCCCCCCCCATCCGAGCCCCCCCCCCAGCCCACACAGATACGAGGGGGAAGGGGGGGGTCCAGAGAGGGGGGGGGCTTCACAAGTGAGGCAGGAGGTCACGCCTGAAGGTCAACTTGAGTGATGCCCCCCCCCCAGGAGATGTGTGTGTGTGTGTGTGTGTGTGGGGGGGGGGGTCAGTCGTGCAGCAGCTGTATGGAGGTGGGCGACGGCCTCACAGCTGGGCAGCTGTTGGGGGGGGGCTCCCCAGGTCCGCTCTTAAAAGGGCCTTTTCATACAACACCCACTCCAAACACTCAGCGGGGGGGGGGGGGCAGGTTGGGTCAGTCTGTGGAGCTCCTCCCATCCAAGACCTCCCCCGTCATCACCGGGGGGGGGTGACGTCACGTTACGCGTGCATACGTGGGTCACCTGCTGGGGGGGGTCGGGGGGGCTTGAACTGGTGACTGCGCTCAAACAGCTGTGAAAGCACAGATGTGCAGATCCAGATCCACCACGTTGAATCTGTGGGAGATGGGGGGGGCAAGGGGGGGGGCAACAGTGTGGATGAGCGGGGGGTTGTGTTTACCAAACGCCCTCGTTGTGTAACCTTATCGGCCCCCGTCACATTCACGCCACTCTCGGGGCGAGGGTGTGTGTGTGTGTGTGTGTGTGTGGGGGGGAGCAGTGTCTCTCGAGGGGGGGCGCCGTCCATTGTTTTTGGGGCCCGGCAGCTGTCGGCCCCTCGGTCGCCGAGGGCTGCGGCCCCCGATGAGGGGGACGTTGTTGAAGGAGCGCGAGAGCAGCAGAATGCAACACCCCAAGAATGCCCCCCCCCCATCACTCTCCTGCCCCCCCCATCACTCTCCTGCCCCCCCATCACTCTCCTGCCCCCCCCATCACCCTCCTGCCCCCCCCATCACTCTCCTGCCCCCCCATCACTCTCCTGCCCCCCCATCACTCTCCTGCCCCCCCCATCACTTTCCTGCCCCCCCATCACTCTCCTGCCCCCCCCATCACTCTCCTGCCCCCCATCACTCTCCTGCCCCCCATCACTCTCCTGCCCCCCCATCACTCTCCTGCCCCCCCATCACCCTCCTGCCCCCCCATCACTCTCCTGCCCCCCATCACTCTCCTGCCCCCCCCATCACCCCTCCTGCCCCCCATCACTCTCCTGCCCCCCATCACTCTCCTGCCCCCCCATCACCCCTCCTGCCCCCCCATCACTCTCCTGCCCCCCATCACCCTCCTGCCCCCCCATCACTCTCCTGCCCCCCATCACGCTCCCTGCCCCCCATCACTCTCCTGCCCCCCCATCACTCTCCTGTCCCCCATCACTCTCCTGCCCCCCCACTCCCATCACTCCCATTTGGACCCCCCATCACTCTCCTGCCCCCCATCACTCTCCTGCCCCCCCTCACTCCCATCACTCCCATTTGGACCCCCCCCATCACTCTCCTGCCCCCCATCACTCTCCTGCCCCCCCCATCACTCCCATCACTCCCATTTGGACCCCCCCCAGTGGTTTACCTCCACCTCTGCTTTCTTTAACTGGTCTCTCCTGCACCTCCTGCCTGTCCCTCCGCAGACTTCGGGGCACGTTTGTTCCGGTCTGAACCGGTCAGAGCGTTGCTCGGTGGGTTGGCGGGTCGGTCCGGTTGCAGGTGGGAATACTGGGAACGCTCAAACTGGGAGAACGGGGCCCGGGTCCATCCCACTTTTCCTTTCATATCATGAAAACCACATTATGGCTCCAATGAATCATGGAGGAGCCGCTGGGCTGTGGGTTGTTGCGTCATCGCCCAATCCTCACACACACACACACACGCACACACACACACACACACACGCCTCCTCCACCACTACCCCCCTCACCACTACCCCCCCTCACCACTACCCCCCCCCACCAGCCCGCCTAAAGAAAGTCAAACCTATAATTTAGCCGTGAGCGATCCGTGAGTCAGCGCGCGGCCGCAGCCTCGGTGGAGGCGAGGAGGACGAGTCCTTCGCCACTTTCGCGCGTTCACACCCGCCGACCTCGGCCTCCCTTCGCCCGAGTCTTTTAAACGCCCGGGCGCGGATTGCCGCCGCCGTTGTTTCAGGAATAATCCCGCAACTCCTGGATTAAGACGACTGCTAACCTCAGCCCAGATTAACCCACCGTCTCCGTACGAGGGGGCGATCTTCCCCGACGCTGTTGCGCACTCGTTGTTGGGAGCAGGATCAAGTGAGGGGGGCGGGGGCCGTCGCCGAGGTCCGACGGAGGGAGCGAGACGCGAGCGTATCCCGCCGCCGAGCCGCGACCCTCTCCGAAAAGTCCCGGCTAATCCGGCCCCCGCAGGCCCGTGTCAGCTGTCCGCACCCCCTTCCAGCTGTCCCCCTAATGATATACCTAATGAGACATCTGGGGGGTCTCTCTCACACTCGGGCCCTGTGAGCTAATCGACTTTCCCACGTGTCCCAGTATAGCACTGGGACTAACCCCCCCCCCCACGCCAGGTTTCGGGGGCGTGGAGGTCACCCGTGAAATCCGCCGATATTTGATGTTCGCCGGCGGCCGCGCGCGCTTGAGAGGGCGCGCCGGCGCGGGGCCGCTCAGGCCCAGCCTGCATAATGTCGCGGAAAATAAGGAGAGCCCCGAGGATTTAATTCGGGTTTCAGATTAAAATCTCGGGGCCGCCGCGAGGATATTCAAATGCGCCGGGAGAGCGTACGCACCGTCACGACTGGAGGATGATTTAAATGCCGACGCTGGGGGGGGGGCCTTTATACTGGGGGGAATATATTAAACTTTAATCATCTCTAAACTTGTGTAAAATATCAAAATAAGCATCACAGGGGCAGGAGATTAAAAAAAAGCGCGTGCTCCTGATCGCCCCCTTGTGGCGGGTGGGGGTACGACAACGCCCCCCCCTTCGCTATTCCGTGTTTTTTTGTTTTTTTTTAAGTCTCCTTCTGGAAATCCTCTCACATCCCGAAAACGCCTGACGAAGCTTCCGGGGAAATCATCATGGCGGGAGGCACCTCAAACATCCGTCGTCCTGGAGCCTTCGGGCTCAACGTTTAAGCCATTTCTCTTAAGAACCTCCGGTCCGACCCCCCCCTCACCCCCCCCCCGGTCCTCCATCCAGGTCCTTTCGGTGGCGTAATGAAAACAAATGCGATTCCGGGGAGCTGCCGCGAGCTCGGCGCGCGGCCTCATCCATCCCCGTCGGACCGCCGCCGCGAAACGTCTCCGTGTCGCGGGGGCTCATCTGCTGAATATGGATCCACATCTGGACGAGGGCGCGAGTCCTCGGGAAGGTTCTGAAGGCGTCGTGTTTGTGACTGAAGCCCGTGGGGGGGGGGTTGTTAGCAGATCCTTTGTCTTTTGTGTCACCTTCGATACGATCAATTGCTCCGTCGTGGATCTGATATTACGAGAGAATGAGCTTCCTGGTGCGACTCCCCCGCAGCTCCGAGCTCCAAATTGGTTTATATTGTTTATTTTCGATACTTTTGCCTGCTGGGAGCAGACAAATTACCAGACGACCACCCGACTGGGGGGGGGACAAGACACAATCAAAAAAACGACTGAAGGAATAAAAAAGGAAGTCTTGGGGGGGAGAAACGGGCAGCGGTGGGGGCTCACACGCCCCCTAGTGGTCGGGGGCGGCGTAGGTCTGGGTTTTACCATCAAAGTGAGGACATTTTGGGAGGTTCACAACCTGAGAGGACAGTTTGAGGGTCAAGACGTGGTGTTGAGGTCAGGGTGGGACGGTCAGGGTGATTCATCACGTGTATGAGAGCCCTCACAAAGATAGTACAAGGGTGTGTGTGTGTGTGTGTGTGTGTGTGTGTGTGTGTGTGTGTGTGTGTGTGTGTGTGTGTCCTTCACACAGTGATTGTGGACATATAAAGGGAAGCTCAGTATGATGGATGGTGAGCTGGTCCCACCTGCCTCCCCCCTCTGACAGGGTCTTAAATGGGTGTTTGGGTGAGGAGGGCGAGGCCTCTCCCCCTCCCTCATCCATCCCTCCCTCCCTCATCCTCCCTCCTTCCCTCCCTCCCTCCCTAAACTTCCCTTTCTCATGCTCCCTCCATCCTCCTCCTGCCCTCCCTCATCCTTTCTACGTTCCTCCCTTACCTCCCTCCCTCATCCTACCTCCTTCCCTCCCTCCCTAAACCTCCCTTTCTCATGCTCCCTCCATCCTCATCCTCCCTCCCTCATCCTACCTCCTTCCTTTCATTTCTTATCCTCCCTCCCTCCCTCATCCTAACTCCTTCTCTCCCTCCTTCCCTCCCTCCCTCCTTCCCTCCCTTTCTTATCCTCCCTCCCTCATCCTACGTCCTCCCCCTCCCTCCCTCCCTAAACCTCCCTTTCTCATCCTCCTTCCCTCATCCTTTCTACCTTCCTCCCTTACCTCCCTCCCTCATCCTACCTCCTTCCCTTCATTTCTTATCCTCCCTCCCTCCCTCATCCTAACTCCTTCTCTTCCTCCTTCCCTCCCTCCCTCCTTCCCTCCCTCCCTCCTTCCCTCCCTTTCTTATCCTCCCTCCCTCATCCTACGTCCTCCCCTCCCTCCCTCCCTAAACCTCCCTTTCTCATCCTCCTTCCCTCATCCTTTCTACCTTCCTCCCTTACCTCCCTCCCTCATCCTACCTCCTTCCCTTCATTTCTTATCCTCCCTCCCTCCCTCATCCTAACTCCTTCTCTCCCTCCTTCCCTCCCTCTCTCCTCCTCCCCTCCCTCATACTCCCTATTTCTCCCTCCTCTCCTCCCTCCCTCTCTCCTCCTCCCCTCCCTGCCTCACCCCCCTCACAGGGTCTCCCCCGTCATCCTGATGAAGCCCCCCCCCCCCAGAGACGCGCCACCCTGCAGGTCGTGAACCCCGACTGATCCTCGCGGCCTCGTCTCCCTTTTATCTTCAACACGTCTGATTTACGGTTTATCGGGTTTTGTTTCACTCGTCTCTGCCTGCGAGCACAAGCGCGGTGAGGTCTCGCTTCATCACCTGCCCCCCTCACCCCCACCCCACCCCACCCCACCGCCGACGGCGAAGATCATCTCACGGGGAATAAAGGCTTCATTCTGGTCGGGTTGTGACTCGGCCCTCGTCGGTTTCGCGCCTGGCTGAGATTCTCTCACCTCACCTGAGGGGCTGACAGGTGCGGGCGTTCCTGTTTGCTCAGGACGTGGGGCCTCGCCCCAGACGGGGGCCTCGCCCCTCCCGGCTCCGCCCCCGTGGCCTCGCGCGCGCCTGCGAACCGCCGACTCGACCCTCGACCCCAGCTGGCCCGAAAAGCATGTGCGTTCACACCGAGACCTGGCCCCTCGCCAGTTCAAAGGGACCCATCATCCAGACCCGTCCGAGACGGGGAGCCCATTTCTGCCTCGTTTAGTTTGTTTTGATCATTAAATAAAATAAAGTAAATAAAGTGGGAGGGACTGGACCTCGGTCGAACACCGCCCCCCGGCGGTCTGACTGAGAACTGCAAGGAAAAGTCGTAGATCGAGTTCAAACCATTAAAAAGGTTTAAATGGTGTTTGGTTTGTTTTTTTTAACCGTTCAGTCGGTTTATTTTATGTAGTTGTGCTTGTGTTCTGACACGTAGGTGATCAGTTACTCAGACCTCAATGGGGGTTCTACTGGACTGAACAGAAACTGGAGGCGTTCATCATTGACGCCTCTTCAGGTCTGATCTGGTTGAGACCCCTCAAACCCCCAGGTGGTTGTTTTAATCCAGGGGTCTCCGACCCCCTCCCCAAGGGGCCGTGAGGCTGCAGGTTCTGGTCCCACCAGTCCAGCTCACCCAGTTTGACCAGTCAGCTGTTGAAGACTCAGATGAGTTGATGAGGTGAGTCCAGTCTGGTGCTGCTGCTGCTGGGTTGGACCAGAACCTGCAGCCTCACGGACCCCTGGGGGGGGGACCTGGAGACCCCTGGGTTAGGTGATCAGTTACTCAGACCTCAATGGTGACCGTCATTCTTCCTGGTGACCAACAGATTTTTAAATGACTCCAAATGTCCCTCAGGCTGACTCTCGGACCCACCCATGAACCCCCCCTACAATCTTCAACACACACACACACACACACAAACAGTCTTACACTCTTCCATACTTGCTCCACACTCCCAGATTTCCTCTACATGCTCCCACCTTCCCCACACACACACACACACACACACACACCCCTTTCCACACACACACTTCCCCAAACTCTTCCTCACATTCCCCCAGACTATTCCACCACACACACCCTTTCAGACTTCTTCCCCACACACACGTCAACCAGGAGGACCCCCGATGGCGTGGGTCCGGCGTGCCCGCTGAAGGCCCCTCCCTTTCTAGACGAGCCCCTGATTGGCGCCAGCTGGAGGCCGTCGAGGCCGCCTGGAGCCGCTCAGGTGCGTCGCCGACCACACCTGGAGCTCGTCTGCCTCCACCGTTAGAGACCCCGCTGACCCCCGACCCGCGGACGAGCAGGAGGACGTGGGGTGGACGCGGAGTGTTCTGAGCAGATCACAACACGTTCGGTTGACGCGTACACAGTCGTTACCCTGAAACAGGAAGTCCAAGTTCTGGTCCGATAAACCAGAGGTCCACCACCTCTTTATCACCCCTGACCAGTCAATGTGTTTCACTGGGGGGGGGGGGGGGGTGTAGATGGTTTAAATAGCAAATGTAGTATTGAACCTGAGTCCACTGTGCACTCGTACGTGACTTTATAAGAAGCTTCCTGGTAACGTTGTGCAACATCAGGCTGTTGATCAGTTTACCTGTCCACAGGTAAGCGGTGTTAACACACAAGCTGTGGGATCGTTTGAGAATGAGATGAAACGTGAAACAAAGAGATTAAAGGGTGTTTTGACCGAAAAAATAAAAGAGTTTCTTCATGAGTTTTGCTTTTACTTTAAGAATCGCAGTTCCTCGAAGCCTTTTTGAGTATCTTAAAATTAATGTTTCTATTGTCTTTGTGTGTGTGTGTGTGTGTGTGTGTGTGTGTGTGTGTGTGTGTGTGTGTGTGGGGGGTAACTTGATCCATAACTTCTTGGGGTGGCCCGGTACCAATTGATCCACGGTACCGGTACGTGGCCCGGGGGTTGGGGACCACTGTGATAAACCATCACCTCTCAGGACCGTCCTGTGTTCACGAGACATTCACCTGAGCTGACTGATGGAAGGGACCGTAAATAAACAAACAAACAAACAAAGACCGTCCTCACACTTCGAGATGACGTTGCGTCCTTCACGTGTCCTTCACGTGTCCTTCACGGCCCGACAGGACGGCTGGGCCAACTTCAGGTATCATCATCGTTTGCTGAAGGTTCACCCTTTCCAACGTCCAATTAGAAACAGTCGGTAATCCACCAGAGATTATCTCCGGGATTAAGACCCCCTTCCCGGGACATCAGGACGTCGGGCCGTCGTGGGACTCCGGTCTCGGTGGTTCGTTCACGTTTGACGCCGTTTACCGACACAATCACGTTTCACTCATCGTCAAAGTCATTTTTAAACGACGTCCGGCCTCAACAAGGACACTGAAACCAACAGGATTCAAATGATTTAATCGTGTTTCCTCCTCTCGCTCAATCAGTTCGGTCAAAAACGTTTACTTGTCCCCTCGGAGGGGACGACAGACAACGTCTCCACCTGCAGTAGCACCAGAGTATCTCATTCACATTATCTGAGGATCGTTTCAAACATCGTTAAATGGTTAACAGCCTAAATGTAAAGTGCTCTGACGTGGTTCGGTGAAGTCAGCAGCTGTGCAGAAGTTACCCAAACGAGTCGTGCAAATTTATTTAATCCGTCTGGAACCATGCTTTTCTATTTACACGAAATCTCGAGCTTAAACTATAAAACACTTGTTAACGAGAACTTTCACCACAAAGATGATAAATAGCAGTAAAGTGATGATTCCTAGCGGTGCTTTAAGTGAGTTTACGTTTGAGACGACTTCACGGATCAACACGGAGGCAAAGTGTCGGCGAGAACATCTGGATCCAGATGTTTACCATCAGACATTCCCGGCGTATTTACATTAGAACTGAGGGCCCGGGGGCCGTTTATACAGCAGTGAAGGCTGAAATTAGCCGGTTAAGTGGCCACTTAGGCAGAAATTCACTTTCACCATCATCAGACCTCAGCACGAAACAATAAAACACAAAAAGGTCCGAGTGCTTTTTTTTTTTTTTTTTCGAGAAAACAACAAACACAACAAACAACCTTCTAACTCCTTTATGTGTGCCTCAGTTTCAATCATCTGTATTAAATTAAAAAGGTTTAAGCTTGTGGTTCTAGATTTAAAACAAATAAATAATCTTTAAATGAATTCAGAGGTGTTACTTCCCCTCCTGTTTTTATCACCATGTGCAGAACACACGGGGACAGCGCCCCCTCCCGGTCAGGTGGGTGTACTGCACGCTTTAAATGAAGTCATCTCATGATAAAGATTCATTTCGGATCCCCAAAAAAAAAGGAAATAGTTCATGTCAAAGGTGCCCAGGATAGTTCCAGGAGGATCTTCTCAAGCAGGTTCTTGGTGAATGCCTCGGCAGGTGGAAATGTTCTGATAGAACCTTCAGAGTGGTCCGGGGGAAGGGGGGCAAAAGTTCCTCCAGGAGCCAGACGGCTCAGACAAACAGTCTGAAACTCTTCTGAAGTTACATTTTAAACAATAAGAACTTTGTTCCGCGTCTGCAGATGTGAATAAATCAGTCAAGCTCTTCTGAATCTAAACAAAATCCCCATTAACTTCAGTGGTTCTGCGTTTGTCTGCGTCTGTTTATTCGTGCGTTTATCGCAGCCTCGCTTTAAAGTTTTAATCTAAGAGGTTTTTTTTTTTTTTTTCTTAAATCGAGGACGCACAGATGAGAGGAGAATGGACAGATGAGTGGGGATGAATGACGGACGAGAAACGGCTTCATGGAAGAAATAAAAACAGTGAGGATGGAAAAAACGAGAACAAAAGAAGATGGCAGCTTCAGTCGTGATTTATTGAACAGACAAGATTATTTTTAAATGTTCGCTTTGGGAAAACAGAACTCCAGTTGAGAGAGTACGCTTGATTGAATCATTAAAAAAAAAAAATCCAATTAAATAAATAAATAAATAACAACAATCAGCAGCTTTTTTAACGCTTAAACTCATTTTTGATCCTGATTCCAAACATTTCCTGATTCGTGTTTTTTTTTTTTCCTCTCTCCTCTTTAAAGCCTGAAAACGTCAACATTCCCGTTCGTCTTTCGCCCGTTTCAGACCTCCTTCCCGCCTCGAGCGCACCTCCAGTGCATAAAAACTGCAGGGTTATTTACAAAACGGCCCTGCGCCGGCTTTGGCCTCTCCCACCTCTGCTGGTAATCCTTTCAGCCTCAACGGAAAAAAAAAAAAAACTACAAAAATAACGTCCTTCTAGCGATAAAACTAGTGCAAGAGTAGTACCACGAATTAAAAATCAAAGTGGGTACATCTCCAAACCTGTACAATATTCAAGCACGCGTGGATCCGTAGCTGGAGCGTCCCTTTGTTCTGTGACGAGCAGCACCGTAAAGGAAGTGTGATAAAGGATTGACGCGTCCTCGTCTGGAGACCCTCGCTACAATCACGCATCGTTCAGGACGGTTCGGCGGGAAATCCCAGCTGCTTCTGTCTGGGCGAGCGTCTCGGCGCCCCGAGCGGGGGAACGCGCCGCGCGCCAACGAGGACGTGAGAGGCGTGAACGGACGGCGACGACAGAGAGTCGAACTCGGAGCGCCTCCACTAGTGTCCATCGGGGGGTGAGGGGGTGGGGGGGTGGGGGGGGGTGAAAGCCTCTCGCAGCAGCAGAGATGTTCTTGAGGCTTCTGGGGGACCGCGGTGACGACGGGCTGCGGGTACGACCCGACCACACCTCAACGTAGACGCCGCCGTCCCTTCTGACCTCCGACCCCGACGGCGGCCCCACTGAGAGAAGCGGCGCTCGCCCTCAGGAGGGAGGGGGGAGGGGGGGGGGGTTATAAACACCGTCTCCTCCAGGAGAGCGTAACCGAGACGCTGTCACGGCTCCCCGGCGGGCGTGTTTACGCCGAGCGCTGATTTATGTGGCGGCGAGCGCGTCGCGTCCCGATGTTTACCCGCCGCCCGTCAGCCCCCGCCCCCCAGAGCTGCTCACCGCCTGGCCTACGACCACGGAGCCCGACTCACTTCAGTCTGAACACACAGGGATTATTTAACCCTTTGCTGAGTAAAAACTCAGATTAGGCTGGGAAAAAAAGCAGCAAAGGTAAATTTGATCAGGTTTTTGATCGTCACGCGGGGGGGGCTTTGTTCTTGGGTCCGCGTCTTTGGTGTCGGAGGAAACACTTGATCACTAAGTAACTTAAACTGGACTCAGAAGATCCGACGTGAGCGAAAGGCCACTTTGAGTTTGAGCTACACAAACTACACAAGATCAACAACACATTCGGGGGACTGCGGTGCTCCGTCTACACTTACATGAGCCTTAAATGTTGGGCCTGGATATTTATTTGGTGCGATATCGTGCCTTAAACGTTCATGATTCCATATTCAAGTTAGATATTCAAGGTTGTAGATCTAGGAAAAATCCCCATGAGGAGTACGTTCAGCCTTTAAACGAGAGCGGAGGGTATTTGATACTGACTCTGAAAATAAAACGTGCCCCAGTGCAACGTTCACACTAATTCAACACAGCATTTTAAAAAATAGAAAGTTTAGAGCTGGTTTAGAGGGAATGATGAACAACACTGGTTCTGTGCTGATTAAAGCTGAGCTCAGCTACCCTGTCTGACCAAGACGCACCAAACAAACACGGGGGAAATGGAAAAAAAATAAAAACAAGACTGCCGAGTTTGTGCAAAGTCAGAAATGAGGTCTCGCTCCTCTGAGATGACGACGTGAACGAAATGAAAAGGCAAAGACTGCTCCTGTAGCTGCAACCTAAAGATTAAAACTGGGAGACGCTCGTCTCCCTCCGACGGTCACAGAGAGAAACGACGGCAAAGCGGATGTCAAACACGGCGGCCCGAGCGCGGGACGGCGGTGGAATTCCCCTCTGCGCGTTCCCGGACAAGCGTCTCCCGAGGACTCGTTTGTGCTGTGAGGAGGAAGCAGCCGTTACCTGCCCAGAGTCTTTCGGTCACGAGCTGCTCAGAGGTCCCTTCCTACCAACGAGTCTCGGCGGGAGAGCAGTTAGCTGCCCGCTTCGGCCGCCTTCTCCTTCTCCGCCTTCTCCTTGGCCTTCTCCTTCTCCATCAGCTTCTCCTCCTTCTGCAGCATCACCATGATGTCGGCCACCTGGGAGGTGGAGATGTCCACGTCCTCCTTGTCGATCAGCTCCACCACCTGGGGAGAGAGCGGCGACAGGTTCAGACCAGGACGTCCAGCTGAGCACGTCCAGGCGAGGACGTCTAGCTGAGCACGTCCAGCTGAGGACGTCTAGCCCAGGATGTCTGAGGACATCCAGCCCAGGACGTCCAGCTGAGGACGTCTAGCCCAGGACGTCTGAGGACATCCAGCCCAGGACATCCAGCTGAGGACGTCCAGCTGAGGACGTCCAGCCCAGGACGTCCAGCCCAGGACATCCAGCACAAGACGTCCAGCCCAGGACATCCGAGGACGTCCACCCGAGGCCCACAGCTGTCCCCCCGCTCACCTTGATGACGTCGTCGATGTCGATCTTGCCGTCCTTGTTGTCGTCCAGCGCCTCGGCGATCCGCTGCAGCTTGTGTTCAGGAATGTTCTGGATCTGGCGCATGACGGCGATGAGCTCGTCGATGCTGATCAGGTTTTCCCTGAAGGTGTAGAACAGACTGCATACAGGAAACAGCGTGTAACCAGATGGGATGGGCGTGGCGAACACGTACAGAGACAACATGCTGCTCCCGCATCACTGACCACGCTCACTTAAGGTTAGATTCTCAACGAAACCGCCTCAAACTTGATTCAGAGTGAAAAATCATTCACTGATTAGTTTCACCAGAGATTAAAGTCACTCTGGGCGACTTTAACGATCAAATGCAACACTTCCAAATCTCCGGGGTGTCCGCGGACTGGAGGAAAAAACGCAGTGTTCGCTGCTTTCGAATCCTCCAAACAAACAAGTTTGAGTATTTAATCTGATCGGACTCATTCAGGCACATGAACGGTTAAATGGCTTCATGGGACCACATGAGGGAAGAGATGGAAGCGAGCCGATGCTCTGAAGCATAATTATCACACCATCCATCAACAATGATGTCCACAATCATGCAAATGGCGGTTTGGGTCATCTTACCTTAAGGCATCGCTACGTTTAGTAAAGAATAATCTGAAAAATTTGGGATAAATTAGGACTTTTGTCTGGTTGTAAATTAACTATTGCTAACTTTTTTCCTGTTCTGGAGACGCTTTGATTGTGTTTTAGCTTCAGTCTGACACGGTGGATGTAATGGAGATGACAGTGGTGTTGGAAACAGTAAAAACAAAACATCAAACATGAACTTTGAGATGCGTTTTTTTAAACCCTGAAATGAAACAGAAGAGTTAACGCGGCTCACGGGTCAGAGTAAAAGACAGAGACGCGCTTCCAGAGCGCTGGCCCTTACCCGATGGGAGGGGTGGTGCCGCTGTCCATCTGTCCGTCCAGGATGACCTTGTCCTTCTCCAGCTCCAGGATGATCTTGTCGATGCGTCCAATCATTCGGTTGACTCTCTTGGACAGACGCTGGCTGGCCTTGGACTCCTCCAGCGCCTTGGCCTGCCCGGACTTGGACAGCTCCTTCTTTATCTCCTCCAGATCCTGAAAAATCACAGACGGGAGCCGTGAGCGCCCGCGGAGGAGGAGAGGGCTCTCACGTTTATCACTCCCCCGTCAGCCCAGGCTCCGACGCGACCTGGAGCTCCGATCGCTTCCCGTAACGGCCGTACCTCGTTGTATTCCTGGACGTCGTCCTTCAGCTCTTCCAGCTCCTCCTTCTCCAGAGTCAGAAGCTTCTTCTGCTCCTTCAGCTTCGTGCACGCGTCACTCAGCAGGTCGATCTCCTCCTTGGTGATCTCCTCGCTCTGAAACAGACGGCACAGACGACCTTGAACGCAGCACGACCAGCGGCGACGCATTTAAGGGCTCCTCTTGATGTCGGTTATTTCTGCACCACAGGTGAACATAGGCGGGGGGGGTCGAGGAGGATACTGGAAATCATCCAGAGCTACACAGAGTTACAGGAGAGGTTCAGCGGAGTCAGCCTGGAGGGAACGGTGTGAGGGAACGGGGGGTGTTTAGACGGGGGCCAGGACTCGCAAACAACGTTTCTACGTTTACGATAATCACAACGGGAAGTGAACGCAGGCTGTTCGGCCCTCATCAGCGGAGAGAAACCACCACGAAGAGTGTGTGAGGGGAAGGAGGAGGGGGTCGGCTGGGTGGGATGTGAGGGTCATTTGAAGGGTGGGGGGGGGGGCAGTTAACAGCAAATCTAACCTGGAAGTGCAGGAATGTCTGCCAGTATCCAAACTGTTCAATCAAGAGAAGCCATCAGAGACAAAAGTCACACTGGTGAGACTGGTTAGGCCACGACAACGTTCACATTTATCTTGTTTCATCATAAAACCAGGGTGTCAGGGTTAGAGCTTAGATACGTGGGGGGGGCTCATAGTTACCTTGTTGGCGTCGATGATGGGTGCTGTGTCCCTCAGCGTCTCTGAATGAGCAGCCTGCTCGGCCTTAACCAGATCAGCCTCCAGCTCCATCTCCCCCTCCTGCACCCGAGAACAAACACACCCGCCACCATCAGCCAAGCTGTCTCCTACTGCTGCGAACCGCGAGGGGGGGGGTGTTACCCGGGCGGCCTTCTCGGCGGCGTCGGCCAGCCTCTCCATCGCCCGGTCTTTGTTGTCCTGCTTTATGGCCGCCTCCTCCTGCAGCGTCGTCTCCACTTTGGTCTTGTTGTCCACTTTGGACAGCTCCATCTCCGCCACCAGCATCTGGGCCTCCTTCGTCTGCGGGAGGAAAGGAGAAAGCCACGAATGCACGGCGGATCTGCGCGCGTTTCGGCGAGCGGGGGCGTCGAAGACCGGAGCGTACCACCATCTCGGGCAGCGTCTGCAGCGTGGTCTTCAGCTGGTCGGCGGGGGACAGGGTGTCCGGGAGGTACATGGCTCGGGACAGCAGCAGCAGGGAGGTGGGGATCTGCTGGTTCAGGTGCAGCTCCAGCCACTGCCAGACAGACGCCGCAATGCGTGAGCGCGCCAAACGACTCGCCGCGCCGCGTCGAATCCGGACGGGCGGCAGTTGCCGCGGTTACCTGGCTGAGCTGCTCCCTCAGGCGTTCCTCGGTGACTCCCAGCGCCCTCATCCCTCTGACCCGACAGGCGGCCTGAATCTCGTTCACGTTCAGACTCTCCACCCCCTCCTCCGCAATCAGCTGGACGAGCACGAGCACAAGCGCGTCACGAAGCGCGTCCCGGAGGGCAGCGGTGCGGCGGTCGCCGGCGTCCGTACCTTGTCGTCCGCACGGATGGCCCTCAGCTTCATGATGAGCTGGAAGCGCAGGAAGTTGTTCGTGCCGATGGACTGGAGCTCCAGGAGGCGGCAGAGCGCCACCAGCTGAGGGCGCATCAGGTTGTCCAGCGTCAGCTCGTCCTCAAACAGTTTGGAGAATTTGATGATCTGCTCGTTGCTGGGACGTTCACCGGAGTCTCGGATCTACGAGGACAGAGACGTGAACATATGAGATCTGGGGAGACGTCTGCATCACATACAGATAAAAAACAAATAAATCCACACTGCTATTTTTATTAGATTTAAAAAGAAAACGGTGAAATGGCGGTGGAGACGGTTCACGAGTTTGACCACCAGAGGTCAGTATTGTAGCGAGCCCGTTTGGTTCCGTCACCGTCTCCATGAGCACCGACCTTCTGGAAGAAGGTGGAGAACTCTTTGGTGGCGTTGCTCTGAGCGGCCTTGTTTCGCAGCGCGATCTCCTCAATGGTGTCCTGCAAGAACTTGGCCATCTCCAGCTTGACTCTCAGCTCTGCTTTTAACCTCTCCTCCTGCAACCACAGACGAGTGGGAGACGTTCAGAAGCAACATAAAACAGCGTTTTCTCATCTCCTCGTGGTGGCATCATCAAAGATTAAAAACAAGAGATTCTCCAGGAAAAAAAATATTTTCAAACAAAACTTCCAAAAGCGAGCAGACTGTATTTTAGAGTCGGTTCTACCTTCTTTGTCTGCGTCTCGAAGGTGGACGGCAGCATGTTGGGGAAGAGTTTCAGGGCCACCGGGAGCAGGAACTCCATGAAGGGGACGATGATGAAGACCAGGAAGGGCAGGAGTCTGAAGACGTCCGCACACGTTCTGAGAAACTAAGAGGGAAACACAAATCAATCAAAACGTCGCTCACGCATGAGCTCTGCACACTTTGTGTCGTCCTACTGTCACATTGGTGGGTCTAAGAACAGCACTTAATATTTAAATATTACGATTATTTAATAAAGGTTATTGCGGATGTATTCTCCCCGCTGGTCAGCAGAGGGCAGCAGCGAGAGAAAAGGCCGACAGAGGATCATGTATGTTTACATCTACGTCCTTTGTGTCCTTGTACAATCAGCCCGCACGGCCCTGTTACAACAGTCAGCACTTCTCATCCGTCGCCACGGCAACAGAAACCTCCTAATTCGCCGCCGTCCCCATTTTTCACGGGACCGGAGCGAACGCCGCGAGGCTGGGAAAACCCCGCCGGCTCGAGTCTGAACGGGAAGCGCGCTTGTTCGACACGGATCCAGACAAGGTCTGGACCGTGGCAGCGCCGGGCCGACACCAGCGGGCCTCATTGTGCAGCTGTCCGGCTCTGGCTCACCTACGTCCCAGGAAACGGCCCCAGCGCCCCCAAAACCCGGCCAAAAGCACCAGCGCTGGTTTTCTTCTCTCCACCTGTGTGTCAGTGGAGTCACTGGGTGATGGAATTAGGCCAGCCTGGGTGAAAGAGCCTTTGTCCAGCGGCCCATTGACATGTATATCATCACCCACGGTTGCACATCAAAAGGGACGGAGGAGGGGCCACGGATTTAAAAAAGAGACGGAGCCCTAAAGAGGGTCTCGGTATTCTCGGTTAATATGAAAGGAAAAGCTTAAGGAGGCACATCCAGTCCAGGTCAACTGAATGGGCTGGAGATGGGCCCAAGACGTGTGCTGAGGGGGAGTCAAGCTGCATCTGAAAAGGAGGAGGGGGCCCAGAAGGAGTCACGTGATCACCTACGAGGCCCCGGGGAGCGTGCGTGTGCGCGCCCGATGATGGAAGGGGGGGGTGTCAGTCTGGACCAGAAACAGCTCGGAGTAAAAGTTAATCTCAACTCGCTCATCGCTCAAGCTGGACGAGGTCAGTGGAAAATGTACCTGGGCGGCGTGAGGCCAGGTGTAAAATGTGACAAGTCCATTCGCGGCCCCGCTCCGGTCCCCTCAGAGGCCCCAGGGCCAACGTCAGGTCGCCCCGTCAGGCGGCATTACAGACATGCCCTCTAAAGTCCTGGCGTCGGATTACACCCAAGCAGGAATTCGTTCTCGTTCTCCAGTGGAAATTCTTTGGAATGATGTTCAAAGAACCCGATCGTTTACTGATTATCTCGTTGTTCCCACGACGACGGGAGCGGGAAAGGGGATTACAGGGTGGTCCGCCAACGACGACCAGCGGATCGGCGGTCTCCGAATTTACAGCCCGTCCTGAATCTCAGCCGGAGCACGTGGGAACATTCCGAGCCGGGGACGGCCGAGGACCGCAGCCGCCGTTCGCGCTTCAGCAGGAGCGTTCACGCCTGCCAGCGAAGGGCGCTAAGACGGTATCATCCTGGACGCCGAGCCCCAGCTGACCTGCTCACCTTCACCGGGACACCAGCGGATCCTCGGATGACGACAGCGAGCCGATTGAGGGAAGGGAGTGAGGACGGGACCTCGGGCACTACGCTACAGTGTCAGTCCGCCGATGTGAAGAGCTTATTAAAACGCTGGGCGAGATATGAAGGATCGAGACCTCTCAGATTCATATAGAATTTAAAAAAAATAAAAAAAACGGACAAACAGGAGTTTCAAACGTGCTGCAGAGTCGATGTGTCAAAGGACACAATCAATGGAGGAGCAATTAGGTCAGGACACCGTAATCAAAGAGTCAACAGCTAAAGTCTCTCCTAAACAGGTTTAATCAGGCGGCGCATTCTGCCGAGTGTGTGTGGTGTGTAAACACTCAGCGTGCAGCCCCGGTCCAGTAATTGATCCCATTAGGATTCAGAGGCTGCGGATTAAACATTTTAGAACAATCCGTCAGACTAAACCGCGGCGCTGTCATCCCTAATCTCTCAGCCCGTCCTGTTTATCTGCTCTGTGAACCCCCGGCTGCTGAAGCAGGCGGGTTTGACCCCCCCCTCCTATCACTCAGCCGACCGGGTCGCTCCACTAAACAGAGATAAGAACTCGCCCGACGCCGGCCCTCACCTGTCTCCTCTCGCGGCGGGACAGCGGGTGTCCGTTCAGCACCGTCCACAGCATCCGCCCGGCGATGGTGGTGTCGATCCAGAGCAGCCTGAAGCCGTGGTAGTAGTGCTTGATTTCATCGATCACCCTCTGTCGGAGCGTCCTCCGGGCGGGCTCCGCGTCCAGCGTGGGGCTGTACACCGGGCCCCCCTCCTCCAGCTTCTTCTTCTTGTCCTTCAGGGAGCGCAGGGACTTCTCCACCTTGGAGTCGTCCCACCTCCTCCCCGAGGCGTGTATCCATCTGACCCCCCGGATGTCCCGGGGTCGCGCTATCGTCCACTGCGTCCCTGCCGTGACGGCGGCGTACACCGAGGGGGAGGCCCCCAGAAACAAAGCACACTGGGGGGGCCATTGTGAGTCCAGCTGGGCCACATCTGTCGCAGAAGGAAGGGCAGGACCGATGGAGGAGACCTGCGCGAGACCTCCAATTCGGAGCCCTTCGGACCTGAGGAGGCCGCAGGACAGAGTGTCACAACACGGATTTGGGAAACCTGAGACTTTATTTAAATTCTGAGGCCTTTTTTTTGTGCAATGGTGTTGCGAAATATCACCAATATTCAAAAAGTAGGATATAATAGGCAACCCCTTGAGCGCCCCCCTTGTGCACGTGTGCAGGGAGGCCCTAATCTGGCTTACTTGTGACTGCCGAGTCTGAGCGTTGAGGAGTTCAAGCAGGCTCCATCTTGTAGCTTCCCTGAAATTAAAGGAGGAAAAAAAAAGAAAAGTAACAATTGTGTCGTGACGAAACGACTGCTGAAGCAAGAGAGCAGAAAATCGTCTCTTTGATTTCCCGAAGAAGCTGCGAGTTGCGCAATCACCACGCGTCAGAGACTGTAAGCCATTTTATCTGTTTGGTTATTTTAAATGTAAATGCCTCTTGAAAAGGCGGCATTCTTCTCTTTATACCGCTGCACCTTGAAGGTTCACCCAGGGAGGCCAGCAGCAGGGCTGAACCCCCCCCCCCTTCCGCCACCCACCATGTTGGTGCGAGGGCCGCGAAGAGAGACAATCCCAGCCAATGGCGAGAGGGTACGGGGGCGAGGCCACGCCCCCCCCCCGCTCTGGCTTTCACGTGGCCGGCTGGAGTGAATCCAGCAAGGCCTGGTTGAACGCGTCAGAGTTTACTGGAAGCATTTTCACCGCCGGGACAAAGGAGGGAAAATCCTGGAAATCCAGCAGATTTCCAGGATTTCCAGCCGCTCACCCGGGACGGAGGAGCAGCGTCGCCCGGGCCCAGGCCGCCTCAACGCGCCAAAAATAAAGACCCCTGCGTCTTTTACGAGACACTTGAGCTTCGCCGTTGTGACCCCGGAGTCCTCGGACGGCACCAGGCCCGAGGGTCACGCCCCGGTCACGCCGCGACATGAAACAGCCACGTGGCCCGCCGCCAGCAGCTGTCCGCACGTTCAGAACGCTTCCTCGTTTGACGTTTTGAGCGACCGGGCGGGGCCCCGGGGCTCGTCGCCTGGGGCCCAGGGCGCCGGACGGGGCTCCCGTTTAACGTTTGCAGCACGAAAATGAGCAACTTTATTAACGCCGTTCGGCGACCGTTGAAAACGCTCTATTTTTAAATGCCAAAGTGATCCGCTTTCACAATAAGGGCGTCTCCGCCCGACAGCCCAAACCTGGTGCGATTTCAACTGGCCTCCGTGGGAAGTCAAAGGTCAAACGACCCCCCCCCGACAACACCCACAGACGCACGTTTCTGGTTCACTTCCACGGGGTCAGGGTTCAAGTCGAGCGGAGTCTAAACGTGCAACAGCGAGGAGGAAAATTCAGTTGACTTTACCTGTTACTGCGAATGAATCGATTTAAAGTAGGACCATATCGAGATTCTGATGCACATCGATACATCTTCAAACCGGATATGGCATGAGACGATGTCATTTATATCAGTAAAATTTAATTTTTATTAAAATTACTACATATCTCTTCCCTTGTTTAGCGCGACTAACCTCTCCCACCATCTACAATACGAAGAGCGTGTTGAACTACGTGCTGCCCCCAGACCAGGGTGTGAAGGTTTGCCTCAGGGAAAAAAAATGAACGGGAGCTTTCGCTCGATTACGTCACGGGAAAATATCTCTATATATCGAGAATCGCCGTTCAGCTAAAAAAATATCGAGATGTGACATTTGCTCCACATCAGCCCCATATTAAAAAAAAGTGAAAAGACAGTTTATATCGAGGAAAACTCTCCAGTAACGGTGCCTTTACAACCGCGTTTGAACCTTTGTTGACCCCGGCGTCTATCGACAAATGAAATCTTTACTGCTCCTGATCTTGCAGCCTTGCTCAATCATAAATCTGCATTTTCCGAGACAGCTCAAGGTCAACGTAAAGCAGGCCCGGGAGAGCCCAGCAGCCCCCCCCCCCAGATGAATATGACAATAAAACCTAAACCCGGGACTTCCGCTCGTCCATTCATTGTAAAACCAAACGGGCTTTCTCTCAGGTAGGGCTGCAACAGGCGCTGACCTTTCCTCGCGGACACGCAGCGATTCGTTAGATAATCTGGGCTGCAGGCCAACAGAACATTCTCACTCCGTCCAGCGCAGACAAACTCTCCGTGACCCTCTCTTCTATTTATAAGAGTTCCGAACGCACGCCCTCTTCCCCCCCCTCTGCAGCAGGAAGTCTTCAACGTCTGCGCCGCTCCTCGCCCCGGCGGTCGATCCGACACCGCGGCCGACAGACAACGCCGCTTATCTCCAGCGCGTGGAGATATGTAATTACCTCAGTGTGACCCATGCCCGGTTCATGCCACTGGGCACCAGTTTACGTAACACCAACGGTGATGGGACCGCTTTATGGTGGGGGTACAGCGCGACGTTCACCAGCGTGTCGGAGAGGTTCTCCTTTTTTTGGGTGATTATTTAGTTTCCATATTGTTTTACACGGACTGCAGTCGGTAAGACCTGTGGGCGGAGCCTTGAGTTAACAATTGGAGGAAGGTTAATCTGTGATAAGTGACAACAAAGTGAAATTAAAGATTTAAAAAAAACAAAAATAAAAAAAACTCCATCCATCTTCTGGTAGCTGCCACTTGTTCCCAACCGGGTTTACAGGGGGGTTCTGGAGCCCAACCCAGCGGTCAATGGTGGGGGTCAGCAGTGCATTGTGTGTGTGTGTGTGTGTGTGTGTGTGTGTGTGTGTGTGTGTGTGTGTGTTGGGGGAAGGGGGGGGTCAGTCAAAAGACATCCTGTCATAAACCCCCAGAGACTAAACCCCGGGCAACACACAATGTCACACAACGACTTAATAGCGTCTTACGACGACCAGTGACCATAAACTCGCCACTTTAATCGACATTTCCCTCCTAGAAACGCAAAAAAAAAAGGGGGGCAGAAAAAGTTACACATTAAGACCCACTGAGAAGCTAACGCGTTAGCCGTTAGCTTCTCCTGACGCAATAAAACCCGCGGAGCGTCGAAGGAGCCCCAAACTCACCTTTGTTGAGCTCGCCCTTTAACGACCTGGAGGTCTTAATCAGAGGCGCCCTGGACCTGGAGAGCAGGATTAACGCCATGTGGGAGATTTCCGCGTCTGCGACTTGTTTTTGCGGTGTTCGGCTAGCGAGCCGCTCCCCTTTATCCCGTCCTGTTTCTCGACGCGGGGGCACGGAGGCGGGTCCGCGGCGCGGGGACACGGGCGAGGCCGACGTCCAGGCGAGGTTACCGGCGAGCAGCGACGCCTCAGAAGCCGCGGGGGGGCGAATTGTGCTCCATGTCCTGCCCTTCTGCGGCGGTGACAGCTAACCGGGAGCCGGGCGGCCGGGTGACGTCAGCGGGGCCGCGAACTTCCGGGTCGGTTGTTTACAAATTAAAAGCCCCGGGTCGCTTAAACCCCGGTTGGTGATTAATCGCGATTAAAGGAGCCCTCGGTACCGTCATTTAAGCACAAAAATACTAAAAGCTACGTATAAACAGCATAACCCTCCTCCATCGTGTGTAATCAATGACTGTTTTAAGTTTAAGATAATTAATGTATCTAATGCTTAAACGTACTCGTACCTAATTGTCTATTAACATATATTACATATTTATTATCATATATGTTATGAAAGGAGGTAATTTGGAGAATAAGTGACAGCAGAAAAGTGATGAAAAACAGTTCCTCTCTTATTTTGAAAGGCGCGGTCTTGGCGGATGCTGGCCGTACAGTTTGGTTTAATCCCCTCGGCTCCTCAGGCGTTATTTAAATTATTGAACACATTTACATTTAAGTGCGACTAATTAAAGAACAAACGTCACAACGAGGACGTTATAACCTATAATCTACAATCGTCTAGAGAAATCTGGGACACGTTTAGTGGGTTTTTTTCTTTTTAGAGAGGAGGGCTGACGTCAACGCCATTTCCGAACGCAATAACGCTTTAATTACAACAAAAAAAAATTCTAATTTTTTTAAAATGTTTAAAAAACGTTTTTTTTTTTTGTTTCTTTTTAGTAATAAACGACAACACCGGCGGTGATGGTGTTGCTGCGTCACACTCGGCACGTTTAGTGTTGCTTTTTTTTTCTTCTTTTTAGGAAGGAGGGCTGACGTCAACGCCATTTCTGATACACAATAACACTTTGATTAAAAATAAATTTAATTTAATTTAATTTTTTTTAAAAAAGGGGGGCGTTTTTTTTTTCTTTTCTTTGACTAATAAACGACGGCGCTGATGGTGTTGCTGCGTCACACTCGGCCGTGACGACGACGACGGCCTTCCGTTTGAAATTCAAAACCCCCCCCGGTTGGTTGGTGTGGGGGGGGTGGTGTGTGTGGGCGAGTTAAACTAAAATAAAACACAAAATAAAGAAATTAAGAATAAACAGAAAACCCCAGGGTGAAAGCGGGGGTCGGGGGCCGGGGGTCGGGGCCGCCGGGCCGGGGAGGGGGGGGTTTGAAACCGGCCGGTTGGAGCCCCGCTCCGCCGCCAGCCAATCGGAAGTCAGCATTTTTCGCGCTGGTCGGCCGGAGAGTTTGAGTTTCCCGCAGGCGTCCGCCGCGACGTGAATGAAGCCCGGCGCCCCCGCGGGATGAGCCCCGGCCTCGGCCCGCTGTAACCACCGGCCGGGACGACCGCCAGGTAACCCCCGGTCGACACCCCCCTGCCCCCCCCCCCCAGCCGGGGCGCACTTGCTCGGAGCCGACCATCCATTTTAGCTGCTAGCGGGCGCCGGCTAGTGTCTGGAGAGGTCACGGCCCCCCCGGTAGAGGGGGGGGGGGGCAGCAGCAGCAGTGCCCGGGCCCCGCTGCACCCCGGCTGGGTAAGCGTGGGTGGTGTGCCGGGGGTGGTCGTGGATCGAGGGTGGCGGGTGGGTTTGTCGTCCGGGAAAGGGGGGGGGGGGGCTGCGTCTACTTGCTGGGACGCTGCGTAATGGCTGACAGGCGCCGCGGTGCGGTAATGGTGAGCGGGGACGTGGAGGGGGAAATACGAGCTCCCCCCCCTCCAACCCCCGGCGTGGCTTCTGCTCCAGGTAGTAGCCGGGCCCTGGGGCGGCCGTCGGGGTACCTGCCGGGGCTGTCGTCGTGACTCCGGGGGGGTGTTTTTAATCGATAAAGTGGGTTCTTAGCGACGGGAGGGGAAGTTAACGGCGCGTTGTTTTGTGTTAGTTTGGCTCAAAGTGTGAAAGAGTGAGTGTGTGTGTGTGTGTGTGTGTGAGTGAGTGTGTGTGTGTGTGTGTGCGCCCCCCCCCCCGGGTCTCCTCCTCGTTGAATCACAAAAGCGGCGCATTTAAATGCGAAAACAGTCGAATCCTGCCGCTGGTGGGTGCAGCTCCATCGGGGTGTGGGGGGGGGGGGCTTCCGTCAGCTGCTCCCGTTTACGCGGCTTTTCTCGGTGATGCTGCGCTGGACGTGCGGGGGGCTGCTGGTTCTTACTGGTTCTTGAGGCTGGATCCCACCGGTGCTTGATGGTCCCCGACTGGTTCTTACTGGTTCCTCACCATTCGTGCAGAAAGTGCACGTCGGATTTTCCAGGAGAAAGGGAACTTTAAAGAGTGCATCGATTATCCTCCTTTTTGTTTGTTAACTTGGGTGATTATGTGACTTTATTGGGGTCTTTATCAGTCCTTTTGTTTCCCTGCTTTTTTACAGGGGTGGCTCTCCCGCTGTTTTGCGTGACGGGATGCACCGTGAAATAGACAGCCCCGAGTCTTTATCGTATTTTATGGCGTGACTTAAGAAGCCAACGCGCTCTTTTCTCCGCAGCTCGCTGAGCCTCGAGGGGCTTCGATGGGATGGACAGCAAAGGGAGCTCCCTGCCTTCGATGCCTGAGCCCGCCAACCCCATCAGCATGAAGCAGCTGCCAGAGCCCCTCAGCGTGCGGAAGAACGGAGGAGACATGAGCGGTGACCACTCTATGTTGATGGACAAAGCTGCCGCTCACCTCGCCGCCACGCTACAGGACAGCGTGCTCCAGAAGATGGCCAGCCACAGCAACCACGGCCACGAGAGGCTCAAAGACCTCACCTCTCTCGTGCTCAACGGGGACCAGGACGCGCTTCCCAAACTTTGCGCTCCGGAGCAGTCGTTGCTCAAGAGCGCGGAAGTACCCACCACAAATGGGACCCACCAGCACAGCCCCCACAGCGAGCCCGAGCTGAAGGTAACTATTCCACAGGTGGTCAAGCAGCAGCCGCAGTTTGAACCGAGCTCTGTCAACGGGACCAGCCTGACCACCGCCACCACCGAAGATACCGTATCTGGACCAGAGAAGAGAGGGGACGTAAAGAAAAGGAGGGGGAGGCCACACAAAGAGAAACCGCAGGCAAACGTCAGTCCCGCTCTCATTCCTGCGGAGCCGATTGCCAATATAAATGCTAAAGATGGAAGTGGAGCCGCCAGTGAGGTTTGGCTTCCTTTCATAATTAATTAACATTTAATTCTTTCAAGCTGAAAGGTTAATTTGGCTGTGGATGATAATCAGATCATGAAAGTCATGAATATTAAGATCCAAACACGTTGGATTGATTATGGCCGGATTAATCAACAGTAAACATTAAAGTACGTGTACGGATTTGGTAGAATTTTAACATTTGCCACATTTAACTGCTGAGTAAATGTAGAATAGGCTTGTGGTTTATGCTTTTGTGGACACTCGGTAAAGATTTGTCCCAGTTTAAAAGGCTGTGGCGGGTTTAAAATGCCTGAACATTCTCGTCCCTCTTCTGCAGCCTCAGCTCGTCCCGGAGCTGCAACAGAAATCTAAAGAGTCCCCTCTGTCCATCACGTCTTCTGTCGGGGATTTGGTGTGGACGAAGGTGTCAGGATACCCCTGGTGGCCTTGCATGGTGACCACGGACCCCGAGTTCAACAGTCATTTCAAACAGAAACAGAAAGGTGTGATATAGCCCTTTCCTCTCACGGGGGTTTCAGTATCATGGTTTCCTCTGAAAGAGGAACGGTTTTCATTCTGTTGCCTTTCGTTCTGCAGCCTCCAGCAGCAAGACGGGCGTCCTCTACCATGTGCAGTATTTTGGAGATGCACCCGAGAGGGGCTACATCTTTGAGAAGAACATGGTGCCCTTCACAGCAGAGGATCAGTACCAGGACCTGTGTCAGTGTAAAAAGCAGCCAGCGTCACGCAGCGTCCACAAGAAGGTACATCACCTCCGTCCTCTGTTGTGAAGCGTCGCTGTGGACTCGGAATGACGATGCGCGTTTCCTCTGTGGTACAGATGGCTCCCTCAATCCCCCGTAAACTCAGGGCTCAGTGGAATATGGGCATTATTCAAGCCAAAGAGGCCCTCAGCATGTCCGTGGAGGAGCGCATGGCAAACTTCTTGTTCCTCTATGACGATAAAGGGCCTCACCTCAACCCCCACATCATGGAGAAGCTAAAACCAGAGTCCAGCCTGGGTCACGACACCAAGCGCCGGCTGCAGCCAGGACTCCCCTCACAAGCAGCAGATCCTCTTGGCGATCTCACAGCTCAGTTCTCCAACAGCACTTCGGCAGAGGTGAAGGCCAAAGGAATACTTCATCCACAGCCAGACATGCAGGTGAGAAGGTCACCCTTTGGATTGCACTCGGCCTCGTCAACTTCCTGCGTTGACATTTTATTTCTTTTGGTAGGATCCTCTGGCATCTTCTGCAGCAGAAGCACAAGCCGATACGTCCCAGAGAAAAAGGAGGCCCAAACAGACCCAGTCGCCCAAAAAAACAGCCAGAAGAAAAAAGTCTGCGGCAGAAAACAGTTCCGATCCCGTGAAGAAAAAGCGTAAATCAAAGCAGAGTTCTTCGGCAGAAGATGCTCCAGAGTCCATCTCAGCTGTGCCTTCAGTTGCAGGTCAGTGGGGGACTAAAGCTCAGCAGACAGGCGGGGGCCAGATCTGATTGTGTTTGTTTATGTCAAGGAGTCAAGAAAAGGCAAAGGAAGAATGTTCCTGAGAAGCAGAGGACGGATTCTACAGGTTCTATTTCTGTTTCAGAAAAATCTAAGATTTAAACCGATTTGTTTCTTTTTTCGTGGACGTATTTAACTTCTTCCTCTTCCTCATTTTAGCTGATCAAGAACCTAAAACGTTTTCCAAGAGGCCACTAACAGATGACACAGCAGATAAGGCTGTGGGTGTTAAAAAGAGGCGCAAAATGAGCAAAGAGGCTGAGAGAGAGGTGAGATCCCCGTGTTAACTGGGTGGGCATTCTCACTTCTGTTCTCAGTTTTTATCTAAAATCTTCTCTTGACGTCCTCAGACCAGCACCCCTGAGGAAGCCAGCAAAAAGCAGAGGAGAAAAAAAACGCAGAAAGTCGTGGCGCAAACCAAGAAGCAATTGAAAAAATCCGCTGATCTCCTCTCTGGTAGGTCACCGTGCCTGCGGTGGATGTTTCTCCTCCTTTTAAGGCCGTTTGATGATGTTTGGATTCCACTGATGCTTCTCAGACGATCCCGACGCAGAGAAACCAAAGCGCAAGAGGAAAAGAAAACGGGATGGAGACCACCCGGCCGCAGCCTCCAAGGCGAAGAAGAGGAGGGCGTCCCCGTGTCCCGACCCGGAGGTGAGCTGGGGGGGCCCTCAGGTCCACCAGTCGACCCAACACGCCTGCAGGCGTTTACTCGCAGCTCTGAAGTTGTCTGACTGTTTCCGGGTCCTGCCTCAGGTCTCTGGGAGCGAGGAGCGCCCGGACTCGCCCAGCGACAGCCTGGATGGCACAAAGAAGGGAGAACGTAAGAAAGAGTTTGTGTGCCAGGTGGGTCGGAGGTCGAAGCGGAGCCGCTCTGTTCTGAGGTTGGCCTCGACGGCGGTGAGCTGAGACCCTCTGCCTGTCTGTCCGTCCGTCCTCCAGGCCTGCGAGAAGGCCGGTGAAGACCTGGTGCCCTGCGAGGGTCAGTGCTGCGGGATGTTCCACCTCCAGTGTCTGGGCGTGCTGCTGCAGCCGGACCACAAAGTGCTGTGTCAGGAGTGCAGCACAGGTGAGAGGCCGGGGAGACGCGCCTCATTCCTTCTGTCTCCCAGCTTGGACCCGTCCCCTCAGAGGCCGTCCTGAAGCATCCTTAGTTTCATCAGACCCCCCCTCTGACATGTTCTCAGGAGTCCACTCGTGTTTCCACTGTAAGACGTCGGAGGGCTCGGTGCAGCGCTGCCACGTCCCCCACTGTGGTAAGTTCTACCACGAAGCGTGCATCCGCCTCAACCCGCTCACCGTCTTCGACAACAAGGGCTTCCGCTGCCCGCTGCACACCTGCCTGGGCTGCTGCTACGGCAGCCGCACCAAGCACAAGTCCACCAAAGGTGAGCCTCCGCCCCCCCCACCCCCCCCTCCTCCTCCTCCTGCGGTGGTGGTTGTAATGTCCGCCCCCCTCCTCCCGCCCGCAGGCAGGTTAATGCGCTGCCTGCGCTGCCCCGTGGCGTACCACGCCGGAGACCTGTGCGTGGCCGCGGGGAGCGAGATGGTCACCAGCACTGCCATTATCTGCACCAACCACTTTAACGCCAACAAGGCCTACAGGCACCACAGCCACGTCAACGTCAGCTGGTGCTTCGTCTGCTCCAAAGGTCCGTCTCCTTCCTGAAGCGGGACTTGCTGGGGGGGGGGGGGTGTCTCTGGTGTGACCGGGTTCTGTTGGGTTCCAGGAGGACAGCTGCTGTGTTGCGAGTCCTGCCCCGCCGCGTTTCACCCCGACTGCCTCAACATCGCCATGCCCGACGGGAGCTGGTTCTGCAACGACTGCAGGGCGGGAAAGAAGCCCAAGTACAGGGACATCATCTGGGTCAAGCTGGGCAAATACAGGTCAGGCCGAGGCTGGGGGGCCCAGATGTCGGCCCAGACGCGTGGGGAGCGCGCCGCACGTCTCTGACGGTGCCGTGCCCTCCCCAGGTGGTGGCCCGCTGAGATCTACCACCCCAGGAGCATCCCCACCAACATCCAGCACCTTCGGCACGAGATCGGGGAGTTCCCCGTCTTCTTCTTCGGGTCCCGGGACTACTTCTGGACGCACCAGGGCAGAGTGTTCCCTTACATGGAGGGAGACCGAGGCAGCAAGTACCAGAGGACCGGCATCGGCAAAGTCTTCAAAAACGGTGACTATCTGGACCTCGCCGGGGCGCGGGCGCGTCCCGTCGCGACGCTCGGTGGTTTCACGAGGCTCTCGTGTGTCCTCAGCTCTGTTGGAGGCCGAGGCTCGATTCAAGGAGATCAAGATGAAGCGGGAAAAGAAGGAAGCGCAGCAGTACAGCCGCAAGCCCCCCCCGTACAAATTCATCAAGGTCTGGACCCACCTGCTCGGACGGCGCCGTTGCCGTGGTTACCCGACTGCTCGTTCAAGCCCCTCCCCTCTCTTAAGGTCAACAAACCCGTGGGGAAGGTCCAGGTGTACGCCGCCGACATCGCCGAGATCCCCAAGTGCAACTGCAAGCCGTCGGGCGAGAGGCCGTGCGGCTTCGAGTCGGAGTGCCTGAACCGCATGCTGCAGTACGAGTGCCACCCGCAGGTGTGCCCCAGCGGGGAGCGCTGCTGCAACCAGGACTTCACCCAGCGCCTCTACCCCGACACCAAGATCATCAAGACCCCCGGCAAGGGCTGGGGCCTCATCACCCTGAGGGACATCAAGAAGGTGAGGCCCCGGGGGCCCCGCCCCGCTCTGGAGGGGGAGGGGGGGGGGTCGTGTCGGGAGGCGAGTCGCGACTGTGTGGTCTGCTGTGACGCAGGGCGAGTTCGTGAACGAGTACATCGGGGAGCTGATCGACGAGGAGGAGTGCAGGGCCAGAATCAAGTACGCCCAGGAGAACAACATCACCAACTTCTACATGCTCACCATCGATAAGGTCAGTGAAGGGGGGGGGCACTCGGCTCCATGTGCGTCGGCGTGCCGCGCCCTCCTCGGCACCGCCGCTCAAACTGGGAGCGACAGGAACACACCAGTATTGCATTGGGAATGTTGCACCGCAGGCCGCTGTAACATTACAGTAGTCAATACTACAAACCCCAGAATGCACCTGTTCTGTCTGAGCACCTAAACTGACAAATGCCCCCCCCCCCAAAGGACCGCATCATCGACGCCGGGCCGAAGGGGAACTACTCGCGCTTCATGAACCACAGCTGTCAGCCCAACTGTGAGACGCAGAAGTGGACGGTCAACGGGGACACGCGCGTCGGGCTCTTCGCCGTCTGTGGCATTCCAGCAGGTAAACACACACACACACTCACACACACACTCGCCCGGGGGGAACGTGGCGCTCACCTGTCGGCCTCTGCTGTGCGGAAGGAACCGAGCTGACGTTCAACTACAACCTGGACTGTCTCGGCAACGAGAAGACCGTCTGCTGCTGCGGCGCTCCCAACTGCAGCGGTTTCCTAGGCGACCGGCCAAAGGTGAGCCTTTAGCGTCGTTATTTCTGGATGTACCCCCCCACCCCCCCTCACCTACCTGCACCCCCCTCCCGCAGAACTCCAACGGGCACGCGGCCGACCCCAAAGCGAAGCGGGGGAAGAGGAAGTACAAGCGGAGGAAAAGCGAGGGGAAGAAGAAGTCGGAGGACGAGTGCTTCCGCTGCGGCGACGGGGGTCAGCTGGTGCTCTGCGACAAGAAGACGTGCACCAAAGCGTACCACCTGTCCTGCCTGAACCTCACCAAGAGGCCTTTCGGTGAGAGCAGCTGCGACTCCACCGCCCCCGCCGTCACGCCGAACCTGAAATATCGCATAAATCAACCGTTAACGAATCGCCCGACCTTCTCAGAACCTCTCGGAAGCGTCGCTAAAAGGGTTTTTTTTTTCGTGATCCTGCGGCGATCGCGAGGTCGTTAACGCGGCGCTGTCGCCCCCGCAGGTCGCTGGGACTGCCCCTGGCACCACTGCGACGTCTGCGGGAAGAACTCGGAGGCCTTCTGCCAGCTCTGCCCCAACTCCTTCTGCAAGTCCCACCAGGAGGGGGCGCTGCGCCCCTCGCCCGCCACCGGCCAGCCCTGCTGCCAGGAGCACGACGACTCGGAGGTCCCGCCCGGCGGGGCCCGGGACGAGGCGCCCGAGACGAACACTACGGGCGCGGCCAGCGCTGTCGGCCCCCCCGAAGGGCCCCAGGGCCAAAGCCAAGAGCTCCAGGAGGAAGGCCGAGTGACCGCCCCCCCCCCCGAACAAACCCCTATTTAACACCTGCGTGGTCTCCAGAACCAAATCACTGTACGCCCTCGTCAGGGAACCGCCGATGTCTTACAAGCTCCGCCCCCCCCCCCTCCCTTATCTCTCACTTTCAGGTTTATCCGCTCGCCCAGCGGCGCCAGCGTAGGTCCGGTTGGATCCGACTCGTCCCTCCGCTCGGTTTTAACGTCGCCTCCACCGTCTTTTTTTTTTTTTTTTTATTTCTTTAGCGTTTTTGAAAAAAAAAAAATGTAAAAGAGCGAGCAGGTTTGTGCAGAAGTACTGAAATAAAACTGAGCGCCGCCTCGTTAAACTCTAACAACGATACATCAAAGACCAAAGTCTTCGTTACTGGAATAGATGTCAGACAGGTTACCAAACGGATTGTTTTTATTTTTATATATATAAATATATAAGTGTATATATGGCAGATGATATGGACCATTGAGACACTATGGATAGTCCTGTTTGGTGGCCCTAGCTTACATTTACCTGTAGACTTTTGGGGGTTTTTAACTCGTGTTTTGTTTTTCTTTTAGTTTGATTTAGTCGCTGTACTTGTAGACTTAACGGCGTAACACGGTTGACTCTACCCGCCAGTCCAGATAAAAAAGAGCGACGAAAGATGACCGTCTCACGTCAAAACACTACTGGGAGGTTTTAGCGCCCTCTGCTGGGACATGAAGGATGACCTTGCTCCTTTATTTTCTTTTTAGTTGTTTTGTTTTTTTTAAGCTTGCAGGCTGGTATAAACTTGATTCTACTCGTTGATTCCCAGCGCGTGCGTCTTCTCACCGGTGTTGCTTCTGCCGAGTTCAGATGTTCAGGAAACGTTCCAGCCCTTTATTTTGTTGTTGCTGCGTGTCCGTTTAATCTGATCTAGAAGAAGAAGAAAAAAGAAAAGAAAAAAAAAACAAAGTTAAGGGTTTTTTTTCCAATCTCAAGTCGATGCACTTACCGACGTCGGCCGCCGGGGGGCGCCGTCGCCGCGGCGGCTGTTGCAGTTGCAGCGGCGGCCAGCAGGGGGCGACATCCCCCCCCCGAGCGTCACCCACAGCGTTTAAACCCAACAGTGCCTGTCTTGAGTCGTTTCTCTGATTTTTGAGGCGAAACTCAAACCGATTGGGGTTTTTTTTTTTTGGTGCGTGTGTGGGGGGGGTTGAGGTTTCTTCCTTTTCTCCTGGAATCTCACCCGATGCAATAGGATATTTTTGTAACTGCTTTTCTTTTACTCATTTAACATGTTAAAGGGCAAGTCCAGAGGTGCTGAAACAAGTCTTTTTCGTTTATAACGTGTTCTAACCGTGTTTTTGAGTGAATGTAGCCCAGTTTTTGTTTTTTTCTAAGCACTGTTAATTCCCTGTAGAGCTGAAGTGTTACATGAGCATAGGGGTTTTATTCTGTAACTACTGTCCTAGTAAACCAGAGACTAATATGTACATAATGTATAAGTTGTCATAGTGATGCATCTATTGTAAATATCACAGTTTCTGACCTTTTTTTTTTTTTTTTTTTTCTTAATGCAGTGCTGAAACACTTTTGTGCAGGATCTCGCGGCTGATTCATGCAATTAAAAAGTGACCAAATCACCCCATATCATCCGTTTATTTTATAGTATAAAGTGTATAGTTTAAACCCCTGTGAGGAAGATGCTGCTTCCTGGTTAGATTCTGTAATTACCGTTAGTGATGCTTACTTACACGTGTTTTTTCAGTTTATTCCGAGTCAGACTTGAGTTGAACGGCAAAAAAAATTTATTGAAAACAGGAGAATTAAAAACATTTTGGAACCCACAGAGCGTGTTTGTGTGCTCCAGTCTGCGTTGGTCGAATCTTTCCATTTGATGTGTTTTATGTGCTGGGGGAGATGAACCTGAGTTCTGAAAGCTGATGTATTTATAGATTCAAGTTGGGGTCAAACGTCCAGGGAACAGATCTGAAAGGTCGGGGTGTGTTTCTGATCCACATGTAGTCGTGTCTCTCTGGTCACGTGACCTTTCCTGTTTAGTGGCTGCTATGCCGCCGCGTCGCCGCCGGGGGGCGCTCTGACTCCCTAACGCCCGTCTTTCTCCGCTCCCCAGATTAAAACTTTTGAGTTATATTTCAGTAAAAAATATATCAATTACATTTTTAATTCGTCGCATTCTTTTTTTTTTCTATCGGTATGTCGGTAAATTCAGATCGGGATTAAAGAAAATAATTTGCCGCGGCTGCTTTACCGCCATTCCGCCACTGGGTGTCGCCCGCGTAAACCGTCTGCTCCCCGGATTAACGTTAATCTTAATTTAATTATGTATGAATTAATCAAGTCTCATGTTCAGAGAGAAGGCGACAACGATGCCTCCTCTAGTCGGACCGTTGTAGCCTTTATAAAGACCCGCAGGAGCGACGTCGGTCCAGTCCTCAAGAGCCGTGATCCTGCCGGGTTTTCCTTCCTACCGGGCGGAACGCGGAGTCCAAACGGGGATTCCGGAGCTTTCCACCCGGTAGATCAGAAAACCCGGCCGGATCGTGGATCAGGACCGGACTCCGACCCTCCTCAGATCAGGCCTCAAAGACCTTTATTAATTAGAAAAACAGCCCAGGTGTATTCCTCCAGAGTTTTTATTTCTCCATGAGACAAGATTAATTTTGCATAACAGTAGTTAAGAGCAGCGGCCGAGGGTACAAAACGCTTTTTCATTTCAGTGTAAAAATAACTCTCCGTACCTCCCACCTGTGCCGTCCTCTAGTAGTGCAAACAAATAATAGGCACAAGATGGATACGATCGAGTACATTTTTCTGATGAACAGCCAGTTTAATTAGCATTAAAAAGGGCAGCTTGACTTGCTGTTTGTAGCCGTACGTGAACGAGGGGCCTCAGAATCCTTTAAAGTCCGATTCAACTGACGGGACGAGACGCCCCCCCCCATCGCTAAGTGCAACTAAATTAAATACTTAAAAAAAAAACAAAAATAAACAAACAAAGACTCCGGAAGCTTGTGGTCCCAAGCAAACAGCCGCGTTCTCCTTCGATGGGGCTTCAGCCTGTAGATATCAGAGCGAGCGTTTATGTGGCAACTTGACATCGTTCTACTTTAAAGGAAAAAAAAACTAGTTCAAAATAAAGTCGGACATTTCCCAGATTTACATATGTTACAAATAAAAAATAAATATCTTCAATCTAGCCTTTTTTTTTTTTTTTTTTTTTTACCAGAAAAATAAAGGTACAAACAGTGACGCTCTCCTCCCCCCTCACCAGTGCAGCTTGTGTGACATCAGGAGGCGAGCACGCCTCGCCGGATGATGTCGGACCCGTAGCGGCGGCCCAGCGAGGAGTCGCCCCTCAGCTGGTGGGAGTGGCAGCGCTTCAGGCAGGGCTCCACCTCGCCCTCGCCCGCCTTCGGGCCGTAGCCGCCGCCGCCGCCCTCGGCGCCCGCGCGGAGCCGCGTGCGGGGCTGCGGGGGCGCGTTGGCGAGCGGCCGCAGAGGCTCCGCCCCCTCCTCCGCCCCCTCCTCGGTCTTCTCGCTCCTCTTGGGGATCCTGAACCGGCCCCAGCTCCGCAGGTGTCCCGCCGCCGGCCGCCCGGGGCCGTGCGAGCCGCCCGCCGCCGCCGCCGCCGCCGCCGTCTTCTTCAGCCAGCCGTCGGCCTTGCCTGCGACGGCGGCGGCGGCGGCGTCGGCCAGCGCGACGGCGCCCCTGAAGGGGCTCCTGCTGCTGTCGGAGTTCCTGATGTCCACCAGGCGGATGGAGACGCTCTTCTCCAGGTGCCTGAAGCCGAACCCGTCCGCCGCCGCCGCCGCCGCCGCCGCCGCCTCGCCCCTCCTCCTCCTCCTCCGCTCCTCCTGCTCGTCCTCGGGCTTCGCCGCCCCCTCGTCCTCCGGGCCCGCCCCCGCGGCGTCCCTCCTCGGCCCCCTCCTGCTCTCGGCCCTGCAGGGTCTAACCCCTTCCTGGGGCTCCTCAAACGGGACCTCGGGGGCGGTCCTGGCTTCGCTTTCGGGCCCTCGGCCCTGCGGCGCCCTGCTGTCCCTCGCCCACGGCGCTGCGCCGGGGCCGTCCTTCCCGTGAGGGTGCGGCGAGTCGACGCTCCTCCTGTCGCCCGTCCTCCGCTTTTCGGCCCTCGGGGGTCCCTGTTTGGGCTTCAGCCCGGGGTGGGGGCGGGGCTGGAGGTCCCGGGACGGAGGCCAGCCCGGGGAGAGGAGGTCCTCCAGGTCCTTCTCCGAGGGGTCACCTGGAACAGAAGGTCCACACACCTCTGGTCACACACACCTCTGGTCGCACACACCTCTGGTCGCACACACCCCTGGTCACACACACCCCTGGTCACACACACCTCTGGTCGCACACACCCCTGGTCGCACACACCCCTGGTCACACACACCTCTGGTCACACACACCTCTGGTCACACACACCCCTGGTCACACACACCCCTGGTCACACACACCTCTGGTCGCACACACCCCTGGTCGCACACACCCCTGGTCACACACACCTCTGGTCACACACACCCCTGGTCGCACACACCCCTGGTCACACACACCCCTGGTCACACACACCCCTGGTCGCACACACCCCTGGTCGCACACACCCCTGGTCGCACACACCCCTGGTCACACACACCTCTGGTCACACACACCCCTGGTCACACACACCCCTGGTCGCACACACCCCTGGTCGCACACACCCCTGGTCGCACACACCCCTGGTCGCACACACCCCTGGTCGCACACACCCCTGGTCGCACACACCCCTGGTCACACACACCTCTGGTCACACACACCCCTGGTCACACACACCCCTGGTCACACACACCTCTGGTCACACACACCCCTGGTCACACACACCTCTGGTCACACACACCCCTGGTCGCACACACCTCTGGTCGCACACACCCCTGGTCACACACACCCCTGGTCACACACACCTCTGGTCGCACACACCCCTGGTCACACACACCCCTGGTCACACACACCTCTGGTCACACACACCTCTGCGCTCCCTTCCCAGAGGGGAGGCGCAACTCTCGCCTTCTGTCGGGTCACGGCGGGGTCGCGGCGGCGGTCGGACTGACCTGTGAGGAGCTCGTGGTCCAGCAGGCGGATCTGGTGCTGGAAGATCTGCTCCTGGACCTTCCACAGCGAGCGCTTCATCTTCTCCCTCCGGGTCACCATGTAGGTGAGGTTCCGCACCTGGGGAGGAAGTCGAGGTTGAGACGCGCGAGGAGCTCGGGCGCTCCGACCCGCGCTCCTCGGGATCTTACCCGCTCCAGGTCCTGTCGCAGGTGGGTGAAGAGCTGCAGGCGGCGCCGCAGCACCTCCTGCTCCCGGCGGGCCAGGCTGTCCTCCTCGTCCTTCTTGGGCGTGAGGAGCGGCTGGTTGAAGTTGGCTTTGCGCTTCAGCTTCCAGTACTGGTAGAGGAAGTCGACGGCCTCCGCCGACAGCTTCAGGTGGCGCGCCACCTCCTCCGCCCCCACGAACTGGTAGAACTCCTCCTCCATGGCCTCCAGCTTCAGCTTGCGGAGGTTGACCCTCTTCTCCTGCTGGTGGCTGCTCAGCACGTCTGCTCCTCCAGACGTTCTGCTGTTGACCTGAGATGTGATGCTGGATGACAGACGGGAAGCTGCGGGGTCCTCCTCCTCCTCCTCGTCCTCCTCCTCCTCTCTCATCCTGCCCCTCCTCCTCTTCTTGTCCCTGGAGCACTCCTCCTCCCCCCCTGAGTCTCTGTACTCGGCGCCTTCCAGCCCCGAGTGCTTTGGGCAGTAGGACTTGAACTTGACCTCGTCTTCCTCGGTGAGGATGGTGTTCATTTCGAGGCTGGCGTGGAGGCCACACGTGACGTGGAAGGCAGTCCGGCAGTTTTTTGCTGAGCACTGCGCCAGAGGAGGGACACGTCAACTTCCCGCTTGGTGCAGTTTGAATCATCAAACGTGTCTCCAACCGCCCCGGCGTGTCGACCCTCACCTGAATGCACGCTCCGGTTTTTTCTTTGCACAGGCAGCAGATGAGCGCCCATCTGTTACTGGGAATCTGGGACACGTTGGTGATGGGCTCCATTTTCTCTGGATTCCCGATGCTCACCTGCACAAACCAGGAACGACTCGTTTACACGCGACCGCGTGGAGACGCGAGACAAACTGGATCTAACAGGTCTAAAGTGCAGGTCCTTCTGAGGTACAGGACTGTCAAAGGCCATTTAAGACAGTTTAAAATGATTAAATCCTTTAAGTTGGACCAAATTAATTTCCTTTTAAAGGTCGTCGTGAAGCAAACACAAAGAAATCATGTGTAACTCTACTGGTTACAACAACAAACAGCAGTGAAATAATTAAATTTGTGACAATAATCGTGAGAATCAACCCTAAATGTAAGGTTTTAAATCAGTAAAAAGAGCTAAATTCGTGATTGTGATGTTTTTATTTCACCTCTGGAATCCACAAGGCACAGCTGACATGGACCCACTTGGTTCCGCTCCGGGTCGGCTTCATGGCGCCGCCCTTCTTGGGACACAACTGGCACTTTGGTAGGATGCCGAGGGCACAGATGCGGCAGAGCCAGCTGCCCTTCGGGACCTTCTGAATGCCGTAGCACGCCTGCGGGGAGACGCGGACGCTGTGGCTCAGCCTTGTTGGGGGGGGGGGCAAGGCGCGCCGCCGCTGAAGCTCTGACCTGGTGCACGCAGATGTTGCACTTATCGCAGAACACCATCTCGTTGTTGTCCTCGCCGTCGGGCGACTGGCACACGTCGCAGACCACGTCCTCGTCGTACTCGATGCCGAGCCCCTCCTCCGTTTCCATGGCGTGCGTCATGTTTTCGTGGCAGCGGTGCTCAAACTCCTCCATCACCCTTTCCATGGTGATCTCATCCAGAGGAGGCACGGCTGGAAAAAACAAGGCGGGAACATGAGAGCTCTGCCCCCTGTAATCAGAGCTCCGTGTGCCTTTAAAACATCCACTTTGACAATCCAAAGTTTCCTCTCGGCTGTCCTAAACCCAGCGTGTGATTACACGGCTGCTGCACCAATATCATGACTGCACGAATCAGAGCGCTCCTGGAGATCGGTGTCACACCCCCCCACCCCGCCGGGGACTCACCCATCTCTGCAAACTGCTTGTTGGCGATCTGCAGCCAGGCCACGTCCTGCTCGTTCAGGTCGTAGCGGCACATCCCCTCCGCCAGCGTGCGGATGTCGACGTAGCCCAGCGCCTCGGTGCCCGACGTCCGGATCAGCTTCTTTGGTCTGACGAACATGACCTCCTTCTCTTTCTCCGCCAGCGTTCTGCACAGGAGACATTTCAGTGAGGGAGATGTTGAAAAACTCCTATTTTAAGAAGAGACTGACGACTGATTTAAGAGAGAGGCTCGACAGCAGGGATGTCCAAACTCTTCCCCAGAGGGCCGTGAGGCTGCAGGTTCTGGTTCAACCCAGCAGCAGCACACCAGACTGGACTCATTTAATCAACTCACCTGAGTCTTCAACAGCTGACTGGTCAAAGTGTGTGTGTGCTTGACTGGTTGGAACAAGAACCTGCAGCCTCACGGCCCTTTGTGGAACAGTTTGGACATCCCAGCTCTACAGGTACAGCCAGAGCTTGAGCCGAGGGTCCTACCTGACGACAGGCTGTGGGATTGACTGGGGGCTGACGGGGACCTGGACGCCCTTTTCCCACTCCTGCCTCCACGGGTCAGCGAGCACGTAGTAGTCTTCGGGGTTGAGCTGGTACGAGTCGTGCACCTTCATGGCGGTGATCAGGTCCGTTCTGAAGACCTGCGGCATGAAAACCGGGGGGGGGGTCACCGCACTGCTGCTGTAGCTCACAAACCCGCTGCGACAGCTTGACTGCTTGACACACGTACAAGCTTCATAAATGAGTAATAAACTTTAAAGAACGTTTCAAACGTAAGTAGCTGCAGGCACGAAAAAGGAGCCAGCCAATCAGCTTGCAGCTTCGCTCATAGTCAGCACTGTGTTTTGATTTGATTGGTCAGGGAGCATTAAAGTGGCTGGGCACCAGTCCACAGACCACACAGCAGGCACGACTCTGTGTGTGTGTGTAAAACACTGTACACTGAGGTTTACAGTGACAAAAGTAAAAGGTTGTGATGATTGCTGTAGGTGAAAAAAATCTGTCTAATCCTCATCGAGCTGTCGGAGCAGCCAGAGGAGTGAATCGTTACCCTCCCAACGCACCTCGGAGGGTTTCTGCCCCGTGCTCCTCCTCGGCTGTGTTGAGTGTTGGGACCAGCAGGTTGAACTACCTGCAGGAGGAACAAACAACAGCTCAGGTTTTCTGACTGAGCAATTCAATTTCCCCCGTGGGAGAAAACAGCGTGACTCATTTGTGTCCCCACCAGTCATGTAAGTCATGTACATGGCCTGTTTTTCCACTATCATTTCTCCATACTGGTAACTTCAGCCTCTATATGTTCACAGCCTATAACATCACACGGCTTAGATTAACCTTTCGTTTCCGTAAGACCTGAAAGTCCCAAATTATCACTGTGTAAACAGATTTAACCGCTGTGCTGTAAACAATTCTGGGTAACGCAGTTTGCATGAATACCAGAATCACGGGGGAAAAAAGCCACGCACTGTAATTTCACAAGAACTAACATTTTGCTCGTAAAGCCCCACACAGGCTGTCTTCCCCCTCAATTTCTGTAGCTTATTCATTCCATTCCTGTGTGTAATCACCAACTCTGCTGACTGCTTATGAAGCGCTGACCTGTTATCTTAGTAATGGCCTGATTATGATCACAGTTCTTTAGTTAGACCAAAGAATAACAACTCCACCGATCCCGTCCAGGTCTCCCTTTGGACATTCTAACGATCCCGGGCAGATAAGGTTTGCTTACTTCCATTGTCGGAGTCCTCGCTGCTGCTGTGGTGTCGGCTTCTCTTCATTGTCGTCTGTCTACGGAGCTTCACTGTAGAGTCGCTGCATAAACAACACATATAGAGAACGTCTGTGACGGGGGAAACAAGATAAGGAGCGTGGCAGAAACCCCGGCACGGCCTAAATGGAGTCGATTTATTAATCACACGGAAGATTTACAGCACACCGTAATCTCGTAACTAGAGATAGTGTATGGAATAAATCATTAAAACTAGGTCATTAGGGAGGAACTCGGCACCTGATATGGATATCGTCAGTAAATATTAGTTTCCTGTGATATAAACAGGTTTAAACTACAGCAGGCGGAACAAATACAGCCACAAAGACACCTCTGGGACTGTCACCAGGTAATCTGAGCACTGCTGAGGCGAGATGTGTCTCACACACACACACACACACACACACACACACACACACACACACACACACACACGCAGGAAAACAACGCCCAACTGTGACATGTGGTCCGCCACCAACTCACAAAAACATAAACAAGGACGCCACACGAGTGGAACTTCGCCCGGGTCCAGCCCCCCCCGGCCCCGTGGATGGTTGGGGGCTCAAACACTCACGTCCACGGGGCCGGGCCGGGCCGAACCGGGGAGCCGAACCGCTTCAGCAGAACCCACCTTGATGACAACAAACACGGGGGGGGGGTGTCTGCTGCTGCCCGGCTAACGATAGCCGCCCAAAGCCCGACCAAACGTGCCCCAAAGCACCGCCAAGTGCGGCCGAACTCTGCAGAGGCGCCGGCGGAGCCCGAAAAGACCCGGTTCGGGGCGGCGTTTTTGAATACCGCGGTGGTTGACGGCGGGGTTAGCCCGGTGGCTAACGCCGTTACGCAACCGGGCCCACCCCCACCCCCCCCAGCCGGCTGTTTACCAGCACACGCTGCGCTTAAAGCGCCCCCCCCGCGCCCCGGTGCACCACCCCGGCGGTGCTGGGCCGCGGGGGGGGGGTTCTACCGGGCGTGGGGACGCCGGGCTGGAGGTCCCGGGGCGGCTAGCCCGCTAGCCCGGAGCACACGCAGTTCCCGTTAGCATTAGCCACCGGGGCTAACGGCCGGATAAAGTACCCCCCCCCGCCGGGACGGGAGGGCGACAAAGCCGACTGGGTCGGTGGAAAACACCCCCGGGGGGCCGAACAGGCGGCGGGGAGCCGCGGGGAGGGCGGCGGGGCAGCGCCCCCCCCCCCGGAGCCCCGGCGGCTGGGGATCATCTTTGGCGCCATTTTAAATGACGACGCCGCGGACCGCCGCCGGGCCGCCGCCGAACCTACGGACGCCGGGCCGGGCCCGACGGCGGCCCGGCGGGAGCGGGGCGGGAGCGGGGGTACGTACGGAGCGGGCCGGGCCGGTGCGAGCGGGCGGTTCGGGGGTTCGGTGCGAAGCGCGGCGGCGGCCGTGAGTTCCGCTTGACCCGCATTCCACACACACAAACACGGGAGGAGGTTACACACCCCGGGCCGCGCTGCCGGGAGCCGCCGCTGGGGGGCGCCAGAGAGGGCGCTGGGGTGCAGTACCACGGGACCGCCGCTGGGGGCGCCAGAGGGGCGCGGGGGTGCAGTACCACGGGACCGCCGCTGGGGGGCGCCAGAGAGGGCGATGGGGTGCAGTACCACGGGACCGCCGCTGGGGGGCGCCAGAGAGGGCGCTGGGGTGCAGTACCACGGGACCGCCGCTGGGGGGCGCCAGAGAGTTTTGTTGTGCTGCAGTACCACAGGGCTGCCTCTGGGGGGCGCCAGAGGGAACGGTTGGGTTGCAGTACCAGAGGACGGCCTCTGGGGGGCGCCAGAGGGAACCGTCGGGTTGCAGTACCACATGACCGTCGCTGGGGGCGCCAGAGAGGTTTGTTGTGCTGCAGTACCACAGGGCTGCCTCTGGGGGGCGCCAGAGGGAACCGTCGGGTTGCAGTACCACAGGACTGCCTCTAGGGGGGCGCTAGAGGGAACGGTTGGGTTGCAGTACCAGAGGACGGCCTCTGGGGGGCGCCAGAGGGAACCGTCGGGTTGCAGTACCACAGGACCGCCGCTGGGGGCGCTGCAGACTGTAGTACCAGAGGACGGCCTCTGGGGGGCACCAAAGAGAACCGTCGGGTTGCAGTACCACATGACCGTCGCTGGGGGCGCCAGAGAGGTTTGTTGTGCTGCGGTACCACAGGACGGCCTCTGGGGGGCACCAAAGAGAACCGTCGGGTTGCAGTACCACAGGACCGTCGCTGGGGGGCGCCAGAGGGAACTGTTAGGTTGCAGTACCAGAGGAACGCCGCTGGGGAGCGCTTAAAACCGTAGTACCGCAGGACCGTCGCGGGGGGGCGCCAGAGAGCCGGGTTTGCAGTACCAGATGGGAGCCGCTGGGGGGCGCCAGTAGTCAGAGGCTGTGGTACCAGAGAGAAGCTGCTGGGGGGCGCCAGAGGCCGGGGAATTAAGTACCAGCGGGGCGTCGCTGGAGGGGGGTCAGAGAGCCGGAGTTGCAGTACCAGAAGGAAGCCGCTGGGGGGGCGTTAGAGGCCCAGGGGCTGCAGTACCAGAGGGGAGCCGCTAAGGGGCGCCAGCGGTTAGATGTTGCAGTACCAGCAGACCGCCCCTAGGGGCGCTAGCGGCTGTTTTTGTTGCAGTACCAGTAGGTCGCCGCTCGGGGGCGCCAGAGAGACGCTCTTATCTCCGTTTGTCATCGGCGCACTTCCTGTGTCGTTATTGATGTAGGACGCTTCAAACGTTTTCAACATTTATTCGTGTAACGGTTTTATATATTTATACACATTTGTACCAATAGAATTGACAATATTAAAGTAAAAAACAAAACGCGTAAAACCGACAGGAATCAACAACAGTCCGTTGTATAAAGGAGTTTTCCTTCTAGCTAAATGCTGGAGAGTAAAATCAACCAGGCGTGATTTTTAATGAGGACAAACGTTTTCATCTGTGATTTCTTTAATGAGAACATGCTGTGGTCTGAAGGTGCGTCAGAGGAATCATGAGGTCGACAGAGCGTTGATGTTTGAAGGATGGAGGTCAAGAACATGCGGCGTGAACGAGGACCCTGAACGCCTCACGGGAGAACACCATCACAACAACAACAGAGCAGTAAATAATAACAACAACAACACTGACAGGTGTCTATGAAGCTGATTCATGAGTCACAGCACATGTAAAATGGACCAAAGTTCACAGTTTATGTACAGTTACAACAGAAGATGCAGATACTCTAATAGGTTTCACAGTGTTGGTGGTAAAGGTGTTAAATGTTTAATGTGGGTGAGATGAGAAGCTTTCAGTTTTAAATGTAAACTGTTTGACAGAACAAACTACTTGAAAATGCATCAGTGAAATGTCAAATGACACAGAAAATAATTCTTACAAAAGATTTGTCATCAGTTTTGGGTGAATGCATGTTAAAATGAATCATTTTCTGGTCATTGTGATTATCATTATTGACTTAAAGTGTTAATGGATGAAACTGGTGTGATCACTGCCAGCATCTGTATTTAAAAAAGCTGCATCAAAGTTGTATTTTTCCCTTTTTTATGTTAATAAAAACACTCAAGACAACATGATTAATCTTTGGTCTCCTTAAATGCATATTCATTTTCATTTTCTTCATTTCCAGCAGCATCCAACCTGCAACTAGTTAGTGTAACTTAGTTCAACACTAAAACACTTAATCAGTTCAGATTGGTTTCATTTGTGGGTTTTTGTCTCTAACTGATTATAAGTTTTCATCTAACCTGCTGCTGCTGTTTTAACCTAATTGTCTTCTGAAGAATTCGTCTGACGCTGAAATCCAGAAATACGTAAATAAGAGTTTTTACCTTTTAGTTTTTAATGGGGACACGGATTAAAATACCCCACCTACGCAGAGAGCATGCGCGTGAGCATCTTTCATCCCGAATCTGAGACAACTCTGGGCTTGGTCCCTCTTCACCGTCCCCGCGTTCACCTGACGGCCAGGATGGCGTCGTAGGACTTACCGGTCCGGCAGACCTGGACGCTGGCGAAGCCGGCCTGGCCGAGCAGGCGCTTGTACTGGGAGGGCGGGTGCTCCCGGCCCTCCGTCTGGACCAGCATGTTGAGGGAGAAGAGCTGCGCCATGACCGGCCCTCGCCTGTTCTCGAACAGGGTGGCCTCCACCAGCAGGACGCCGCCGCCTGCGTGGGCGCGAGAGGACGCCGTGAGGAGCTTCCTCTGTGTGTGTGTGTGTGTCTCTCTGTGTGTGTGTCTCTGTGTGTGTGTGTGTGTGTGTGTGTCTCTCTGTGTGTGTGTGTGTCTCTCTGTGTGCGTGTGTGTGTGTGTGTGTGTGTGTCTGTGTGTGTGTGTCTGTGTGTGTGTGTGTGTCTGTGTGTGTCCCACCTGGCCTGCACGCCTCACAGATCTTCCTCAGCAGCGTCAGACACTTCTCCTCCGTCCAGTCGTGGAGGATCCTGCCCAGGATGTACAGATCAGCAGGAGGAAGCTCGCCGCTGAAGAAATCTCCTGCGAGCGCAACAGGAAGTTGGAGGTGAGGGCGCCAACGCCCGGGTCACGTCTTTCTTTTCGAGCCTCACCGGCCTGAAACGTGATGTCGTCGTCATCCTGGGCGAAATGCTTCTGGGCCATTTCCACCACGTTCGGCAGGTCGAAGACGGTGACCGAGGAGGACGGGAAGGCCTTCGCCACCTCGCGGGCCAACGCTCCGGTACAACCTGGGGGGGGGGGGTTCAACGGTCAGCGGACGGACGCCTCACCGACGCCCGCAGGGGAAGAACGAAGACGGCGAGGGGCCCGACCTCCGAGGTCCACGATGTTCTGGAAGCAGGAGAGGTTAAACGCTGTGGCGATGTCGTGTCCGTCGAGGACCCAGGAGGAGTTCATCAGACCCATGAACTTCACCATCTCCTCCTCAGACCTGAAGGATCACAAGTAATAAACACCGACGCACAAACATTAATAAACACACAAACGATGAAAGCACGACTGACGTCACGGACTGTTACGCCCCAGTCTAGGGGGTCTGAAGCATAACATAAGTGGCCCCACCTTCCCCAAGCCCCCAAGCAGCCACAGACTCCAATCTCCGATTATGAAGCAAAAGCCAAATTCCAAATTTATTGTACGGGAATTAAAACAAACACGAATGGTGAGCTTCTAGCTTCAGGGTGGGCCAAGGCCTATACAACAAATAAAAGGTGTCCTAATAGTAAGTTAAGATCTCTAACCCAAAGAAAGAAGAGAAACAAAAGACAGGCAACTCACCTACTTAAGCTGACAAAAAAACAGGAGAAAACGATATAACGAAAATGGCGGCCCACCCCTACTGCTCTCGATTACCAAACAAACAAACCCATACAGTAAGGCACACTCAAGGCTGGTTGGAGTTTGGGGAATGATGAGCACCGCGCCTGTTGTCCCTGCTGTCCACCAGACTGCCACCATCTTGGCCTCCTTTATCTCCCAGGGGCCCCAGCTGCAGCCAATCCTGGAGCTGGAAGACCCGCCTGCCAATCAGGGTGATGCCGCAGCACGTCCTCATTTGACTACCTGATTGGCGGGGGAGGAAAACACAGGGCACAGACAACAGACAGCACAAACGAAAACACACACGTAACACGGACGAAGACACACACCTGTAGATGGCCTGGAACACCTCCTCCGCTGGGAGGCCAAAGGTCTTCTCGTTCTGGTTCTTCCCCTCCCTGCACGAGAACACAAAACCACACCGACGTGTCCCCCTTGGCCCTGCAGATGTTTTGGACCACGGCTCCAGTGGCGGTGGAGCTGAGGTCCTCCTGAAGGCGCACCGACCTGACGGCGTCGGCGATGTTGTTCCACAGCGGGTAGATGGTCTGCGACTGGTAGACGATCATGTCGTGGAGAGACTTGGCGCTGCCTTTGGCCAGGTACAGGTTCGCCACATCTGTGCTGCTGTACACAGCTGGATTCACCAGAGAACACCTCAGTCAACACACGCCCACCACGCACCCCCCCCCCCCCACACCTCACCTGTGCCCTCAGACACCTCCACCTCCAGGATCTCGATGCCCACCAGCGTGTCCAGCAGCCTCTCGGTCCCGTCCACACTGGTGCCCAGTTCCTGGGCGATGTGCCGGGCGCTGAGGGGCTCCTGGGCCTTCAGCAGGAGGTCAAACACCCCCAGCTCACAGGCTGAGAAGATCACCTGTGGGACCAACAGCACAGGTGAGCGTTTGGGTCCTCCAGGACGACCAAGACAGCACAGAGAAGTCTCTAATCTTGTTGATATTTAAAGACCCTCGGACACAAACTGAGGACGTTTGCTGATTTTAGAATTAAACATGTTTTTAGGATCAAATAGCCATTTATTTTAAATCAAAAAGCCTTAATTTCAGACATAGAGTCACAGTGTTTTAAGAAAAATGCAGATTGTTTCTCTTGCTCTGCAGAAATGAGCCTCCACGTCTGTAAACTTGCACGAATGTGAATTTGCATATTTTTTTCGGCTTCTTCCAGACAAAAGAAGCGTCATTTGGGGACCAACATGGATCCAGCGGGGAGCCGCTGCAGCGGCCCGAAATAGATTCCTGCAGGAAGCGTGAAGGAAAGTGCTGATCTGGAATATCAAAGCAAAACGTTACCTTGGAGACCCGGAATCCATTGAAATACTCCAGAAGTTTAAAGGGATAATCCAGCTCACTCTGGGAAAGATTCTCTGCCATGGCTGACCCTCTTGATGGGACACACACACACACACACACACACACACACACACACACACACACACACAATGATCCTGATTAAATCACTCCAACTCCTGAAAGGGTTCAGCACCAACACTCACCGGATGCACCCGGGGAGAATATTTGGGACGGGGGGGGCTGCAGGAACCAAGACGTCGGCGACGATTGTCCGCGGATGAGACGCCTCCACTCCGCCGACCTCACGCCGAGTCAGACGCGCTCTGGATTCCTGCGGACGTGATTCAGCTGAGCGCACGAGGCTGCAGTTCCAGGAGCATCCGGGGCGCCAAGGGGGGCGCTGTGGGCGCGCTCACGAGGGGGTGCGCGCGCATTCATCAGCAAAGTGGCTGAAATTTGACCTCAAAACCAAAAAAAAAAAACGAATAAATTCAGAATAAAGGCACAATTTCAGACGAGGTATAGTTTTTATAAATCAGAACGACCTCATTTATATTTAAGAATGCTTTTATTTTGCAATAATCAAGACTTTTACACTGAAAATCTAAATCATCTGGCACCATTATTTATAAATCCCTCAAACAGATGACTCTGACGGGTGTCTTCTTACACTCTGATCCCTCCTGTGATCAATTACACATCAAGAATATTCGCCGTTTCGCTGGAACTCGTGTTTCGACTGCAAACGTTGGAGGTCACACCAGGCCGAGGGCGACGCAGGCGAGCCGCCCAGGCTCCCGCGTCCCGCTCATTTCGGTTGAAACACGTCGAGCAGCACCCGGAGGAACCGGTTCTCCACGGCAACCCGCTCGCCCGGGCGCAAGAGGCACCGAGACTCAGACCCGGGCGTCGGGTCAACGCAAAAAAAACCCCGAACAAATGAGCTCCAGACGTCTTCAATTATTAACCAAATCGATTTATTATGCATGAACAAATCCCTTCCTGCCTCTGTTGCACAGACACACACACACACACACACACGCTCGCACACACACACACACCCGACATTTAAATACATGATGTGGAGGGTTCGGACAGCCCAACTCGTATTTGTTGTACATGCTTTTAATAAAACGACATAGATATTTACAGGATAAGCAACGTCTCAGAAGAGAACTCTCAGCTCCCGGTCCCGCCCTGCAGCACTCTGCTAAGCCTTTTCCTTTTATTGAGTTTTCTGGAAATTCCCCAACATTAAAAAAAAAAAAAAAAAAAAGTTAAGAACAGAAAGAACAAAAGAAAAAAAAAAAAGGGGGGGGGGGGGGGGGGGGGGTTTGGCCGGTACCACGTGGCGTTATATGTGTGTGTGGAGTTGATGGACTACATAAATATGGCAGTAACACTGAGTACTTCATGGGTCTATTTACACGCACAGGTGGTGGGGGGGGGTCTGACAGCCTGTGGGGGGACGACTGACTCTGGGGGGGGGTCTGGGATCAACCGTCACCTCCGTCCCTCCGCTCGCCTCCTCTGTTCGAGCGTCAGCGCTGACACGACAAACAAAATAAGGCACGATTAATACTTGGACCGTTTTCGGGGGGTGGGGGTGGGCGGGGGCGGGGGGGGTCTACAGACCTGCAGCTGGCTCGTGAGGCATGTAAACTGTCTATTGATTAGAACCTTCCCTTTGTGTTCCCGGTCGGGTCGAAGGAAACGAGATCCGCGCGGCCACGCCCGCCGACAAGCCCCTCCCCCCCCACCGCCAAGCCCCGCCCACACCCTCCGTCTACGCTACTCAACGAATACAATCACATGGTGACAAACGGAAAACTAGTAGTGCATACACTACAAACACAAGAGGAAAAAGAACGTGGCCTTCTGCTAAACCTGCCGCCGAGCGCCGCCTCTCTGGACGCGCCCGACCGTCCGACACCCAGCGCTCGCCCCCCGCCACGTGGGCCGCGGCGCCCCCCCCCCCCCGCCTGTGTTCTGCGGAAACGATTCAAATATTTCGGGGGATGGTGAGTAAGTGAACGAGCCTGTTTCCCCACCGGGGTCGGTGCTTCGGCGCTCTCTGCCCCGCCGGAGAGCGTTCTGTTGTCGCGGGGCGTTTGGGGGGGAGGGAGGGGGAGGAGGGGGAGGAGGGGGAGCCCCGCCCTCCCAGCGGAGCCACGGACCGAGAGGGCGAGGAAGTCGCGGGCAGAAATGAAGACCAGCTGGTAGGCTGATGGGGGAGGAGGAGGGGGGGAGGAAGGGGGGAGGAGTCCTGGGGCGGTCTGTCCAGCTGTTTTTGGGGGGGGGGCAGGGGGGGCTCCAGGCTTTGGTCAGTGTGATGGAGCCGCTCAGTCGTTCTTCAGGTGGTCTTTGATGTCCTCCTCGTCCGTGTACTCCGAAGGCTCGTCTCCCGGCTTCAGCAACCTCCCGACGTAGTCGTATTTTTCTGAAAGGCAGCAGCGAGGGCGGTTAAGAAACGGCGACACCACGGACGGGCGAAGCCCGGCGAGAAGCCCGCGGCCGAATTTACGCCCCCCGAACGCGCGCCCGTGTCAACGACCACAGATGTTCGCCGGGAGGAGCGCCGGGTTAAACAGTAATTGCCCGACGCCCCCCCCGTTTTCTTTTTGAAACATCGGTTAATCTCTCACGAGCGGCCAAAGTCGCCCAATCTCTTAACTCGCGTCGCGACCGGAACTTCGCCGCTCGTTATAATCTGAGATTTCATAATCCGAGATCCGCCGCCGCCGTCATCTTAAGGCGCGGGGGGGAGGGGGGTTAGGGCGGTTGGCGTCAGGGGAAAACGGAGTTGCGAGTTTTCCTCACGGTTTCGCCATTTCCTGCTGACGTCGCCCCCCCGGGCGAAATAACTTCATCCCTCGGTTCGCTTTCACGAGGAATTCCGCCAGAACGGGGAAACGAGGAGGTGGTCGCCGCCGCCGTGCGCTCCAGGTGTCGGGCGTGTGCGATCAGAACCTACCCAGGAACTGCATCTCCCACTCGCGCACGCTCTCCATCTGCACGGCGGTCAGGTCCGACAGGTCGTCGTACTCGTCCCGCAGCGCGTCCTTCTCCAGGCAGAAGGTCGCCAGACCCCTGGACGCGTCCCGCCCAGCGAAGATACCGTAGGGACCGTCTGAGGGCGAAAACACAGAGGTCAAATCGGGGGGAAAGTCGGCGAGGTTTTTCCAGGAAACGTGAAGAGCGCGTGGAGCCTCTTCGTGGAAGCCGCGGATCAGATGAACGCCGCTCTCATCGGACGAGAGCGAGGGCGAATCATCGCCTTCGCGAACCCGCGCTGATTTAATCTCGACCCAGGAAGCTCCCCGCGGCCCCCGCTCCCTCCCCCGGACGTCGCCTGACTGACTCGCGGAGACGCCGCCGCAGCTCCCCACGCGGGGAGCGCCGATCGGGCGAGGGAGAGCCCAGTCGGCGCCGATCGGTGCTCGCCGCCATCGGCAATAACGGCGAGCGGCTTTATCGCCCCGGAGATTAGATGTGCAGGAACGCTCTCCAAGATAACGCCGCTCAGAGAGTCTGCAGCACGTTAGATTGGGCAGCAGCTCACCCCCCCCCCTCCCTCGCCCCCCCCTCGCCTCACCCCCCCCTCGTTATAACGACATTATTCGGATACGTTTGACCAACTGAGCCTCCACCTAGAGGAGGGACTCAGCTCAGGAATGTGACAGCAGCTGTTGGAGTCGAACCAGCAACCACTCAACAACTTTTTACAGAAGTGATGAACCTTTCTAAACACCCCCCCCCCCAAAACCCCCCCCTTTTAAGAAGGAAACAGAAACCCTGCGAGGGACCCGCCTGGACTCGGGACGCCTGGTTGGTTCACAGAAATATAAAGACACAAGTTTAACCCGGAGTATCGTGATGACCTATTTAGATCTGTAATCTATCAACAGTCCAGAAACAGTCTTGGTTACAGAACGTTTCTAAGGGGGGGGGGGTCAAATCCTGCAGCTAAGCCCGGCATTTCTCCACCAAACGTGGCATAAGCCAACACGTGCCGATTATGGACGTGGACCCGGGGACTGGACCGACGGGTCCGCAGGAAACAAGACAACAAGCGACTAACGAGAGAGAATAGTTACTTTAGTAATAGTTACATGAGTAATAGTTACATGAGTAACAGTTACTTTAGTAATAGTTACATGAGTAATAGTTACATGAGTAAGTTACATGAGTAACAGTTACTTTAGTAATAGTTACATGAGTAATAGTTACATGAGTAACAGTTACTTTAGTAATAGTTACATGAGTAATAGTTAGTTTAGTAATAGTTAGTTTAGTGATAGTTACATGAGTAATAGTTACTTGAGTAATAGTTACACGAGTAATAGTTACTTTAGTAAGTTACATGAGTAATAGTTACATGAGTAACAGTTACATGAGTAACAGTTACTTTAGTAATAGTTACATGAGTAATAGTTACATGAGTAACAGTTACATGAGTAACAGTTACTTTAGTAATAGTTAGTTTAGTAACAGTTACTTTAGTAATAGTTAGTTTAGTAATAGTTAGTTTAGTAATAGTTACACGAGTAATAGTTACATGAGTAATAGTTACACGAGTAATAGTTACATGAGTAATGGTTACTTTAGTAATAGTTACAGCACTATAGGGTCCACCTGGCAGACGGAAGCCGGTCCAGAACCGGTCCAGAACCGGTCCAGGGGCCCAAGAGGAGGGTTTGGTGCAGAGGCTGGAGCCCCGGGGCCGGAGGGTGACGGCAGGGGGGAGGGAGGGGGTGAGGCCTGGATGTAAACAAGGCTCTGGAGCCAGGCTAAGCTTAATCATAGTTAATAATAATAGTTAATAATCATAGTTAATAATAATAGTTAATAATCATAGTTAATAATAATAGTTAATAATCATAGTTAATAATAGACACATTAATAATAATAGTTAATAATAGACACATTAATAAGTTACTTTAATAGTTAGTTTAGTAATAGTTAGTTTAGTAATAGTCTCATCAATATCGGGTCCTCCGGGCAGACAAAGCCGGTCCGGAACCGGTCCAGGAGGCCACTGGCCCGGTTCGAGAGGTCGCGTTTGGTGCAGAGACCCGAGCCCCCCCGGGGGGGGGTGACAGGGGGAGACAGGGGGTGACGCCTGGATGTAAACAAGGCTGCGGACCCAGGCGGAGCTCCCCAGCTACCCCCCCCCGGGGTCGGTTCCGAGGGTCCAGCGGGGCCCGGGTAGGGTGAGGGGGGTGAGGGGGGTGACGGGGGTGAGGACCCCCCCCCCAATAGCCACAGCTAGGCTAACCCGGGATGGCGCCCAAACCCCCCCCCCGGAGGACTCACCCCTCCCGTAGAACTTGCTGCCGCTGGTGACGTCGAACACCTTGGTGTTGACGGCCATGAGGATGCGGGGGTGCCGGAGCCCGTCGAAGCCGCGCAGCTGCTCCAGGGTGAAGTCGCGCCGCCGCATCTTCGGCAGCGCCGCCGCGGCCGCCCCCCCCCCGCCGGGGCCGCCGGGGCCGCCGCCGCCGCCGCCGAGGCCCGCGCCGGCCGCCAGCCGCCGGCCCCAGCGCCGGTACAGCGCCACGCAGCCCAGCAGCGCCGCCGCCAGCAGGCCCAGGTTCAGCAGCGCCGCGCCCAGCCCCGGGGCCCCCCCCGGGGCCCCCCCAGGGGCCCCCGAAGGGCCCGGCCCGCCGCTGCCGTCGACCGGACCGCTCGAGCTGCCTCCGTCGTCCGCCATACCGCTGCTAGCCTACCCGCCCCTGCTGCCTTCACGGCCCGTCGGAGACGCCGCCACCACCGGTTGAGCGCTTTTTTTTCACCCCCTCAAAAACGATCAATAATTAACCCGCGACACCCACAAAAAAAAAAAAAACCCTTTCTGTGAGATTGGCAGGAAAATATAACCAAATCAGTCGCCCAAACGGAGTCGCTTGATATTCAAATTTATTTAAATATCGTATATTACCGAGCGATCGTCACCCCCCCCCCGCCGCCTCTTGCTCCCCCGAACTGGACGCGTTTATAACCGCCCCCGGAGCGGGGCTCACGCAGGTTCGAGCGACGGGAAACTGTCGAACGCGAGAGGTTTTTGTAACGTTATTTATGCCGAGGCGACGTCTCCGAAGCCCGGTTTCACGACGGCGTGTGAAGGCAGCAGAGGACCCGCCCACCCGGGGTTTGTGCGAAACGTCGCGTGGCTGGTCGCGGGCCGTGTCCCTCACGGGGCCCCGTAGCGCCGCAGACGTCCACGTTTATTCTCTCGAACCCCCCCCCTCCCCACGCACAAGCCCGACGTGCACGCATCGCGCACACGCAACCTTTAATCCGCGCAGACGTGCATTTTGGGAGCGGCGGCGCGTCCCGGGTGCAAGTCGGTCGTGCCTGCGGGACTCGCACTTTAACCACCGTGATCTTTGTTTCCGAGCACTTATCTGTGTTTGTGCTCCTCGTGTCAACACCTTCTCCCCCCAAAAAAGCCGCCTCGTTTGTCCTTTTAGAGGCCGACGGATCTGCAACGTTATCTCTGCCCGGTGATGGAGGCGAGGGTGAGGACAGAACCACAGCCAAAAAAAAAAAAAAAAGAAAACACAAAAAGAACTGTCTCTTGAAATCAAGTGTTTTATGCTTTTTTTGGTTGTTTTTATTTTTACAATTCAAAACATGAACATGCATCTCTTAAATCCTAAAACACACTCAAACCGCTACCGATAAGAACTCTCCTTAAAATCAAAAGAATCGCTGAATAGTGAGTTATTTTTTGTAGTATTTACACTTTTTTTTTTTCAAATTCAACAACTAAATCCTCTTTTTTTAAAATTATCAGCATGTAAAAGAAAAGCTAATGATTTAAGTGCTCTACAGCACTAACCCATAAACATATTAAGTAAACGTCAAGCTAAAATATACTGTAATTTCATGTTATGCTCACACCCATAATTCCATCTGAAATATTTCCTTTATCATAGTCCAAAGCAGAAGCAATTGAAACTGCAATGATTACCTAAGACTATTCTTAAATGAGAAAAAAAAATAAAACAATAAATTATACTACTTCTGGGTCTGAAATGGTACTTAAAGCTTCCCAGGAAAAAAAAACAACAAAAAAAAGAACATTATTTTTGTAGTCCTGCATTAAAAATTTAAATGATCAATCAGCCGTCAGAATTAGAATCATCCAGGCGTGTACGTCGTGATGCAGCAGCTCCAGGGGAGTTAGTCCTTCACAAATTCATCATTTTTTTTTAGACCTCAAAGTTGATTGTCACGATCAAGAACGAAACGAAAAAAAAAAACAACCTGATGTTTGTCAGTCTGAAACAACTGCAAAAAACCAACAGAAAGGGTTTTTTTCCTCTCTTTTTTTTCCTCCCTCCTGGTAAATCAGACTAAGGCACAAAAGACTACCTGCAGTATGTCTAGGTTTGGCATATCAGAATCACAGTCCCACAGGTTGTTACCGTGACTGTTCAGCACCGGGCAGGCAGACGGGGGAAATGCAGGGAATGCATTTTTTTTTCTTTTCTTTGCTTTTTGTAAACGTTACGAGCCGTCGGGTGGTGGGGGGTGGGGTGGGGGTTGGGGGGTTGAGGGCACCGAAGCTCTGCCTACTCTCGCTTGCGTTTTTAAATGAAATGCGCAGATTTAAAAAAAAAAAAAAAAAAGAATTAATTCGACCCGTGCTCAGACGAAGGTCTGCGCGTCTGGAACGGGCCGAACGCCGATCTGCTGTTGCTTCACATCTCCTCTCCGACCCCCCCGCTCACCGAGGATGGGGGGGGGGGGTCTTCATTTGTTCACGCCTTCCTTTTTCCCTCCTGCCCCCGACTCGACCTTCTTGCCCGGGGCCGCCCCAGACCTCTGGCCGCCGTCTTTGGGGGCGGAGCCGGAGGACTTCGAGGGCTGCGCGGGCTTTGAGGTAGAGTTGGAAGGATGTCGCCGACGCCTTCCTTCGTCCCCGGCCGAAGACGAGGGACACCTCCTCCTGCCTCCTTCCTCTCCCATGGGGGGCTGCACACAGTGAAAGGGGGGGTCAGAGGGAGGAGACGCGAGCGGCGCTCCGACTCGAGCTGCAGGCGTGCTCGCAGACGACGGCGCACTCACCACGACCCTGAAGTCCTCCAGGTTCTTGAACTGGCGGAGGTGCTCCTGCAGCTTCGGGTCGATGGGCTGGTTCTTCATCTTGGAGTACTTCAGGAAGGCCCAGAACTTCTCCAGCCCGTACAGCTGACCTGGACGCAGGAGGGGGGGGTGATCACGCGCTTTTGTTGAAGCATCACGATTCCCAGACTTCCCAGTTTATCGAGGTCACAGCCGTTGCTGTTGGCAACGGTTTACACCACAGCTGCGCGTGAGTCAAGATCCTCGGGGGCATCGGGGGTCACACACACATTTAGTCTTCTATTTTGCTGAAGACTAAAATAGCCGCTGGATTTACAGGTCGAGTCATCTTGTCTCGTTTCATGAGTAGATTCTATATCATCCTAGAGGTGTGTGATGAGCCGAGTCAGGTGAGCAGTTAGCTGCTCCTGCTTGCTTTATTATCTTATGTGTATTTGTGTGTAACTGCACGTTAGCGAGGACTTTCTGGTCCTGCACGTCCTGAGTCATCGCTCGGGTTCAGCTCTGTGATATTTATTAGGGGACGGATATTAATATAGCAGCACGTCATGGTCCCGCTGGGGGTGTTTGTGGAGTGTCTGGCATGAGCTTAATGTGTAGAAGTTCTGACGTTCCTCAGCTCGGTTGTTCCGTCCTGACCAACGGAAACGTCTGCGCATGGCAACAGTTTGTATTTATTATTTACCTTTCTCAAAGTCTTTGAGGGTCTCTTCTTGAAAGTCCTTGAACAGATCTAACCTGAATCTCTTCTCCAAACCGTAGCTGTAGAACCTGAACAGACACTCCAGCCCGTACCTGCGGGGGGGGGGAGAGGCACCGTTACCCGGACGGGACAATCTAACGCACTCGACAGACACGTTTCCTGGTTGACTGCTCACAAACATTTTACGGCTTCAGTCTGACCGAAGCTCACAGATCAGTCTGCTGATTTGGGGCCGAGCCAGGTTGACGTGACCCGCCTGACTTTTTCCTCCATCTGCTGACACGCCACGAGTGACGCAGCTGCCAGCGGCGTGCACACGCCCCCTCCCTCCCGCCTTCGCGGCCTTCCCCTCTGGATCAGACCCGCCGCTGCTATTTACAGACGCGGTTACACCGGACTCTTTCAGCGGGGGTAAGCTGATCTTTACGGCTGCGTCCTCGCCCCGGAGCAGACCCCGCTCACCTGCTGCCTCCACATCTGCAGCACAAACCCCCACGTGCAGACGTTCCCTTTTCTCTGAGCTGCTGGGAGCTGTGACGCGCTTTCGTTGTGTCTGATCGTTAAACAGTCCTGCAGCTAAACCAGGGCACGTATTAAATATTCCCAAAATCGCTCAAAGCAGTTTATCCTTACGTCTTTAAAGTCAACAGAAAGAGAAGCGTGATCCCGAACTGGTCCGACTCACCTGTTGTTTTCTTTGGCATCCTCCACGGCGCACTGCTTGAACTCCTCGTACATCTTCCTGTTGAAGTTGTCCCTCAGGAAGAACGACCAGAACCTGAAGAGGGTGTTCATCTCCTGAGACTGGCCCACGCCCAACCGTTTCCTCTCTGCAAACACACAGACTCCGTCAGGGGGCACGAACGCACGACCGCGAGGTTCCGGCGAGGGCGGGGGCAGGTTGAGCACCGTTCAGGCACCGTCGGCGGTACTTGTGGTACCCCTGCTGGGTGAAGCCGTTGTCCCGCAGCATCTCGTGAGAGGGGTGCCAGAACTTGGGCAGGGACTGGGGGGTGCAGCCGTAACTGCCCGACAGCGGGGCTCCTTCTGACGGGGAGGCGTTGGAGCTGCTGCGGACACGAGGAGGAGGAGGAGGGACGTCAACGAGGAGAGACGAGCGTCGACGTTTCTCCTGTCAGCGTGCGAAGATGCGACGCGCGGGGGCAGACCTGATGGAGGCGGAGCGCGGTCGATGCTCTCGGGAGTCCATCACCCAGCCGATGTGGGCTTCCTGAGGGGGGTTCAGACTGTGGCTGGTCTTCTTCTTCCTCAACGTCTGGACCAGGGAGGGAAAAAAGAGAGAGAAAAGAACCTCTAAGACACCTCGTCACTGAAAGAGTCGCCCGGGGAAACGCCGTTCCGCACCAATCGGACAGGAAACTGGACAAAAGCAGCATCTTGGTGAATGAAGGAGGCTTTAGATGTGCTGTTACCTGTCCGTCGATGGTGCTGCTCTCCTTCATGACGGGGTAAAAGCGAGGCGTCTTGTTGGGGTCCTGGCGCCCGGGGGTGCGAGGCGTCCGGGGCGTTCGAGGCTGGTGCGTGCGAGGCGACTCTGGGACCGACGTAGGCAGCGAGCGGGCCAGTTCCGTCCCACCGTCGACTGCGGGGGGGTTTGAGAGTGAGGCGTGAGCGGGCTGCTGGTCGGACACACCGGCGACAGAGCGCCGGGTCCCACCTGGCATCGGGGGCAGTGGCACTTCCTGGTTGCTGTCAACAGGCACTTTAGGGGCGAGGGTGTCGAACTCATCCTGGCTGATGACGTTCAGCTTCTTGAAGTTCTCCGCTTCCTGCGGGAGAACGCGAGAACGGTCAGGGAGGCGGCGGCGGTGAAAAACACCTGATGCAGCAGCGGACGCGCAGGAGCCGTGGGGCACGCAGCAGATGTGAGGAGGACTCTGAACCTTAACACGTGGAGTGGCCTTGAGGTGTGTGTGTGTGTGTGTGTCAGCCGTGGCATTTCCCACACGGGCCGACCTTTAAACCAGAAGCTGAACATGAGGAAGACTTAATAGTAAATGGAATGTCTTAATGTCTCTCCCCGTGCTGGAGGAATGTCTTACCTTCACTCTCACACTCTCTCACACATACACACACACTCACACACACACACACACTCTCACACACACACACTCACACACACACACTCTCTCACACATACACACACACTCACACACACACACTCACACACACACACACACTCTCACACACACACTCACACACACTGTGCGTAAACGTGAGGAATGCCGCGGGACCAATCTCTGAAGCTCTCGACTGTTCAAGGCCCGGCTCGGCCATCGGCAGCTGTCTGACACAGATCAGAGGCGCAGGCCCCGACAGCGGGAGACGTTTCTGCGCTCCGACCTCGGCGAGAGATTTCGCGGCTCAGTCAGGAGCCATTTGTGTCAAACGTGTCGGGGGCAGGACGGCACCATGGGGGGGGCGTCTGAAACAAGAGAGAATTCTCCACCGAGCAGGTCTGGGTTTAACCGGCTGCGTGGGAAAGAAGCAGGTTCGTGGGGAGGGGGGGTTATGTTAGGGATTAAACGGGGCGAATCACCCTCAGAAGAGGTGAAAGGTCGAGCAGAATATTTGCAAATGTGCAATAAACCCAACGCATCTGTAGGTGCAGGGCCTGTTATGATAAACCCTGTGGGTGATAACGTGACGCTGGTGTAGGAGTCATGCTGTGGAGCCCCGCGTGGGGTTACCTTGGTACATTCCATCTGCTCCATTCCCTTCCACAGGTCCTGCTCGTAGTAGTACAGCCCATCGTTGATGGCCTTGGCCAGGTCCGTCGTGATCTTGGCGCGGGACTCGTGGTTGCCCGTCCGATCGCCGCCGGGGTGCTTCCGGATGTAGGGAGGCGTCTGGGTGACGATGAGGATCTTGTTGACGTCCTGGTCGTCCAGCTCGTAGTCCGAGTCATCCTCGTCCGACCAGTCCGTGAACTTGTTCTTCCGGGGGGCCATCTGCTCCATCTCCTCGTCGAACATGAAGTCCAGTTCCTCCTGGTCGGGCTCGGCCGGCGGCGGCGCCTGGTGGCTTTTTTTCGCGGGGGCTTCGCTTCGTTCCTGGACCACACACACACACACACACACGAGACGCAAGACCGTGAGACCCCACGAGAGGATGACGGCCCCCCCCAACGACAACGACGGGCTTGAGGTTAGGAGAGGATCTCGAGGCGAGAGGAAGGGCGAAAGGAGCAAACGCGAGGTGGCGATGGAAGCCGAGAGCAGGGAGTACTCAACTGTAGGGAGGAGGTCAGCTTGGAGAGCTGAGGGAGGAGAGGAGCTGAAAACACACGCGCCATCGCTGACACACTGCCAGGCGACAGGTGGGAACGGAAGAGAGGAAGAGCAGGAAACGTCAGGTGACCAGAGAGAAGAGAGCGCGGGGAGGAGAGTCAGGGGGGCGGCCTCGGTACCTTCGTCTGTCGGTGGCGCTTCTCCACTTGGATCCAGGCGTCGGGGTCGGGCTGGGGGGCGGGGCTGTCTGCGGCGGGCAGCGGCCCCTCGCCGTCCCGGGGCTCCTCGGACTCGGGAGACTTTGTCGCGGGTGAAGAAGCTAGAAGAGCGACAGGGCGAACAACCTTCACGATGACGCACAGCGCCTTACATTTGACTCAGAGCTCAGATATTCGTATTAAACGATAATAAGCACATTGATGACTCAGATAATAATCAAATACACTTTAAAAGAGTGATAATTCATTTAATACACTCTAAGATCTAATTGATCATTAAAGCCTAAAATTTGAGGCACAGAAGATGATTTTTCCAACAAATCTGTTTTTAATTACGTTTTCTGTTTAAAAGCATCAGAGTTTATTCCAGCTAAGGTTTGAGTTGGTGAGCGCTGACCGGAGTTTGTGGAGCTGAGCGTCTGTCGGGGGACAAACTCGGGGCAGTTGATGAGCTGGGAGAAGTCGGTCCGAGGGGAGCCTACGATGGGAGGGGTCGGAATGGGCCAGCGTTCCGGGTCCACTTTACAGCGGATCTTATCGTCCACCAGCTCCACCTCTTTGCTGCTCTTGAGAGCCTGGAGCAGAGAAATGAATCAAACTGGACCCTAGAACACACATGAACACCCGGGGGGGGGGTGCGTACCTCCACGATGAGGTTGATGTCCATGGTGAGGGCCTGCACTCTGTGGAAGCTGGCGATGAGCGAGATGGGGAGGAAGCCCTGGGCGTCCATCTTTCTCCTCAGGAAGAAGTCGCGCTCCAGATTGTGGAGGCTGAAGTAGTACTCACTGAAAACAAGACAGACACGATGAAACGAGGATGTCAAGCTGAAGAGAGAAGGAAACAAACTGAGAATATGGACCTTTTTTATCCAAAGATTAGTCAAAACAATATTTTATCAAGGTGCGTTTTCAGCCATTTAATGTAAAACGCTCGACGATTTCATGAACGTGAACCGAAACATTAAACACGAGGCAGCGGAAGAGACATGAAAATCTCAAAATTCTCGAGCTGAAAAGGCTCCCTATCTTGTCAGACCATTTAAAGTCACGCAGTTGAAGGCTCAGACACACACACACACACACAGACGCGCGCATGCGTGCAGCCCTGCCTGCGGGCGATGGGTCGCTCTTTCTTGTAGAGTAACACTGGCTGACTGAGCAGCGTGAAAAAAAAACTGAGGGAGACGTGAGAGAAGATGACAAGAATGTCCACTCTCCCTCCGCTCACCCATCCCCCCCACAAATATTTTCTTTTATTTCTCCCCTCAGACCCCCCCCGTGCTCCGTCTGAGGCACTCGACTATATTTAGGAGCTACTTTACCCTCCACCCACCGCTCCAAAGACCAAAATGTCATTCAGTAAATGAACAGTGCCCCCTGTAGGACAAACCTGGAAACTTCATTCACTTATATCAATCACATTTAACGTTCTTTCGATAAATAACGATAAATAGAACCCCTGACTGGAACCCAGCGACCCTGAGAAGAGAATGAGACTCACATCTGTCGTTTGATGTACTCTTTCAGAAGCTTTTCATCCACGGGGTACATCTGGACCTTGCTGCCGTCGTCGTAGTAATAAACCATGTTGGTACCGAACTCCGAGGGGACCTGAACGGAACCGTCGGACGACTGAGAGTCTCTGAAACTCTGAGAGTATTCATAATGGCCTGGAAGAGAGAGAAGCACTTTTAAACCCCTGCACCGCATCCCAAGGCCTTCCGAGAAATAAAGACGTACCTCGTCCGCGACCCCTCCCGCGCCCTCGGCCTTTCCCTCTCCCCCGAAGTCCTCCGCGGACTCCACCATCGCTCCGGAGGCTGGCGGTGTCGTCTCCGAAGTCCTGATTCTCTCGTCTCCAACCTGAAAACGAGATTTACAAGTCTGACTCCCGGTGGCTGCGAGTGCATCGAGCGTGCCTTTCCAAACGGTCCCGAGACTTGGAAAACCACGTTAGGGTAGCGGGTATCTCCCGGGAGGGTGGGTGGGGGGGGGGGGGGGGATGAGGGGGGTTAGGGTGGTTAGTCCCTTCATTCAATCAACAACCAAAGCGTTCAGTGAGGAGAGGTGACGCCAGCGGGTGGTGAGGGAACATGGGGCGGAGGTAAAGGCAGAAAAACGGAGAACACTTACTCCTGCTGCTATCATGCGCCCTGCTATTATGGCGTGTGTGGCCCGGCGACGCGGGGTCAACTGAGTCGCCGCCCGCCTCTGTGTCCGTCTTGTTGCCGCCGTCCCGAGACGCTTCCTCCAGCGGCAGAGAAACCCACTTACGTTTGTTACCTGGCGATGGTTGCACACCGAAAACACAGCTTCAAGAGTTTTGTTCCACGGCAGGTTAAAAAAAAAAAAAAAAAAAAGGATGGGCTGATCGTCCGGACTCCTTTACGAGTCCGTCGGGAAGCAGCTCGGGTGTGCGGCGCAACCAGCGCGACGGGTCTTCGGTTAAAAAAGAAAGCAGACGGACTTCTCCTTTATTCAGCGCTTATACGCGAAAACTCCACCTTACTGCGCGGATCGATGTACGTAAGTTTAAAAAAAACAAAAAAAAAAAGGAGCGTCCTCTCCTGTAGCGACAGACGGGATCGGTGGATCGGAGCGACAAACACGACCGTCAGAGCGGAGCATGCACCAGACAGAAACGGCACAACATGCGCTCTCCGCAACCGCCCAGTGACCGCAGCCGCCCCCACGGTTTAGTGATTGGGTTAACCCGGATTGGACCAGGAGGCCGCCGCCGCGACGGGCGATAAAAGCGACCGGGCGCCCGGCAGCAGCTCGCTCTCACCTCCGCGCTTCCTCAGGGCGGCGGTCTTGGCGTCCTGGCCCAGCTTCAGCTCCCTGTCCTTGGGCAGCTCCCCCAGCGGGGCGGGCTGGGCCTCCTGGTTCTCTTTGCTCTCGCCGCCGTCGTGGCTGCTCTCCGACTTCCTCTCCCTCCTCTTGTCCTTCTCCCTGCGGGAGGAAGGAGGCGGCTTCTTCGCGGTGTTGTTGATGACGTTTTGCTGCTGCTGGAATATTTAAACGTTGAATGAGCGCGTGAGATCAGTAACAGCACAGTCTGGTTTACCTGACTACCTGTTGGCTTTAGCCATTTGTTTTGCTTTAAACCCCTTAAAGTTCAAACAGGGATCGGTTTTTGATAGTTTCCATCAAGGTTCTGGTAGAAATTAGACCCCAACTGGACCTTCTGGGCCCAAACAGGTAACAGAAATTAGACCACGTTCAAGCTCCTGTTTGGAGTCCAAGCCCTGCGGCCGCTGCCTTCACTGCTCCATCTAGTGAGCAGAAGTCAGAACAGCACCAGAGAAGGACTCTTGGTCCAAACACGGTCCAGGTTGACCGACGTCCACGTTCAGAGACTTTTCGAGGACGAAGTCAGGAAGACTTTTATTCCCTAAAATATAAAATATCGACAGGAGCGCCGTCGCCGAGATGGTGGAGCTTTTGCTCTCGTCCTTCAGGTGCAATTTGGATTTGTAGAACATCGGAGAACTAAACCGAATTACGCAGGAAACGTATGCGACCGCAGCCTCCCTCTGCGACGTGTAGTTTCCGATAACGTGTCACACACACACACACACACACACACACACCCACACACACACACTGAACTGTCGGTGCACTCCGGCCCTGACCGGAGCGGCGTTTCACCGATAACGTGGCGCGCGTACACGCACGCACGTGTCCGTCATACCTCTTTGGCGAGTTCGCCCGGCGTGGGCCAGTTTGTGATGTCACTGAAGTCGCCGGACTGCGAAAGGAGCAGAAACAGCAAAGCATCAACATTCCGGTCAAAGATGAAACAAAAAAACAAAAAAAGAGAAGAGAAGGGGTCAACGTTCTGATTGTGGAGAGTCGGCAAACACGGGGGCCCATTCAGGCTCCGCCAATGCAAATGCTGCAAATTTGGATAGTGTGATAGGAGACCAAGGTCGGGCGAGGAGGTACGCTCGCCCACGAACCCGGACTCAACACGTTTCACACTCGGCCTCCACTCTGGAGGACATCAAAGACCATCAAAGACCGTCTCTGATCCCTCCCGATTGTCCCCGATCCGCTTGTGACCCCCCCTCCCCCCCCACCTGCAGGTCGATCGCGCGTAACCGAGAACGCGCGATCCCGCGCGCTCCAAGCCGCCTCGGAGGCCGACGGAGAGCCGCCGCCGCCGCCGTCGCCGGAAAGGGGCCGGACGGCGGCGCTGCGAAAGCACGCGTTACGGCGCTCGCATTGCAGCAATAGTTCAAATATTAACGAAGGGAGCAGCAGCGCGGCGTCGGCGGTTCCTGAAGAAAACGAGGAAAAAAAAAAACGACCAACATCTGGAACACAAACTGTCGAATAAGGTTTAAAACACGCTGAAGCTGCGGGTCCCCTCGACCCTCCCCCTCGGGTCACATGACCCCGCGGCCCCTTCGGGAGCTGCTCCGCTCGGACTTTAACGTCGTTCCCGATGTTCAGCGGAAAAAAAACGGGTGGAAAACCAACCGAGGCAGGTGGCTGGTTTCCCATCCTGCAGGCGCGCGGCGGTTTAACAGGAGCGCAAA
>CAJVRN010000036.1:1015000-1160000 GCA_911728415.1 Lagocephalus sceleratus | reverse complement strand
CAATTTTCCACTTTGTATCTTACTATCTCGTAAGATCCATTTTTACCAACGTAATTAAACTAAGGAAGCCCGTTTCTGCCATTTGATTAAAGAAAAATAAGATATACAAATCAAACTTATGAGTTAATTTCGGTGAGATAACTATGAGATCTCATGGTTATGAGATACTAAGTCAAAACTGTCTCATAATTAGAGTCATAAGAGTACAAATTATGAGATAGCCACTCATCATTATGTCTCATAACTATTGATTTAGTATCTCATAACTATGAGATCTCATAATTGTCTCATAGTTATGAGATACTAACTAATTTTGACTTAATATCTCATAATATCTTAATTTCTTCTATCAAGTAGCGAAGACAGGCTTTCATAGAAAATCAATATTTAAACATGAAGGTTTGGTTAAGTGGATTCTTTATTTATTTTTATTTCAAAAAAAGGTCATTAACTAAATCAATCAAAGATGGGACGGTACTTTAAAAACCCTTGCTATTGCGTTATCTCGTGTTTATGCAGCTATAAAAATAAGACATGAATGAGTGTAAAACAAAGTGTTTATTTCAGAATACAGAAATTAGAGTTACTGGAGGACACAACAGTGAAATAGATTAAAGACATCAAAGCATCATCAAGGTGGAGAACATAGATTCATTTAAAGGAAAGTTCAATAGTATCTAGAGTACGGACACGTATTCCCTCAATCCTGAATCTCGTCACGTCGTTTGGGTTTATTAAAGTCAGATGTACCGATCAAAAGGTCAGATCTTCGTGTCCCTGCAGCGGAGTGGAAATAATCTGCTGCGCTGGAGCGCCGGTCGATCCTCCGTCATGCACATGCGGCCAGAAAGAAACATCTGGATCTTTAAAGAGACAGTAAGATCTAAATGACCCTCCTCACAGCAGCTCACCTGGAATTCCCAGTTTATCCCGCCGGCTCCTCCAGTTCTGAGGAGTCTCCTGCAGCTCGAAGGAGGATCGGGAGGAAAGGCTTGAGTAGATTATCAGATTACCGTGCAACTGGATTATCAGATTATCGCATCACTTAGAGGAAATATGAACCCACCTCGATCTTCTGACTTGTCGACCTCAGCAGTCGAGACCTTCTGATTCTACGTTTTAATGAAATCAGCGTCTGGATGCACGGCGTTTTTGTGTTATCTCAAACGCCGTCCTCAGAATCGACAAACAACGAAGACGTCGGGATTATTCTGTGGCCTTGCTGGATTTGTCCCACATTTATTTGGTTTATTAACATAAAAGTCTGGAAGAGGAGGATAAAACAAACAGACTCTGGGAAAGAACTTGTTTCTCCTGAATAAAGAGGAAAGGAAAAAAGAGCTTCGTGAAGCCCTCACACGTGAGGGAACACGTTCCTCGGGATGATTTCGCCCAAAATAACCGGATGACTGAATAAACAGTTCCTTCGTTATTCAACGAGAAGGGAACCTGTCCTGGGTTTAGGCCGCAGCCGTGTCGGCAGGTGGGGGGAGGTGTGAAACATCACCTGTGGTCAGGCACAAAAAAAAAAAAAAAAGGTTGTTTCTCCGGGTGAGTCGGTGAATCGACGACGGTAACCGCGGCAACCGCGGGGGGAGACGCCCCGGCAACCGGGCCCAGGTGAGGCCCCGGTTCTGATCTCACCTGCTGGGTAACGAGGCTCAAGCCGACCCCTCGTACGCAGTTCTAACGTGAACGCGGGGATTAACGCTCGCCGACGAAGGAAGCGAAACTGCATCGCCCGCGTGTAGGTGTTCGACAAACACGGGCGAAGCGCCGCCGCACGCCGTCGAGTAAACGCTCGCAGAACGCTGACGTGAAGTCAGGTGACCTTTGACCTCCGCCCGCCCACCCAGAGGCCCCAACGGGGGCGGCGTTCGAGGCGGCGGCGACCGTGCGCGTCCGCCCCGACGCCTTGAGATGAAAGAGGCGGTGACAGACATCAAAGCGCGTTCGGAGACGGCCTGGGGACCGCGGCTTACGCGGCGCCTGTCACAAACAGAGGGGAGATAACGGCCCGACTCTAAAGTTCCCCAGGTGATCCAGATGTGGCGTGAACAGGTGACAGCAAAATAAACGATACGGGACGCCGTGGCGACGCGGCGCAACGTCACGCCGAGGCGCAATCATCGGCAATAAACGCAGATTAACTGTGAACTTTGTAGCCGCCAGCGACTGATTAAAGGGACGGGGGGGGGGGCAATCGGGGCCTCGGCGGCCCGCCCCCTCCGCCCAGGTGGGGTCAGGACAGGTGAGCACACCTGTAGGCCTCAGAGGAAGGCCTCCGCTTTGACCTCTGACCTCACCGACTCTCTCTAATAAAACCCTTGATCACGGCCCTGTCGCTTCCCCGCGGTGACGTCACGGGGGGTGGGGGGCGTGGGGGGTCACAGGTGTGGGCCTCAGGTGTGTGCGTGCGCGCGCGCGCGCGTGTGCACGCCCCCCGGGCCTCCACTTCCCCACGATGGCGCCGACAGGAAGTAAACAAACCGCGGCGGAGCGCGCTGAAAACATGAGAAATGTCACCGAGAGGCGCCGAATGAAGCGAGGAAGATGCCCGGGCCGAAGAGGAGATACAACGTCCGCTTCCCCCCCGTGAGTTCGGCCTTTGTTCGGGCTCCGAGCCGCCGCCCGGGACGGTTAAAACCAAGCGGGTTAGCCACGAGCTAACAGTTAGCTCCGCCCGTTGCGTTCACGTCCTTCGTAAATCTGAGCTTTTTTTTTTAGTTTTGCTATTTCAGCCCGCGAAGGGTGAAAAAAAAAAAAGCTGATTTTAAATCAAAAGTCGTTTATAATCGCCTCTGAGGTTTGCTAGTACAAGTGGGAGCTGTCAAGGAACGTGATTGTGTTTTTGTTTTAAACGTTTTTCCTGATCTCGCGCTAACAAAGGTGCGCCCCCCCCCCCTCCCGGATCAATATACGAGTCGCTACGAGGGTCGATTCCCTCGACGACGTCGCTCAGAGCCCGGGGTTTTTGCCGTTATCGATCACCTTTGAATCGATCGCTCTTGAGCGTCGGGGGTGTCCCGCGGTCCGTGAAGGCAGCAGCGCGCTTGTGTGTGCAGAGCCGAGTGAAGAAGATCATGCAGAAGGATGCTGAGGTGGGGAGGATGGCCATGGCCGTGCCCGTCATCATCTGTATCCTTCACGCCCCGCCCGCCTGCAGGTACAGGGTCCTCAGAGGACCTTAGAGGAGGAGGAGGGGGGGTTCTTGTGGGGGGGTAGGCCCCGTTTGACCCCCTGACCCGAGGCGTCCAGCTCGAGCTCTGGAGATATTCCTGAAGTGCCTGCTGACCAAGACCTGCATGATCGCCCAGTCCAAGCTCAGCACCATGGTGTCTGTGGCTCACATGTGAGTCCACCTGTCCACCGCCTCACCTGCGGGTCCCGGGCGGCGTCCTCCTCCTCGCGAGAGGACGCCGCGGCGGCGTCCCTGAGGCTGTGCCGCTCTTCAGGAAGCAGTGCATCGAGTCGGAGAAGCTGTTCGACTTCCTCAAAGACCTGGTGGATCGCGCCACGTCCACGGCGGGCAAGAAGGACGCCCGGGGCCTGAGCACCTGGCCGATATACAGGTACGACGTCTTCGGGGGGGGTCGACCTGTCGCACGAGTCGAGGGCCCAAAGTCGCCGTTTGGCTTTGCGATGGTTTAAAAATAGGTTTGTTGGCGTCCCCCGCCCGCTGGGGCGGGCGAGCAGGCGGGCGAAACGAGCTGCGTTTTATCGGTTGCAGGCCCGGCCGTCGCGAAGCTGCTGTCAAGAAGCCCGTCGACGAAGCGGCGCCGCGGCCGAGGTCGGATTCTCTGGACAACGACGACTCCTCCAGCGTGCGTACAGCCCAAGTCCTCACTCGTGCTTTCCACAAGAGCTTGTCTTTGTCCCTCAGTGACGCGTAAACGTTTGAGGGACTTAATTTAAATTAAGGTCACGTTAAAAAAAAGACAGAAAACTTTAACTTTGTTAAAACTTTAACTTTGTTAAAGTTTTTTTTTTTTTTTTAAAGAATTAGACATTTGTCGCAACAGCGACCTCGTGAGGTCAAAGTGGGAACGACACGTCCACTTTACCAATATTGCGTTTTAACGTTTATAATTGTGTTTAAAATGTGATGCAGACCGAAAGAAACTGCTGGAAACAATAAACATAATAAATCTTGAGCTTCTGAATCTGTTCCAGGAGCCGGAGCTCTACATCTGCTGCTGACGGACAACGTTCAACCAGCCTGCAGCTATGTTAAACTTAAGTTTGGTTTAAAAAAAGAATGTTCATGTAACGTTTATAGGTCACCAAGTGGTTGAAAGAATGATTTAAGTTATATTTTAGGCTCTTCCTTTTTTTGACAGCGATGTTTGCTCTTGTGCTTCCTTTTTGTTTGCGGGAAATGTTAGAATGTACACGTGATCCATGACAGAACGATAAAGTTATAATTTGCAGTTCTTCAGCTTGATTTTTCAGTTTGTTGGACAATTTTAGGCGTTTACGCTTCACTCGCCCATAAACCGTTGTTCCATTAAAACGCACTTGTAAATAGACATTTTTAAAGACGGTAAAATGCAGCTTTATGGAGCGCAGTCACGATGAATGAAACGTTTTGATTCAATTTAATGTGCTGTTACATGATGTGCACACGTCAAATAAAAACAAATCGGCGTACAGGGGTTTGGTTTATTCCAACCAACTGGTCTCTTTTTTTTTTTTTTTTTTTTTTACATGAGAATCGACTGAAACCATGAATAAATAGATGCACGTTTGTCCTGAAGCCAGAAACAGTAAAACCTCGTTTAGTTGCTACGCCAGCTACCTGCAGACGGAACTAAAACTCAGGATTCAAACTAACATTCAGACATTTCCGCGAGCAGCTCGCGTTGAGCCAACTGCACAGAGATGCAAAACGAGTACTTTTTTTTTTTTTAAAAAACACAAATGTGTGAAAGCTCGACGCCGCTTCAGTCGTGATGAAACTTCGGAACTCAGGTTCAAACGCAGCGGTCACTCTGAAAGGAAACATGCATGTCGGCCTAAAGCGTCTTCACTACAATTACATTTAGAGAGTAATTAAAACCATTATATTCAGAACGTCTTCCTCCAAATAACTGAAATGTCAATACTTGCAGTAATTACATATTTATGAAAGGGGAGGTGGGTCTGCGTTAGTGGTTTGACACATTTGTTGCTTTATTTGATCTGTTCTCTGTCCAAAGGCACGAAGCCCTCGCTCCCTCCTTTAAACACCTCTGGGCTTAAATACGCTGCTAAATTAAAACATTTACACACAGCCGATGGACCAAAGTTCATTTCTTTTTCCTTCCCCTATAACTCGCGCCACGAGCTTGCAGCAGGACGTCGTGTGTTGGACCGATGAAAGGACATTTAAAAAAAAGAAAACTGGGGGAAAAAACCAAAATCACTACAGCAGTCGAGCCTCAGAGCAGCCGCGCCCCGAAGCCAAATGTCTGTCTGATAGCCTCAAAGTAGTATCTCTTCCAGCCTTCCTTAGTCCGCTCCTCCTCGTTGTCCGGGACGCCTCGGTACTCCACCTTCAGCTCCGTCTCGCTGCTCAGGTCCACAAACGTCATCGAGACCGTTGCGTAATGCTCTGGGGGGGAGGAGGAGGAGGCAACGGGGGAGGTTCAACAGAGGCCTGGGGTGTGTGAACGCACTTAAACCTGAACTTCTGAACCAGTTCAACTCATCTCCCACCTCAACAGTGGTTTGATAACGGTTCTCCATCAACACGTACGAACAAGTAACGGCTGTTGAAGCTGATCGATCACTCACCGCTGGGCCAGTTGTTATACCTCCACTTCATCACGATCTTCTCGTCACAGACCTGGACGGAGGAGAGAGGACTTGAGACGCGCCCGCCTCACCCGACCGCCAGCTCGCCAAAGCTCAGGGTTTTATCGTTTTTTTTTCTTTTTTAAAATCATGTCGGCGTTCCTCACCAGTTCTGTAAAAACGCCGAGAACGTTCCCGTCGAGTAGACGGAACCTTCCACCTTTTGTTCCGTCCACCGACGCCGAAGCTTTCGTGAACGCCTGGACCATCTGCACGAGTCAAAAACAGTCGTTAATCCAGAACTTCAACGGGAAGAAAATAAAAAGACTCATAATCAGAATTAAAGCTCTGATAAGAGAAGCAGCCCCCCGCTGGCCAGCTGTGGTATGAACATCTGCAGGGACACCACCGGGGCCCACCTCCTGGTTGAGGAAGACCCTGTAGAGGTCTGCTGGTGAGGTGAGGAACTTGTCCTTCAAGGTGAATTTACAGGTGGGAATCTTGACGCCGGCGTTGACCGGAGCAGCCGAGCTGCTGGAGGAGGAAATCTGCTCAACGACAACCAGAAGCAAAACGTGTGGTGAGGCCCGCTGCTCCGCCACCGGGAGAACCGGGAACCACCCAGGGCCGGACACGAGCCCGGGGGGGGGGGGCCGGGGGGGACCCACCTGCGTTTTATCCACCTTGGCTTTGGACTGCGAGCTGTTCTGGGGCTTGGCCACCCCGTTGGCCGTGGGCAGGATCATCCCCTGGGTGAACTCTGCGGCAGGAGGGAGCGATTAGAACCCCCTCAGGCCCACCTGGTCTCCAGGTGAAGAGCGGGCCCTGACCTGTTTTCAAGAAGCCCACGTAGCTCCCCAGGGCCTCGCGGATCTTATCGGCTCCTTTCGTCTTCATCAGGACGGCCAGCGGCGTGTCGGGCTCGTCTTTGTTCAGCGCTACAGAGATCTGCGGAGAGACCCGTTTAGACACCTCCGCCCCGTCAGAAGACCGAAGGATCTTCGGGCGAACTCACGTCGAGGTCGTCCATGTCGTTCTCGTCGGACAGGTTGGGGACCTCCACGGTTCCTTTGTACTTCACTCCCGTTTTTGACTCTCCTGTGAAGCAACAGCGGCGGACGGTGAGGCCACGAACCCGTTGAACGAACGCGGGTCCGTTCTGATGGGAGGTCCTGCTCACCGGTCCAGGTGGCCTTCAGGTTCCACTCGTAGAAGAAGATGAGTTTGCCCTTGCGGTTGTTGATGGAGGCCTCCCCTTCCACCTTGCTGACCTCCGTCACCTCACAGCCGCCGTCCTCGTTCTCCACCTTCAGCCCCAGCATGAGGGACTTCAGCTTCTCCGACGACCAGTTCGTCGCGTCTCGTTCGGTCCTTGAGGGGGGACGAGAAGGTGTGCTGGGGTCATGGAAGGCTGTCCACCTTTGAACCCTTCATCACCGACACCGACACACAGCCACTTCGGTCCTTTTCTCACTGGCTTTGTGAGAGCGTACATGGACCTCAGTGACAGACAAAGCCTCATTTGCACCCTGGGCTGGATGAGGAGCTCCAGAAGACTCCGAACGTGGTCTACATGTTCAGCCTCCATCAGACCCCTCACGTCCCCTGTCAACAGGAGCTCCGCCGTTTGGCTCACAATCTGCTCTTACGGGGCAGAAAGGGCGAGTTTTAGCAACGGGGGGTGGGAATGACGGGCTTGCAGCTCCCAACCCGGTGGTCTGATCAGGCTTTTACGAGCAGGTTCGGTTTATTCGGCACTATTGAGGGAACACGTGTGTTAGCGGCGCGGCTGTAGCGTTAGCGGGGTGAAACCCCGAGCCCGGATGAACCCTCAAGCGTCTCCCCCGGACACCCACAGACACCCCGGGGTCCAACAAGGAGCACCGGGCCGTCGGGACACCCCCCGAACCGTGACCCGGGCGGGTCGGCGGCGACGGGGGGGGGGCCGAGGAACGCGGCCGGCTGCAGCCGGCTAGTTAGCACGTAGCCCCGGCGGGCCTCACCAGTGCCAGTTGTTGACGTTGGTGGCGTCGGCCCGCTCCTCCACGATCCAGCGAGGGTCCCCTTCGCCCCACTTCGCCATTTCTGAGCGTTTAAGGAGAAATCTCGGCCAAAGAAGACGACCGTCGGGGGACAGCGCTGGTTTCCGGTGCTCCTTTCTAGAACCTTCCGGCGGACCCTTTATCCGCGGACGCGTCTGGGAGCGGAACCTCGGAGGCCGGCTGTTTCCGCCCGGGCGTTGTTCATTGCCGGACCCCACGCGTGTCCTGGCGAAAATGCGGTTGAGGAAAAGGAAAGTTAAAACATCAAATTTTTAAATAAAACGTCCTCGAAAGAGTCCAGAGCTCGGTGGGTTGAATATAAATGTGCGATTACAACACAGTTGGGACGGTCAACGTGATTAGCTGGCGCCATTAGCTGAGTAGGAAAGATTAGGTCAGAGAGATGATGAGATGAGAAGAGAGAGATGATGAGATCAGATAGATGAGAGAGAAGAGAAGAGAGAGATGATGAGGTCAGAGAGATGAGAGAGAAGAGAAGAGAGAGATGATGAGATCAGATAGATGAGAGAGAAGATGAGAAGAGAGATGAGAGAGAAGATGAGGTCAGAAAGAAAAGATGAGAGAGAAGATGAGATCAGAGAGATGTGAGAGAAGATGAGAGAGAAGATGAGATCAGAGATGAGAGAAGATGAGGTCAGAAAGAAAAGATGAGAGAGAAGATGAGATCAGAGAGATGAGAGAGAAGATGAGATCAGAGATGAGAGAGAAGATGAGATCAGAGATGAGAGAGAAGATGAGATCAGAGATGAGAGAGAAGATGAGATCAGAGAGATGAGAGAGAAGATGAGATCAGAGATGAGAGAAGATGAGGTCAGAAAGAAAAGATGAGAGAAGATGAGATCAGAGAGATGTGAGAGAAGATGAGATCAGAGAGATGAGAGAGAAGAGATCAGAGATGAGAGAGAAGATGAGATCAGAGAGATGAGAGAGAAGATAGATGAGAGAAGATGAGATCAGAGATGAATGAGAAGAGATCAGAGATGAGAGAGATGAGAAGAGAGAGATGATGAGATCAGAGAGAAGATGAGAAGAGAGAAGAGATGAGAGAGAAGATGAGATGAGAGAAGATGAGAAGAGAGAAATGAGAGAGATCAGAGAGATAAGAGAGAGAAGATGAGAAGAGAGAAGATGAGATCAGATAGATGAGAGAGAAGATGAGAAGAGAGAGAAGATGAGATCAGAGAGAAGATGAGATCAGAGAGAAGATGAGAAGAGAGAGAAGATGAGATCAGATAGATGAGAGAGAAGATGAGATCAGAGAGAAGATGAGAAGAGAGATGAGAGAGAAGATGAGATCAGAGAGATGAGAGAGAAGATGAGATCAGAGATGTGAGAGAAGATGAGATCAGAGAGATGAGAGAGAACAGATCAGAGAGAAGATGAGATCAGAGAGAAGATGAGAAGAGAGAGATGAGAGAAAAGATGAGATCAGAGATGAGAGAGAAGATGAGATCAGAGAGATGAGAGAGAAGAGATCAGAGATGAGAGAGAAGATGAGATTAGAGAGAAGAGATGAGAGAAGATGAGATGAGAGATGAGAGAGAAGATGAGATCAGAGAGAAGATGAGAAGAGAGATGAGAGAGAAGATGAGATCAGAGAGATGAGAGAGAAGATGAGATCAGAGATGTGAGAGAAGATGAGATCAGAGAGATGAGAGAGAACAGATCAGAGAGAAGATGAGATCAGAGAGAAGATGAGAAGAGAGAGATGAGAGAAAAGATGAGATCAGAGATGAGAGAGAAGATGAGATCAGAGAGATGAGAGAGAAGAGATCAGAGATGAGAGAGAAGATGAGAAGAGAGAGAAGATAAGATCAGAGAGATGAGAGGAAAGTGGAGATGAGAGAGATGAGGTGAGATGAGAAAGATGAGAGAGAAGATGAGATCAGAGGTGAGATGAGAGAGAAGAGATCAGAGATGAGAGAGAAGATGAGAAGAGAGAGAAGATAAGATCAGAGAGATGAGAGAAAAGATGAGATCAGAGATGAGAGAAGATGAGATCAGAGAGAAGAGATCAGAGATGAGAGAGAAGATGAGAAGAGAGAGAAGATAAGATCAGAGAGATGAGAGAAAAGATGAGATCAGAGATGAGAGAGAAGATGAGATGAGAAAGATGAGAGAGAAGATGAGATCAGAGAGAAGATGAGATCAGATAAATGAGAAGATGAGATCACAGGTGAAATGAGAGAGATTAGAGAGAAGAGATGAGAGGGATAAGGGAGAAGATGAGATCAGAGATGAGAGAGAAGATGAGATCAGAGAGAAGAGTCTTTACATGAACCCTCATGATGATGAAGCTGATGATGGTGATGGTGATGATGATGATGATGAAGATGGTGATACAAAAGTCCACGTTAAACCAGTTCAAACTCTGATGTTCACGAGCAGATATTTTTACTGTAACATGTCAAACAGTCACACTTTCCAGGTCAGAACCGCAGGTGGAGGCAGGTGGTGGAGAATAGAATGAGTCACTTGTAATGAAATTAGGAGTGAAGAGCCTCAGTGACGTCTGACTCAAACAACGTGGGAACGAAAGTGTTTGAGGGTGTGAGGATCCTCTGACTGTGATGAAGGTCAAACCGGAGTGATGTTGGGGAAGGAGGGTTTCTCCACCCACACGACCCCCCCCCCTTTAATCCAGAGGTGCTGATGGGGGGTGAGCCTGGTGGGGGACTCATCAGAGGATGGGGGGTTTGGGGTCTGAGGAGTCTTCCTCTGATGGGGGCCAGGTTGGACCTGGATCCATCTGGACCTGGACCCCCCCCCCTCCAAAGTCTCTCTGGAGGACATGTGAGTCCCAGAGGACGTCCCTCATCTGGTCTGGTCCTCTCATCTTGGCCGGTTGGTCTTCGTCCTCTTCTTTGACCTTGACCAACCATCAGCTCTCAGCTGCCCCCCCCGACCCCACCAGGCCTACCTCCAGCTGTTGCCCAATGACCCTTGACCCTGGCCCCCCAACAGGCAACCACAGTCGTGGCGGCGAGGCTTCACGCCATCCCAGAACGCTCAATGTAACCGGGTCGGAACCAGGACCAGGACCCCCCCACCCCGGCCCAACCTGGAGCACTGGGGGGGGGGTGGAGAGATCTTGGGATTTACTCATTTTCCAGCTGCGTTGGGGGGGGTGATGGCGCAGAGGTCAGAGGCCATCGCCCCCCCCCCTTAGAACCAAACTCAATTTAAATTTTAAACGTTAATCCGAAGGCCCGCTGTTCATCTCCCGTCAAACCCGACCACATTTGTCACCTTTGTTTAAAAAAAAAAAATTAAAAAAAATTAAAAGAGGAAACAACCCTCTAACATCTGCCTCCATCTTGATTCACCCCCCCCCTCAATGAAGACGTCTTTATCCGCCTAAACCAGTTTAATGTGAACCCGTTCGACAATAAAAGTCCTCGGTTTGTGCTTCTGCTGGCGGGGGGGGGGTCGTGGTGGTGGTGGGGGGGCCATTAGAGAGGAATCCCAGCCAGGCATATGGCTGGCTGCCGCCGCTCCCCTCCCCCCGGCCGCCTCCCTCCCCGCTCCGCCGCAGCAGCAGCAGCTCAGAGCTGCTTCAGTTCCCGGAGCCTCCGTCGGTGACCGAGGCCGCCTCTCCGTACCGCGACCCCCCAGGTGAGCACGGCCGCCCCCGCCGCCCCCTTCCACCGGGGCTCGCTTAGGGAGGGTGTGGTGGGGGGGGGGGGTCGACCGGGACCGCCGAGGAATCGGTTGTTTTTCCGGGGGAGGGAAAGGAGGACGGAGCCGGGGCCGGGGCCGGGGCCGGGGGAGGGCGGGAGGGGGAGCGGCCGCCGCGGAGCGCCGGGTCTTCGGGTACCGAGGGGGGCCCCCCGAGGGGGGTCGACGGGCGGACGCGAAGGGCGTTTTTGGGGCCGCGCGACGCGGCGGCGGGAGGCCGCGGCGCGGCGGCGCGGCGACGCGGCGCGGCTAACTGTTAGCGCCGAGCGCAAAATGGCTCCGCGGAAACAAAGCCCGCGGGGGCCCGGGGGCCGCTCTGGAGGGGGGGGGGCCGGGCTGGGGGGGGAATGGGGGGGGGCAGAGGTGGTTCTGATGGGCTCGGGGGGCCGGGGGCGGCCGGGTGTGAGCGGGTGTTTGTGGGGTTGAAGCGGGCCGTTGTGTGAAGGCGGCGCGGCGCGGCGCGGCGCGGCGGCGCGGTGGGGGATGGGCCGCGTTGACGTAGAGCCGAGCCGCGCTCTGTTTGGCTTCTGGCTCCTGGCGTAATAAAAGAGCCTGTTTACCGAACAATGTGTCCACATCTGCCTCCGACCCCCCCCGAAGAAATTAATAAATAAAAACACAAAAAACAAGCTGCTTTAACGAGCCCGCTTCGTCCGCAGGTGATCGGTGCCGGTAGATTCGTGCTTTTCCGTGCGGATCGCCTCCTTCTGGACCCTCGAGTGTCGACGTTTCGTGTTGAATCTTGTTCAAAAATGATTAAATTCACTGTTGTTAAGGGATAACCGAACGGGAGGGGGGGTGATATGATGTTGGAGCTCGGCTCACTGTTTAATTGTGCAAAGATAAATAATTCCTGACCTTTTTACCACCGTTTTGTGCAGGCTGTAGTGTTTATTGTTGACACAATGCAGTTTTTGTCATCACCACGTTTTGAAGGCGTTATTTTTTTTTGATGCCATGTTATTGTTATATACATTTTTTTTCTACTACAGGTGCAGGATGGTTTTGAACCTCTTTTTTTTTTTTTTTTTTAATCATATGTGTCGTTACGTCCCGACCGTCGACCGGGTCTAGCGTTTCCTGTTCCGTTCTCCAGCGAGGTCTAAAAACCCGAAAAGAGCAGATTCAACCCAGCGAACGTGCAAATCAATGTTTAATGCCGTGTGCTTTCTCTCAGGTTGTAGGACTTCCTGGTACGGTGTTGTTGTTCTTCCTTCAGGGAGGTAGTCTTCCGTAATGTCTGTTATCTAAGAGGCGCCCGCACAAGCGCGGCGCACGGGAGGACGACCCAACTGCTTCCTAACGTCTTTATTTTAGATGCCCTCCATAAATGACGATTTCTTCCTGTTCTGTGCCCGGCAGGAGACGTTAACGCGATTTCTTTTGGGACGCAGCTTAATTTTTACAGAGTAGCGTTGGTCCCATTCATTCGCCGGATCGATGGGGACGGTAGTGACGTCACGTTTGTGTCACTTGGTGTGAAAAAAATAAATAAATAAAAGCACGGGACTTTCTTCTGTCAAGGAAAAAAGAGGAATTTTCCACTTTTCTGGGTTTATTAGCGCACACCTGATGGTACCCCATGGTCTCCTGTCATTCCCATGTTGGGCTGTTGAATCTTGTTGAACACCCTTTTCCTCAATGTGTTGGTTTTGTTATTATTTTTATTTTTTTTTACAGATTGTTAGACCCTTGATCTTGTCTCGCAGACCCGAAAATGTAAAGTGTTACACTTGTGCTGGCGAAGAGACGGAACCGCGAGCAGGCCGTTAGAGAACGGGCCGCGCTGCGATCTCGACTTGTGAACCCGAACGTGTACTTGTACGTCAGAAATGTACCGGTGCGATTTCACTGTACCATTTTTGTGACCCCCTTTTGTTTTCGCACACAGGAGAGCCTGGTGGAAAAATTAAATGCCCCAGGCGTCTGTTCACTGGTATCTTTATTTTTGGAGCAGTCGGAGGCTCTTTAAATGCCGGCAGGACTGCTTTTTTTTTTTTTTTCCTTATTTCTCTGAGACGTTTGTGTCTGAACGTGAGCAACCAGGAAGGTGACGCTTCTCTTCTCCCTCACCCCCGAAGAGAAAGTGAAATTCTTGCTCGACTAGTTTTTGCAGCGTGTGTGTGCGTGCGCGCGTGTGTGTGCGTGCATGCATGCGTGTGTGTAGAGCTCGAAACCTGATACACTTTGTACATTTTTAGAGGCTCGCGGCGCAGAATTGTCTTGTGAATGTTGTCAATGTTGTTTATTTCCCACGTTTTGTTCACTTTTCCCTCTTAAAAGCACCTCATTGATTGGTCTATTTTCTTGATCACAGGTGGCAGTGGGGGGAAAAGTTCGCCCATCATGTAACTCGAGTGCTTGTTTTTTTGTTTTCTGACCAAGGTCTCTCTAGTTTGTGCTTACTTTGATGCAGTGTCGGCATTTAGTCGGTAACCATGCTATTTTCGGTGGCTCAGTGGTCTGTTAAAAGTGTGGTTGTTCCGCCCAGCAGGAGTCTTGCCTCAGACTGGCCTAAAATGGGCAGAAATGGTGCTGAACAAAAGCTGCTTGTCGCTCGTACAAAAGTACTTGAAGCATTGCAGCCGGGACCACGCTGCATTACTATTGCCTGTGCCTCTCAACAGGAAAGGTATAGCAAACTTTAAGAGAAAACTACAACAAACAGTTCATTGTTTACTGCAGTTCATAGTTTAAACCTGTAGTTTATTGATAAAGTCACTGCTGCATCTGAGCAGATTGTAGCCCCACTTCCCTCATACATAAGTCCCACGCCACATAGCCACAGCACATATTTACACCGTTAATCACACGCCACTTATTCTTGTGTGTTTGTGTAGTTCACCCCCCCCCCGTCCTCCCGCCCGCCCCTCTGACTTTGTTTCTCTGTCTCCTCGCCGTCACCCACAGAAAGGCAGAATGTTCCCCAAAGGCACCAAGCGCAAGTTCTCAGACCCCGGGGAGGAGGCGGTGGTGGCGGCGGCGGCGGCAGCGGCCCCGCCCCCCCCGGCGGCGAGCAGGGCCCGCCCTCCTCCGCGGCCGCCCGGACGCTGTCGTCGTCCTACAGCCTGCAGCGGCAGTCGCTGCTGGACATGTCGCTGATCAAGCTGCAGCTCTGCCACATGCTGGTGGAGCCCAACCTCTGCCGCTCCGTGCTCATCGCCAACACGGTGCGGCAGATCCAGGAGGAGATGACCCAGGACGGCACCTGGCAGATCATGACCAAGGCGCTGGCGGCCGCCCAGTGCCCCGCCGACCGCCTGGTGGCGTCCGAGGTGCTGTGCAGGCAGACGGACCCGGCGGCCCAGGCTGGGCAGAGCCCCAAGCCCTTCTCAGTGGTGGGTCTGGAGGAGGGCTACCACTCTGAGGAGGTGGTGATGGAGGCCGACATGGAGCCGGAGGTCACCATGTCCGCTTTATCGCCTGTCTCTCCACAGCTGTCCTCCGCGTCTTACCTGGCCGGGCCCTTCGGCATGGGACCCTGCTGGGAGGAGGAGGAGGAGTGTGAGGAGGACGAAGAGGAGGACAGCGAGGAGGGGGCGTCGGAAGGAGAGGAAGGGGACCGGGACCACCTGACCCCTGTGGACTCCAGGACAGGGGACCAGGTTTTTGGGACTTTTGAGATCAAGCACCCGGCGCCCCCGCCGGACCCGGCCCTGGAGGAGCTGTTCTCGGACGTGGACCCGTCCTACTACGACCTCGACACGGTGCTGACGGGCATGCAGAGCGCCCCCAAGATGGGGCCGTACGACCTGCTGGAGAGCCTCTCCTCCCACGCCCCCACGGCGCTGAGCTCCAGCTCCAGCTGCCGGTCGGACCTCAACGAACTGGACCACATCATGGAGATCATCGTGGGCTCCTGAAACCCCGGACCCGGACCCTCAAACTCTTCCCAGACTATGCACAGGGCACGCGCGTGTTCTGTATGTGGCGTTGTTACGAGACGGTTGGAGGTTTTGGAACAAGGTGGGAAATTAACAGCAAGCCCAGAAGACGTCAGGATAGACGGTTTGACCCGGAATTGTTGCTCTAACGACCGATTAGGCCCATCAGGAACCGCTTTTATCAAAATTTAACCGACAACAATAAGCAAGAGACGCAGGGGGGGGAGGGGACGCGACGTTTTTAAGGGGTTCTGGAATTTCTCCAAAGCGGTTAGTTTCCGACTTTGAGATCCAAAACGTTCAGGAGAGGGCGAAGATAATTACCCATACGGCGACACATTCTTCTTTACTTTCCATGTTTACGTCTGTCATCCTAGCTCCTCCTGGTCATGTTTCTATTTATTCTTACGTGGACTGAGCGAACATTCTTCACACTACACGCACCTGAAACCAGAACAAATTGTAAATCCAAATCTATGAGTCAGTGCATATTTTCCTAAAGATTTGAGCAATTATGAATGGAATATATGTATATGTACGTATGTGTATATAGAAATATATTTTTTGCATTATACAGCTGGGGGATTTTTTGCAAGTATCATTTGATATTACTATTATTTTTCACTCCCAGGCGATTTTAAGATTTTAGTGTAGCCAGACTTGAGACAGTGTCTTCCCATGGTTTGGTATCACAGGTCGACTGCATCATCACATTTTACAGGCGCTGTTCCTTCATTCCTCTCAAAGCTTTATGCAGGGCAGGAGACCCTCCTGCCAGCCTCCCGCCGAACGCCGGCGAAACATCTGCCGCGCGTCCGCGCGCCTCCTGCGCGCCTTCACGTGCATGGCGGCGTTTGGAGAAACCTCGGGGTGACGACTGCATCGAGAAGCCATATCTCTGTCATTTGTTCGTGCTACAAATGATTTCTGTTTGTTAACCCAATATAATTTATTGTTTTATTTATTGTATTTATTATATCAAGGTACAGACACGACACATTGACTTCAATCGTGAGGCCCGATGAAATATTTATCAAAATTTTGCCCTCCGTTTTGAATGCAGTACCTATTTATTCCTCACTCTTTTCCTTTCTTTCTTTCTTTTTTTTGAAATATTGATCATAACCGGGTTCCTACTCAGATCACTATGCAGCTCTGTCATTCGTCTTTCAAAATGATTGTAAGCGACTCAAATGTCCTCTTAATTCCTTTATGCAAACAGTTGCCTTTCTTCTATAAATGTGGGAAAATCAAATGCATTTTTCAAAAAAAAACAAAACAATTTTTCCTCGCGATGTGATGAAGAGATTAACTCAGGCAAATGAAATGTATTGACGAGAATACAGTATTACGACACGCTGATTACCTTACCACAACACTTCTGAAGGATGTCACTCTGGTCTAAATGGGAGCTAGAACTTCAAAGACTAATTAACATTGTAAAATGTATGCATTTTTTTTATATCAAGGAAAAAAAAAAACATTGTAGCATCTTTGTAAATATTTTTTATAATAAAAGGTGCAACTATTGACTGCGTCGCGTTCATTTCCTGCCTGAACCGCACAAACATTTCTGTATAAATCTGAACAAGCGAAGGTGCCGTGAACCCTCGCCGATAACCGGCGTCCCCAAGGTCAAACCCGTCGTTCAAGGGCGGCGCTGCCACAATAATTTGAGTCCCTATTGTCGGGGCTTGTGGAGACTCGGGAGACCGACTTGCTCACGCTCGCCCGGACCTTTGTCCTCACGTGTTATCACGTGACCTCGGGATTCAACGGGACTGTTTACAGCTCGGGGGGGGTACGCGAAGGTCGACGGACGCCGACGACTTTCTGTTGATGTAAAAGGGAAGTAAAAGATCTACGTTCAGGTCCGAAACCGAGGACCTGACGAGAAAAAGTCAGGACTTTCCTGTCTGCCTGCCGGGTGGCCTGTAGTTAAAGATTAATGACCTCTCGGTGACTCAGCAGAAAAGCGGCCCGAGGAAAACCGGGAGAGAAAGAGACTATTGTGCCTTCGCAGAGGCGAGATGAGGAACTCAAACTTTGCACCGTGTGATCTGACGGGCGCACGTTCCATCGCTTTCGCAAGCGCGGGGTCTGAACTTTGGCGTGCGCTCTCCGTGGGCGTCGACGGACGAGCGGGGGGGCGACAGGTGGGTGGTGGTGGTGGTGGTGGGGGGGGTCCCTGGAGGCCTTCAGGTATCTGTGATCACCTGTCGTCTCAGGTAAACCACCAGGTGTGTCGGGACCCCCCCCCCCCACAAACGCCTCACCCCCTCATCACCGACCAACTGGGGTCGAACACGAGGCGTCTGGGACCAAAAAGCCCCGCGCGGGGCCGAGGGGGGAGCCTGAAATGTGGCTGTTTGGTGGAGACAAAATGGAGAGGAAGCAGAAGTGGAATCGCAGCTGCGACAACTTCGGCAGGAAGGCCGTGAACGCGGCTTCCTTATATGGCGATGCTGCCGCCGAGCTTCCGGTCACTTCTCCCCCACTTCCTCTCTGACTCATCTGCGCCTTTAACGTGATGCGTTCGCGTGCTTCATTAAAACTTCCTCCGTCCCCGCGAATCGATCGCACAATTTTACACTTTACACGCACACAAGTGTCTATAAAAACTCACTACACTGCTCGGCACACCCGTACGAGGTCGGCTTGACTCCTTGATAAAAAAAAGACGGTATTTTGAGACTTTAAAGACATGTGGTACGACGACAGAAAACCACGCGTTTCACCGTTTAACCATTTAAAGTCGGTAGATGCGCTCAAACCGGGTGTCTTTAAACCTTTTTTTTACCCTGCAAAATATTACGTCCCAATAAAGGCGACAAAACCAGTTTATCGAGCGCTTGTTGTATTAGCTGTGAATCGAGGGGGCTTTAATCTGACTCAATTTACGGTTTTAAACCGCGTTCGCCGTCGTCCGTGGGGGTCGCGTCTGCGCTTTCCGCGGCGGCCGCGAACGCGGCGGCAGGAGCAGGCGGCCCGCACATTCGCGGCCCCGTGAGGGGCGGGGGCGGGGGCTTGAGCAGCAGCCGCGCGGGCCAATGAGCGGCGGCGGCGGCGCCTGGGCCCCGCCCACCCCCCGCGGCCCCGCCCCCCCACTCCCCCCCTCACCCCCACCCCCCCCTCCTCCGTGCGGCGGCCCAACATTCCTCACATTTGCGGGGCTTCGGCGGCGCGGCGACGCGGGACGGAGCGGGACCTCGGCTCATGCTGCGTGCGACGGAGACGTAAGGTGGGTGCCCCGTCGTCTGACGCTCACCTGCGGGGGCCCGGGGGGGCCCGGTGCGGGGGGGGGGGACGGGAGGATGGATGGAGGGGGCTCCAAGTTGCGGGACCCCGTCGGGGGGTCCGTGCATCCGGGTCCTTCGGTTCACCTGAGTCCCGAGGGTGAACCTGCTGCTCCGCGCCCCCCCGGAGCACTTTTGAGGCGGTGTTTAAGTCAGATCAAGCCTGTTTGGAGCCCAGAGAAACTTTTAGGGGAGGGGGGGGGGCACATCTGTATGGGACAGACAGATGTGCAGGGGGAGGGCATGGGGGTCAGCGAGAGAGCCCTGCAGGGGACGCCTCGGCCCGTGATGCCCGGGACCCGGACCGGAGGAGGGGGGCCCTCCGGGGCCGACCCAGGGCGACCCGGGAGGGCCGGGCGCGCTCCGGCGGGTTATTACCGTTACGTAAACGCGGCGCAGGGTTTGCTGCGCGTTGGGGGGGGGGGGGACGCGCTCTACCTGTTGATGCATGCGACGATGACGGTGACCCCTCTCGCCCTCTCTGTCCCCCCCGCAGCTCGATGTTGGGTCGCGGAGTCAAGCGGAAGCGGAGCTGCCCGCAGGACCCGGACGACGGCGGCCTCCCCGACGGGGGGGGCCCGGACGGGGCCCGGGGCCCCCCCCCAGGCGCGGGGCGAGCCACTCGCAGCAGCGGCAGCTGGTGCTGGGGCTGTGCCTGCAGAAGCTGCAGCGCTGCGGGGCGGGCGAGGGCCTCAGCCTGCGCCGCTCCGTGCTGCTCGTCAACACGCTGCGGCAGATCCAGGAGGAGATGCGCAGCGACGCCGCGGGGCCCGGGGCCCCCGAGGCCCCCGCCGACGCCGCCCAGGCCGACCCCCGCCTGCTCAGGGAGGGCGCCGAGGTCACCTGCCCCGGGTGCGCGGAGGTCGGCGGCGGCGGCCCGGCTCCGGAGCTCCCGTTCCCGGAGGCGGCGGCGGACCCGAGGAAGCACGGCGGCGGGGGCCTCGGCGCCTTCGGCGACGCGGCGAGCGCCGTGGGCTACCTCAGCGACCTCGCCCTGGACGACATCTTCGAGGACATCGACACGTCCATGTACGAGAGCTCGGACCTGCCCTCGGCGTGGGTGGCGGGCTCGCTGTGGCCCGTCAGCGTGTCGCTGTGGGCCGACGAGGACGCCAAGGTGTGCCCCGCCCCCCCCGCCGGCCTCCAGTCCCGCCTGATGGACCTCAACGAGCTGGACCAGATCATGGAGATCCTGGTGAACTCCTGACTCCCGCCTCCGGGTCGGGGGGGGGGGCAGAACCCGACCTCCGGATTCCCGTTTCGCGTCCTCGCCGGCGCCTGCGGGCGCCGCGGGCCCACCCGGAGGGACCGGAACCCGGGTTGATCAGGAACCAGAACCCCTCCGGTCACTCAAGAGCCTCAGGGGGCGAAGGCCCGGGATTCCCGTCGGCGCCGCCGGACGGTCCTTCAAACCGACGGGCGCCGCGCCCCCGCCGGTGGTCGACCTCCAGCCGAACAAGACGCCGCCGCTCCCGAACGGCGTGTTTACGTTTGACTGTTGTTTTATTTATGGAGCGGGTCGCGGCGAGGCGTGATCAGGCTCGTGCGTTCGGAAACCTCTCGACGGCAGCGCCGGGCGAGGCGAGCGACCCCGGCCCGCCGCAACGATCAGGAGGACTTCGCCCTTCGAGAGGGGCCTCGCACGCGTCCGCTCCACCGCTCTACCTCCCGAAGCCTCGCTTTCCTTCGTTTTTCTCCCCCTCCGGGACGCGGGACCGTCTTCGCCCGTCCGGCGCTTCGCCCCGCCAGACCAAAGCGACCCGTCCTCACCTGCGCCCCCCACGTTGACGTGCCTTAACTACTGAGCGCCCCCGTGGCGTTCCCGTGGCGTTCCCGAGCTGGGGGAACGGCGGCGGAGGCCGTTACGTAAAAGCACTGAAAGCCATCGCGTTTACGTTTTTTTTTCCCCTCTCTCCCTTCGCTCGGCGAAAACTACTGGCACATGAGCTTAATCTATCCTGACGGTCTGACAGCGAACTCGCCGAGGGAGGAGGTGGCAGCGGACCGTCGGGGGAGGGAGGGAGGGAGGGGGGGGGGGAGGGGGGGGAGGCAGCGGTTTGCGTCACTCGCTCTGTAGGTGGAGTCTGGGGCTTGTTTGCCCCGATGGGGGGGGGTTGGTGACCAATCGGAGGGGAGGAGAGGAGCGAGGGAGGAGGGGGAGGGGGAGAAGGGGGAGGAGGGGGAGGGGGAGGGACGCCGCCGCTCCAACAACAACTTGTTTTTGTTCCTGCGCAGAAAACGTGCGGATCTGCCGGGCTTGAGCCGCCGATCGACTTCGTGCTGTTTCGCTGTCGTCCTTTTTAACGATGTGCCCGAGCTGAGGGGAGAAGTGTTATTTATAATTTATGGAAGTACGGAGCACAACGCGCTGTTGAGGACGACAATGTGTGTGTGTGTGAAGGACAAAGTTGTATTAAGATTACTGTATAATATGTATTTTTTGTGGAATATTTTATAGATTTTATTCGATAATACAAAATTATTCTGACCCTCTCGTGTGAATCTCCTTCCTTGCACACGGAACGGGATGGGAACGACCAAAAAGGCGATCTTTTTACGTTGTCGTAGAGATCCCGGTACGTTGGCGAGGCGCGCGCTGGCTGACGCGACGCCCACGTCTGCGAACCTCACGAGGCGCTCGCAGGCCGTGTCACACATGTACAGACCCCCCCCCATACAGACCCCCCCTCATACAGACCCCCCCTCATACAGACCCCCCTTTACACACCCACCTCACACACACTCACCTCATACACCCCCCCTTCATACAGACCCCCCCACACTCACACACACCTCATACAACGCCCCCCACCCCCCCCTTTATACAGACCCCCCCATACACCCCCCCCTTTATACAGCCCCCCTCATACACCCCCCCTTTATACAGACCCCCCTCATACACCCCCCCTTCATACAGACCCCCCCCACACACACCCCTTTATACAGACCCCCCTCATACACCCCCCCCTTTATACAGCCCCCCCTCATACACCCCCCCTTTATACAGCCCCCCTCATACACCCCCCTTCATACAGACCCCCCTTTATACAGACCCCCCTCATACACCCCCCTTTATACAGCCCCCCTCATACACCCCCCCTTCATACAGACCCCCCCTCATACCCCCCTTTATACAGACCCCCCCCTTTATACAGACCCCCCTCATACACCCCCCCCAAAGTGCTTCTAACCTCCTGCTCAGCCTTTAAAATGGACCGCTGCACCACATGTGGTTTAAAGGGCCTGCGGGCCCGAGCACGCCTGCTGCTGCTGCACACTGAAATGGTGGAGCGATTTAAAGGCGGGGGTGGGGGCCCCTCCCTCGCCGGGGCGGGGCCCCCCCCCCCACCCCCCCCTCCACTACCCACCCACCCGCGCTCCGGGGCTACCGGAGGCGGAGGGCTGCCCCCTGGCGGCCGCCAAGCCGACGTGCACTCCCCGACGACGCTGGTTCTGCAGCATCATCATAAACACGAGAGACGAGTGAGTCCCCCCAAAAAGGATCAATACATCTGAATATAAGAGCATGAAAGGGCCCGCAGAGGCCTCTTGTAAGGCTCAAAGTGATGTGACAGACAAGAAATGATAGAAAATGGACCTTAACCGGGTTAATCTTAATCTGGGTTGTTGTCTTTATGCATCTGATGGTTGTTTTTATGCATCTGATGGTTGTTTTTATGTATCTGATGGTTGTTTTTATGCATCTGATGGTTGTATTTATGTATCTGATGGTTGTTTTTATGTATCTGATGGTTGTCTTTATGCATCTGATGGTTGTTTTTATGTATCTGATGGTTGTTTTTATGCATCTGATGGTTGTATTTATGTATCTGATGGTTGTTTTTATGTATCTGATGGTTGTCTTTATGCATCTGATGGTTGTTTTTATGTATCTGATGGTTGTTTTTATGTATCTGATGGTTGTTTTTATGCATCTGATGGTTGTTTTATGTATCTGATGGTTGTTTTTATGTATCTGATGGTTGTTTTTATGCATCTGATGGTTGTTTTATGTATCTGATGGTTGTTTTTATGCATCTGATGGTTGTTTTATGTATCTGATGGTTGTTTTTATGTATCTGATGGTTGTTTTTATGCATCTGATGGTTGTTTTATGTATCTGATGGTTGTTTTTATGCATCTGATGGCTGTTTTTATGCATCTGATGGTTGTTTTATGTATCTGATGGTTGTTTTTATGTATCTGATGGTTGTTTCGTGCATTTGATGGTTGTTTCGTGCATCTGATGGTTGTTTCGTGCATCTGATGGTTGTTTCGTGCGTCTGACGTCACCACTTCTGCACAAAGACAACAGAAACAGATCTACAGCTCCAGCAGGGTTGTGCGGGATAAAATGAGGTGGAAGTGGACGACTGCTGCTGGAATTCAGGGAGCGGTCGCACGCGGGGAGGAGCGACACGTGCACTCGTGCACGCCGCGGCCCTCTGAGGGGGAGAAAGCACCAGCTAACCCACAGGACGTGTGTGCAGGCCTGCGGCGGTGCGGGACGTCAGTCAGGCTCTAACGATCCCCCCGAGGCCTCCAGGAGCTGCTGCATTGGACCAGGTCCGGGCCCGGCACGCTGGCTCAGCACCCACAGAGCAAACAGCGCGTCGGGGGGAGCCGCTGAGCAAGGCAGCAAGGCATCCTAGCTGCAGCTGGAATAGGATTATCACCATCTTCAACAACAACAACAACAACAACAAATCCCTTGTTTGTTGCCTTTTACGCTCCCGGACGGATCAGAAGGGTCGCGGCGCCCCCTGGTGGCCGACGGTCGCAACTGCACGAACATCTGAGGCATGAAGCTCAATAAGGCTGAAACATCCGGATCATCCTGCGACTACCTCAGTTATTTATACCCTGTGATATGAAAATAGATACAGAAATACAAGTAGGCTGCACCAGATGAGTGGGAGATGTAGAAAAAAAGCATTCTAATTCATTTTCCATTATCTGTGCAGTATTTTGTTTGCGACCGACGACCGGGTGATGAGATGGGGCCCAACTCCGGGCCCGCATCTTCGTCCAGATCTGAGGCCGTGCGTCGCAGCCGTGCGTCCTCACACGCCCCGCGGGCGGACCGGGCTGCTTACCCAACGCCGACTCTCATCAGAAAATAACTTATATGGCACAAAATGTCTCATCTTTGATTCGGCTCAGCCGCAGGAATGTCTGCGCGCAGCAACGTAAACACATTCCTGGTCTGGTTACGTGAAGCGATCCTCGGTCGGGGGGGGCAGACGAGACGCGACCTCATGTCATCGCTGTGCAAATGCATCTGACTCGGAATCTTCCCCATGAAAGGCCCGCATTCATTTTTTCCTGCCACGCGGGAAACAAATTACCCGCTGGCGTGTTGTTCTCAACCGCGCGTACTGTACGCTGCGGCCCAGAGCACGCCGCGGTCACCCGGGAAGGTCGCGACCCCCCACACCACGTGGGCCGGGTAATTGGAGGGGAAGATCCTCGGGCCGACCTGGGCGACGGGCCCCTGCCAAGAAAAACGCATCGGCGAATCTGATTTGGATTTAAACCGAGCAAACGCAGAGAAGTGGAGGTAATTGTGTTTGCTGATGGAATCAAAGCCCGCACGTCCGATACGTGAATATGACGGCTTCACGGCCCGCAGAATAAACCACCGCGCTCCCTCCAATAATCCAGAATTACCTGATCACAGACCTGATCCTAATCAATACTTTCAGCCCTTCGCTTGGAGTGACTCCAGTTATTCGTATCAAGTTAACTTTAAGTTTCTCTGATGGTGCCTTACTTCCTGTTTGTTACTGGATAACTTCCAAAGTTTAAGTAATAACCTGATGGGGATTCCTGTTGGTTATGAGCCGGTAATCGATTATCCACACTCCCGATTGATCGATCGACCGAGCGTGCGTGGGTCATTAGAACTGAGCAACACAGTTTGTTTTGTGTCGACGCGCAACAAAAGGCAAAAGCTGCACGCCGCTCACATGACTGAGGATGAGGATGGCGGCGGTGACGAAGGGCGAGCCCCCCCCCCACCCCCCAACACCCCCCCCGGGGGCCGGCGGCGGGGTGGGGTTGGGCGGCGATTTTCTCCCTTCAGCCCGATGGTATACGGGAATAATCAAAGGCTGGGTAAAGGCTGTTAGCCGCTGCTGGCGGCGGCGGCATCACGCGGTCGTCACATGAGGGGACCGCTGGGCCGCGCACTCGAATTACGACCGCCACAGATGTTAGTCAGGCTCGTCGCCACAGACGGCGCTGGGTTGCGCTCTCTGCCGCCGGGGCCCCGAGCGACAGGTCGGCCCTGTGCGGGCGAACGCGGGAACTCGTAAACGAAAAGCACGCGCGAGCGGACGCCCGAGCCAGCGCCGAGGGTCGATGTTATGGTCGTGATTCGTATCGTTTGGGCTCCTGGTCCGGTGATCAGGCTGCAGGTTGACTGGAGATTCCCTCAGCGTGTGTGTGTGTGTGTGTGAGTGTGTGTGTGTGTGTGTGTGTGTGTGTGTGAGTGTGTGTGAGTGTGTGTGTGTGTGTGTGTGTGAGTGTGTGTGTGTGTGTGTGTGTGTGCGTGTGTGTGTGTGTGTGAGCGTGTGTGTGTGTGTGTGAGTGTGTGTGTGTTTGCGTGTGTGTGAGTGTGTGTGTGTGTGTGTGTGACTGCCTGTTGTAATAGCGTTGATAATCATTTAAACCTCCATAAGGGGGGTTGGGTAACTTGTGACCACATTCTTTGGGTAAAGAAAGCGTGGTTTGCGTCATAAACGGAGGACTGCCTACTCATCCATCCATCCATCATCATCCAACATCATTGTCCATCCATCATCTATCCATCCATCATCCATCCATCCCTACATCCATCAATGATCATCTATCATCATCAATCCATCCCTCCAAAATCATTCATCCATCCATAATCTATCCATCTATCATCATCCATCCACCCCTACATCCATCATCATCCATCCATCCATCCCTACATCCATCATCTATCATCATCCATCCATCCATCCATGATCATCTATCATCATCCATCCATCCCTACATCCATCCATCCCTGATCATCTATCCATCCATCATCATCATCCATCCATCATCAGCAGCATCCATCCATCCCTCCATGAACATCTATCCCTCCCTCCTTCCTCCATCCATCCATCCTTCATCCTTCCGTCCCTCATCCATGACTCAACACATTAAAACAATCTTAAAATAATCTGCTCTGATGTGATTAATAGCTGCGGTTGCTTTGATCTTCTTGATTCTGTTCATGTCCCATTAGCCCCTGACCACCAGCCTGGCCTTCACCAAAGCCGCCGCTGATGCTTTGATCTTGATATCCGCGGCGATGGAGCCCACAGGCCATCGAGGCCGCCGACGCTCTGGTTTCTCGACGCGTCCGCACGTTGCCCACAAAACCGAGCGACCGGGTCCATCTGCCCGCTCGCTTTATTTCATTCCCGTTATCGCATCATTAAAAATAACAGCATAGCGTGTTTTTAATTTAAATGCTTCTTCGCACATGAATTCTGATGCAATTCCTCCCAGGATCTTGACTCGCGTTCACGCTGAGAAATGGAATTTGTGAAATGTACAGACAAAACCCTCAATAGAACTCACTGAATGTGTATCAGAAGGGGATTTTCTGGGCTTTAGTCTCGTAAACACAACACATACGTAAATTAGCTCCGCTTAATCCGCCCTCAGTCCAAACAGAGCTGACGGCCGTGCCAGCAGGGCAACAATCGCTCCTGACGCGATTTTCACGCGTAGAAGAGGAAGTCACGGATGAAGGTGCGACTCGGCCTGGCTGACAAAGGGAACGCTTCAACGCTCCGCTCCCGCTTCCCTCCCGCGGAGCAGGAACGGCCACGGAGGGCGATTTTTCCAAGGAGAATCGCGTTAAGACGGCGCGGCCACGACAGATTCACACACACAAACGTTCCGGTTCTTCGCGTCGCCGGAGAAGTGACACGTTTCTTCACAAAGGACAGATGAGGAGGAGGTCGTGGGTTCGAGCGCGCGTACCTGCATGGGTCCAGGTCGCGTCCATCGGGCCCCGCTCCTCCCGTCTTTCCCACGTCTCTATGGAGAAAACGAAATTCTTTAGAAGCGTTTTTTGGAAGTTTGAGGCTCCGACTCTCTGATTGAAGGGACGATCCAGGAGTTCATGGTGAACTTCCCCTGAATTTCCCCAAGGGGATCAATAATCACCCATCTAAATAACGTAATCAATAACATTAACAGCTTTATCTGGTCAGAACTTTTTTCTTCATGTAAAGCCCCTGAGTCTGGGTTCATTTGGAATATCTGCGTCACGAAGGAGAGCGTGAACAGATCAGTCGGTCCAGCGGATCGGATCCATTATTTCTGATTCACGCTTGTCTTCTGGGAGCAGGACATTTAAAACACACGCAGGTCTGCGTGTGTGTGTGTGTGTGTGTTTGTGTGCCACGCTGGCTCCGGTCACTCCGGTCAGGTTCTCACGGTTCGGCCTCTCTGGGGAACGTTTCTCACGGGCTTCACACTTTTTCATGAAATGATCGTTAAATTATTTCAGGGGTAAAACGAGCGTTTTCTGACCTGAGCGCGTTGGATAATTGGGGACCGCGAGCAGCTTATATCGACATCCATCGGTTTGATCATTTCGTTTGGTTGCGTTGTGCAGCGATGGAACGCCGCGACAGCGAAGACAACGAAGGTTTGCATCGAGCCCGGCCTCCATGTGTCTCAACTGACAACGTTCCAAGGAAAAGTCAGAGATAATCAGCTGATTTCGCCCGCTAACGTGGCTCACATGTCAGCGCTCAAATGGATTTGCTGCTCATAAAGAGCGAAAATCTTTGAAATCTTCACAATTTGCTAATGTAAGACTTTGAGACTTAATGGGTTTTGTCTATTTGTCCCCCCTTCTGACTTTCAAAGATTGATAAAAATCAGAACTTCTAGTCATAATCTTACAAATTGTCGCTGTGTGTTTTAGCTTGAGGAAACCGAGAGGGCATCCAAGTCCAGAAGAAAGAGATTACAGTAACACTGGCGCACTGGTCCCAGTTTAAGACTGGGAGGGGCAGCCCTTCTCACACCAGCTGAGTCAGGAAGGTCGTTGTGGTGATCCAGTCAAAGATCCTGGATCAGCTGCACCAGCTCAGTGTCTCATCCAGAGCTTCTAATGGGAGTCGGGGATGAAGGTGAGGATGAGGAGGGTGAACAGGCTGAAGAGCGTGCGCCATGTTTAAAGCACCGCGTTGGTCCTCGTAGGAAAAGGTCGGGCCGAGCACGGAGCCCTGAGGGACCCCAAAGGCCACACTCGCTGAAGTCACGTCATCTGTTATCTGACCTCGAACCTGTGCGAGATTCGTTCAGGCGCATTTACACCCGTTCAACAGACGCACGCGTTCATCGTATTAGATCTCACACGCGTAATGACTCAGGCCTTTCTGCCTTAATACTTCTTTTAATTAATGTTTCAAAGGTCTGATTTACAGGAAGGGAAGTGAGCCGTACTCTCATTTCCTCCCTTCAGTAAGAAGCTGATTTAAGGTTTAAGGTTGAAATGGTTTCTGTCCTTGTGCCAGATTTAAACGCTGCGCCGCACTCCCGTCGCCAACAAAAAAGAGACAAAAGACACAATTTCGTTTATTGCAATTTGCTACGATTCTGGAAACTGAACAGTTATAAAGTCTTGTGGTTTGAAAATAAATTTGAATTTGAAACTGATCCAGAAAACTTAATTTAATTGTGATGCTGAAACCTGACTTGAATTAAAAAGAAAAAAAATATATATAATATGTATGCATATATGCACACAGTATATATCTACTGCTCAAACATGACATCCAGAGGTGCAGATCTTTCTTTGAACAAACCTAACAAACCAAAACAAATCTTAATAACGTGTAATAAGCGTGTCCCACCCGTGCACGTGCAGGTTTGGCCAGCAGCCACGTCTTAAACGTCATCTCCTCCACCTTCAGGACGTGGACATAATGTCTGAATCATTAAAACACCCATATTTCTTCATGACACATCATCCAGCTAACGGTCTGTAACTTGAATTTAAAAGATTCTAATTACCTTTTTCCTAAATAAGTTATTTTCTGGTGTTAATTCACTATTCTTCATCAGGTTTTCCAACATCAAATTGGGTTTTCCCCCCCAACAGATGCTTTTTTATTCCTGGAAAAATTTGATCAACCATCACATAAAAAGAAAAGTGCTGTGAAAGTGAAGCTGGTTTTTCAATTACTAGAACAAACTTTCAAATTACATAAAATTAAGTAATTGTTTTTAAAGATGATTGAATCCAGGAGATTTGTCTGAGTCTGGATTCGAGGGTTTTAATCAAATGAAGCCATTTAGACCTTAAACTGGCTTCACATGCACCTTCTTCGTGCACCTTAAACGCTCACGTCTCTGCACCCACTTGATCAGCTCTTCTCCCTCAGCCCCCCTCTCAGGTGGGGGGGGGGGGGTGAACACCGGTACCCCACCGTATCCGCCTCCACCCTTGGGGGGCCGACCTCCTGATCATCCTTGTCCGATAAGGACAATCGATGAGTGAGCGGAGGAGAGGCGAGGAGGAGGAGGAGCTGCAGAAGTGAGGGATGTGTCTGTGTCAGCTGGGGGGGGGGGGGGGGGGCTCCTCCCATAATTAAGTCAGCGTGCTGCGTTGAAGGTCTGTGTTTACAGGGCAGCTCAGAGTTCCCTGCACTCCCCAGTGGGCAGCTCTGAGCAGCAGCAGCTCCTCCACTCCTCTTCGCCCGGCTGTTTCTGCTTCATCCCATCGCAGCGCTGCGACCGACACCCCCCCACCACCACCACCCCCACCCCCCCGCGCTAAGGCTGACAGAGGACGAGCCGGGAGGGCCGGCAGTGAGAGCAGCACCCACCCTGGGCTCCCACCAACGCCGCCGTCATGTGCGACTGTTTTCACCTGGCGTTCCCCAACTGGCACGCCGACTCCACAGGGACAGGTGGGCGTCCGAGTCTCCGCTCTCCCTCCGTCTTTGCTGCTTTCCCTGACTCATCGGGTTCTGTGTGTGCGCGTGTGTGTGTGTGTGTGTGTGTGTGTGTGTGTGTGTGTGTGTGTGCGGAGCGGCTGGTGCTGATGCTGAGCGTTGCTGACCTGCAGTGAGTGCTGGGTGTGTCTGCACGGCGCAGGGGAGTGTTTGAAGATGTCATCATGGCGGGATGGAAGCCGCTCCTCCCGTTTCCCCTCCGGCTGGATGTTTGAAGCAGAAAAAAAAAAAAGAGAAATAAAACCTCAGTTAAAGTTTTCATTTAAAAAAAAAAAAAGATGAGAAAGGCTGCTGAAACATAAACCTATCCCCAAACTTTTAAAAATGTCAACTTTAAAAGTGGGAGAGTATTTGCCTGTAAACTTTTGTTCGTAAACTTTGTCTTGTATTGTAAAGTACTCGCTGCTTCTCTCACTATAAATGGACTTTAACTTGAGGCTTAAATTTTGAGTGCGTAAATGGAGTGTGTAACGCTATTGCACCTGTAAGTTGCTGTAATATACAAATATCAAATATGATGATGCAGGTGAAACGTAAAACTGTTGTAAACAAGCATGAGTGTAACCAGCGTGTGCAAACTGCTGCATCACCCACGTGACGTGATCGATGAAATACGGAATCATTTTACAAGCTGAAATCACTTGTTTTGATGGTCGCGGAAGCGGGAGCGCTCCGAGCTTGTGACCTCACAGCATCGCTGTCGGTCGGAGTGTTTTCATTCCCCGCAGTTGTCCTTGTTAATATCAGCCAGCTCTTAATTTAATCTGAGGTTGTTGGAGACGTTTATGCCGTTAAGAGAGGCTGTAGATATCGCTCAAGGTCAGGATGAGAGAGGGAGAGAGGGGGAGAGACAGAGAGGCGGAGGGGAGTGCTGGATCTGTTCACTTGTGGAGGCTCAAGTATCCGCCCATCCTGATCCATTACCCTCAGAGCTGCAGCATCAGCTGATGTTTTTGGTCAAACCTGCTGCTTTTCTTTATACCTCAGAGGAAGTTTAAAGTCTTTACAGGAAAATGTAAACATGCCACTTCAAGGGAACCAGAAGAATGTTTCTGAGTAAAACACAAGAATGCATTCGGTCAGTTGAGGGACGTTTGGAGTCTCAACGCGCCAATAAAGAGGGAAGAGCAGTAAAGGCAGAGGCTTTCGTCACGGCTGGATCGGGAACTGACCGCTCACCGCTTCAGTCACGCAGCACAAAACAAACAAGAGTTCAGCCCGCGTGTGCTGCCACTATCTAATATTCTGTGTTTTTGGAGTAATTGAGACAGGAAATCCAGAGCTGCGGTGAAACTCCCCATAAGATAGCAGCAGATTAGAATATTGGAAGCACGCACTTTCACTGTCTCATGTTCGTATTATTCATGCAGAAAATCTAATTCCGTTTTTTTCCCCGCTACTTTACTCAAATCTCATTACATGTTGGATGCAAAGAAGCCACTGTCCTCTGAAAGCAGCTTGTGTCTGAAACAAAAAGGAATCCGAGAACACAAATGGTGCGCTGTATCGGTTTATTTATTAATTTAGAGAGGAGGGGGGGGGGGTCTTCAGGGAGCCTCCCAGGACAAATCAGTTACGTAACCAAAGAAACCAGGGGAGATTCACTGTAAACCTTTTACCTCTCATTCAAAGGCTCTTTTGAGAGGCTGATTTTAAAGCAAAAGCGAGGTTTATTGACGTGGCGTTCCGTCGTCATCAGCACTGCTTCAAAGTGCCAGCACGGCAGCTTTCAAGCCCCGTTCCCATTAGCACGCGCTCAGAGGGGATGGCCACACCCAACCGGGGCTGCAGTCACTGCTGGGCGTAAATCACGCAGGAACTGCACCCACACTTCTGCACCTACCTGCAGAATATCGCCATCAACAAGTCGCATCAGCTCTGTTAAACCTCTCAAAACAGAGCTGCTGGTGCTTCCATTAAGTACAGGGCCGCCGCTCACGCGTGATATATGTTCACGGGAGGAGGAAATGGAGGAATACTGCACACCCGGATGGACGAAGCTAATGAATGATGTGATCCATACATCACCCAGTCGTGCCAGGCGGGGCTCAAACCCTCCTCAGAGCTCTCAGCGCGCCCACACACACACACTCACACACACACACACACACACACACCGGTGCCAGGACTTGCAGTGGACACCACGGCAGTTGCGTTCCCGAGACACGGCACATGACAGTTGCAGGACCCATGAACCCGGGTTAATTCAATGAAACAGGGCCCATCTAATCCTGTCCGGCTCAATTTCCCAGAGCTTGTGGTGTCTGGGAAGCAGAAACGCCGAATGATCACACCGATCTGCATGTCAAAAACCTCCAAACTCACAATGACAAACCACTAACTTGTTCAAATCGCAATTCAAGTGTCACATAAAACATTATCTGCAGCATATTACAGCATGAAGTGGGTCTGACAGAAATATGACCCCATATAACTGCACAATGGCGTTTTAACTGCAGTACTAACAACTGAAACTAATATCAAGACAAGACTGATATGTTTTGAAATGAAGGTGACCCATATGAAGTCGATATGCAGCATCACAGTTGTATGCAAGTATTCATGTAGTCCTGTGGAAGTTATTATCTCAGTCCGGGAGTGATGTCCAGGACACCCAAGAGCCCAACCTCCTCTGTAAATGTAACTGATTAAATCACTTTAGCCACTCGTCAACAGCCTGTAGGGAAGTTTAGAGCCAGTGTGGATGACACATAGTTAACACCTAGAACAACCAGCAGCAGGTAGGTGAGCTTTTCTGATTCCACCCGTGGGGAATGAGGCACAAATGACTGCAACACAGGAAACGCCAAAGCTCCGAGAATGCTAAAATATTATTTAAAAGCTTCCTCCTTGCTCTTAAGGTATTCACCTTGAGTCAATAACACATTTAAAGCTTTAACTTGAGATGCACTTTCCCAAGAAGCCGTAGACCTTCACATGACATGCATTAAGACAGAGGGTCGGGTATCAACGCCGCGGTCAGCTAAGTGCTGTGGCCTAACGTATGTTTGATAGCATGCATTTGAAAAATTGTTAAAGAATTTGAAAGGCCAAAAAAAATCCCGAAGCAGCAACATTCCCTATATTTGTCCATTGGTGTCACTTAAATTACATTGGTGTAATTTAAGAAGATGCGATTTAAAGCATGAAGGTAAAATGTTGTTTACCTTTAGAGCCACACAAAAATACAAATATCAGCCAACATTTACTCAAATGTAAAACTGGACTGTCACAGCCCGCTGCACAAGCTGTATGGTTGTTTATAATGTATTATAACTTAATACTCAACACAAACATTTCATAACCAATTATCGGTTGAAAGGCTTCAAAATCAGAAGTTATGGCAAAGAATTTCCACGTGGTTTGGGTCAAAAATGTTGGCCGCCCCGTGACATATGTTGATATGCATCTCCTCAAATATGCAGCTACACATTTACACCAGAGTCACGCACTTTGTCTGCAGCAGAAATAAATCAGTTTTGCATTCGCAACCACACCAATTCCGTAAAAAGGCCACTGAAGCTGCAGCGTCTCTTTAACAACAGCATCTTTGTGTGTGATGCCACTTACTCACCAACAGGAATCAAAAAGCAAAGGAAATCCAGAATGACAAGTCTTGATTCAAGACACTTGACTTCCTCTGGAATGAGGCTGCAACCATTGTAATCGTGTATCCACATTTGCACACACAGCCACGTTAACACCAATCACAACCAAAAGAAACCAGTGGAGGGCTCTTGGAAAAACTTGGTACCAATGCAAGCGTACCTTTAATTTGAAGGACCTCGCACATTGTGAAGCTCGCAGTTGAAGGACGTGAATAATAAGGAAGACAAAAATGGAAATGCAAATCAAATTGAGGTCAGGTATCAGAGTCTAATAATCTGATCATATTCATTGGGAGTCAGACTTTCCTTTTCAGCAGCCTTGATGGGATGAGCTCAGAGGTTGCTCAGCCCAATCTTTAGATCAATACAGTGCATCACTTAACAGACAATGGAGGCAGCGGGGCCCCTGAGGGAATTTTTTGCCAGGAAAGACTCTAAATAGTCTCGGCTCCAGTGTCTCTCATGGCCTGAAAACTATTTTCAGGAGTCAGACAGGGTGAAAGTTAAGCTGACTGCAGAGCAGACGTCGCTGCCTCCTGCTGTCTTTAGGCCTGTTTGTGCCTGTTCTATTCAGTCCGCTGGCTTTAAAGCAGAAAACACCAATTCCTCTGTGTACACAGAGAGTTCTTTCATGCTAATCATTTAATGTGATTATAAATTCTGATTGATTGGATTTAAGCTGCAAGTGAGTTCACTGACCTGATTCAATTTTCTATTTAGCTCTTCATCATTAAGCAACTAAAACAGCATTTCTGAGATAAAGCCATTAACTTGTGTATGTTGTTTCAGAATGGAAGCGTGTCAGTGAAGATGATTAATGATAAATAAAAAATGATGGTTTGTTTTTCCATGTGAACAGGAGGTGGCCGTAGGCTGAGAGGACCAGGGCCTGGTGGACGGGACGATTCAGTGAGTGGCCTGTTTATCTACACAATAAAAAAAAAAAAAACCTGACCCGAAAGATTTTATTATAAATTTGAAGCTGTGTCAAATGCAACACTGACTGAGCTTTTGAACATGCAGACATGTGACGAGCCATCTCAGTTCACAGGAGGAGAGCGACCGCGCCCTCAAGGGTCGTCACCCGTTGAGGAGTATCCTGAAAAATATGGTGACAGCGACCAAGAGGTAAGATACGCTGACCTATTGACTCTACTCTACTCGCTTTTGGGGCTGGTACTGATGTTGTTGACACGGTGACAAGAGGATACCAGAAAATATAAACTACTAAAACTAACGGAGAAATAATTAATACCACCTGTTTTCACTGGCACAACAATAGAAAATATACCAAAATACCCAATAAAATAAGACTTCTGAGTCCTTTGTGGTGACAAAAATGGTAAAAGTTTGTATAGACGAGACTATGATAGAAAAATTGAATTAAATTAAGTTCTAAAATAAAAATTCACTCGGGCCACAAATCTTTTCCATTTTATAATGACTGGAACAATCTTGTGGCGAACCTCAGCCCATCAACAGCTAATGCTATTACCTGATACCAATCATCCTGTTCATACAAGGATCGCTACAATCATGTGATGTTATTAGATGTGTTTGAATTTGAGGCTAAATATGTAATACATTATAATATACTGTAGTTTGCTGTCCATCTTTACCCTTGAGGTAATTCCAATGTTGAGCAGTGCTGTGTTTGAAATTTTGTTTGTTGTTTAAATTATAATCATTTTCTTTCCTTTAAGTGTGAAACAGATTATGATTCATACCACAAAGGTGCGAGTGGAAAAAAACCTAAAAAGTCTGGGCTGGGATCCATGTTTGAAAAGCGTTCAACTTCAAAAATGAGCAAGCTTAAGGTGAGATCTCTGCACACACTGATACAAATGTGACTAAAGCAGAAAAGTGCACAACAGTAACTTACATTTTCATTTTTACAGAACAATGCAGTCACAGATCATTTTAAATGGTTTTACTACAAATTAATGATGGAAGGAAACGGAATGCATCTACATGTATCTATTCTGTCCTACAGTAAAAGAATTTAAGTCTATTCTAATGTGTTGTCAGGATGCCCCAAGCCCTGAAACTGGGGTAATTGTTAAAACAGCCAAGGATGGATGTGCTGAGGGTCTCGTTTATGGTGGTGGTGGGAGAGACGGAATCTTCATTAAGGAGGTGGTACCAGAATCACCTGCTTCAAAAAGTCTAAATCTAAAAGAAGGTAATCTAAACTAGTCTGTTGTTTGAGGACTTTAATTTGTACTTAAAAAGACAAGAGCACATCCGTTACAAGAAAGCCTGAAAGTGCTTATTAAAATATTGTTCTCTTCTTTGTACAGGTGATCAGGTTCTAAGTGCCACTGTCTATTTTGAGAACATGTCATATGAGGATGCTATGCAAATTCTGGAGCACGCTCAGGCTTACAAACTAAAGTTCTGCTTGAAACGTAAACCAGAGATGACCGAGTCTGAAGCAGCCTTGGAACCCGTCATACCAGTAAATGTTTTTATGATCTTACAGTAGGAATTATATAGATGTGAACTGACATTTTGTATATCTGTTGCCCAACAGGAAGAAGAGGTCTACACTCCAGATATGAGGGAGCAAGGAAAAACCAAACGGCGTAGTGATGCCCGCATTTCATGGCCTAAGTTTTCCTCCTTGGGAAAAGGTCGGAAGTCTCACTTTACAAGGTCTCACAGTTCCTCTGAGGCTGATGAGCAGCGAAAGCTTGAGCTTAGCCCAACAACAAGTGATACAGAGTCACCAATAAAAACTCAGGATGCCCTCAAAGGCAAGAAAAGACACAAGGCAAGGTTTTCGGGCCTAAAAAAGAGAGGTCGCATAAGTTCATCTGAAGAGCAGGACACAGACACAACACTTATTGGTCAGGTCAGTGGCAAAACCCTCCAGACAGGAGATGCATCGGACATGTTTTCACATGGGGATCTTGAAAGTTCTACAAGAGACACATCTGAAGTCTACATAACAGCAGATGAGAATGTTTTGGACAAGTCAAATAAAAACTTGAGTGACCCTGAGGTGGAACTAATCACTCTAGACAGCACTCTGAAAACAACAGATCTGACTGTGGCTCTGGTGGATAAAGAAATGTCCTCGGGTATCAAGTCCCCTGATGGAAAGAAGAAGAAGGAGAAGTCTGACCTAAAAATAAAAATTCTGGGGAAAGACAAATCCTCCAAGAAAGATGGAAAAGCGAAACCCTCACCAAAAAGGCTGAAAACACTGGGGGCTAGTATTGAAACAACAGATGAGCCTGAAAAAGAAACAAATGTAACCCAAGGGTTTGAGGCTCATGCAACAGTCCAGGGAGATCTCACAGCACCCGCTGCTAATGAGAGTTCAAAGGTAATTTCAGCTAAAATGGAAATGCCAAAAGTGGAATTTGACATATCTGACGTTGGATTTTTGCGCAAATCTCCGCACAAAACTGAAGATAAAAAGAAAAAAGGGAAGGATAAAAAACAGAAAACTCAAGCAGATGCAAACTACCAGCTGCCTAATGTTGGCTTGAGTGATGTCACAATCCAGGAAGCTACACAGGAAACAAGCTTAAATAATGAAGAAAATAGAACAAAGTTAGAGCAACTTTCATATGCGGGGACCGGCAACAAAGATGATCCTTATGAGCAACTTTCCAGGGCACAACTTCCCAAACGTGAGGAAATTGAGATTCCTGGCATGGAGGACCTACAGATGAAATTGACAGCTAAAGGAATGAAAGAGCATACCTTGAATGTACACAAGAAAGAACGTCACACTGATGCTGTGCAAATGTCAATTGATGTTGACAGTGTAAAAGAGGCAATTTCAAAACTGCCTGGATATAAGCTGCCAAAAGTAGACACGTCAGGAGTTCCCATACCTGATGAAATTACTGTAATAGATGCCAACGCACAAAGGATTTCAGTAAAAACGCCAACAAAAGTTGTAGCTAACAAAGAAAAAGATGCAACACAAGTCACCACTTCTGAAATTAGCGTGTCCCAAGAAACTTCCAAGGCTACAGTCAAACTACCAAAGATCCCATCCAATTTAACCACAAATGTCGTTTTAACTGAAACCAAAGTGGATCTTAAAAAACACAAAACTAAGGCAAAACAGACTGAAAAAGGAATTGATCCTCAACTCAATAAAAGAGAAGATATTGTAATTCCAGGAAAAGAAAGCAAAAAAATGGGAAAGGACCCGGGCAAAGGACAAGGAAAAGAAATGTCAGACAAGAAATCACGGAAAGAAAAGAAAACTACAGCTGGATTTGGGATAACAAAACCAGAAATAAAACTCCCTGAAGTTGGAATTGACTTTCTGAAACAAAGTGATTTTAAGCACGAGGATGCATTGAGAACTTCTGAAACTGTGGACCAACCGAGTCAGATAGAAGGACTCATATCTGGGGTAAAAACAATTGACATTGACGGGATCCAGTATATCGATTCAGATGATGATTCAACCAAAAAGAATGGCGGTATTCTGCTTACAGGTCTTCCCTTCACAGCAGACGGTCAAGCAAGCAAAGATATAAACATTGATCAGTTAGAACACACCAAGTTGAAGATGGGAACAGTTGACATATCCACGCCAAAGGTAGATATCAAACCACCACAAACTAAAGCTGAGGTCAATGTTTTTGACTTTGCTCAGATTGAAGCTTCTGCTGAACTGGAAGGTAAATCACCTGAGACTACCATTGGGACAAAACCATCAGAAGAATCACCATTAAGATTTAAGATGCCATCATTGAAATTACCTAAATTTGGGATTATAACAGAAGGACCCACTATTGAAAAAGAAATTAACACTGATGGAGCTAAGATAAAGATATCTGCACCATACATCGATGATAATGTTCCAGATATAAAAGCAGAGCACAGTCTGCCAGATGCTGAAGGGGCTGTTATAAACCAGCAGCCAGGTGTTGAGGTTGATGCGAAAATCAAAAAAACAAGGTTTTCAATGCCCAAATTTTCTTTTTCAAAATCAGATGTCAAGGCCCCAGATGTTGACACAAGTCTTCCAGATGGACATATTGCCATTTCAGAAGGTAAGGTGAAAGAAGAGGAAGACGTTGTGGATATAAAACCAAAAGAAAGTGAAACAGACATCGTTGGTCAAGGAGGAACATTTCAAATGCCAAAATTTGGACTCACAGTACCAAAGACAAAACAACCTGAGACAGGTTCAGGTATATTACAAAAAGATGTAGATGTGACACTTCCGGACGTCAAACTGAATGTCCTGCTTCCTGAAGTTGAGCTACAGGAACCCTCAGCTGAAATAGAAGTCAAAGCTCCAGATATCAAGATTATGACAAAGACTAAAGAAGACTCATATTCCAGATTTAAGATGCCAACATTCAAATTACCCAAATTTGGAATAATTACTCCGAGTGTCACGACAAAGGCACAAAAGACAGATGTGGAATTTGAAGGCGGTGACATTTATATTTCTGAGGAGCTTGGTAAAATTGACATTGAAGCACCCAAAATGGATGACGACATTTCATCTGTTGAGGTAAAAGCTACTGAAGTTGACCATGAAGGAAAAGGACTAAAGTTTAAAATGCCAGGTCTTGGATTTTCTGTTCCTGATGTTACACAACCTGAAATTGATTTAGGTTTATCACAGAAAGATGTAGATGTAACACTACCAGAAGCAAGGGTAGAGGTTGAACTCCCTAAGGTTGAACTAAAAGAACCCTCTGCCGAAATGGACGTTAAAGCTCGAGAAATCAAGATTTTGACAAAGACTAGAGAAGACTCAGCATCTAGATTTAAGATGCCAACATTCAAATTACCAAAATTTGGAGCAAGTGCCACAATAACAGGACCAGAGAAAGATGTCAAAATTGAAGGAGGTGACATTAGTATTCCCAAAGACCCTGTTAAAGTTGACATTGAAACACCTAAAATAGATGTTGAAACACCTAAAATTGACATTGACATGCCTTCAATTGAGATAAAAGAAACAGAAATTGACCATGAAGGGAAAGGATTAAAATTTAAAATGCCAAGTCTTGGTTTTTCAGGACCTAAAATCAAACAATCTGAGATTGATGGAAGCTTACCACACAGAGATGTAGATGTGAAACTACCAGAGGCCAATGTGGAAGTTCAGATACCTGAGGTTGAACTGAAACAACCCTCTGCTGAAATAGAAGTTAAAGCTCCAGAGATCAAATTAAAAATGTCTAAAGAGGACTCACCATCCAGATTTAAGATGCCAAATTTCAAATTACCAAAGTTTGGTGTCAGTGCACCAAGTGTCACAATAGAAGCACCAGAAAAAGATGTCAAAATTGAAGGAGGTGACATTAAGATTCCTGAAGGGGTACTAAAAGTTGACGTTGAAACACCAAAAATTGACATTGAAGCTCCATCCATTGAAATGAAATTTACAGAAGATGACCATGAAGGGAAAGGAAGCAAGTTGAAAATGCCAAGTTTTGGTTTTTCTGTACCTCAAGTAAAAAAGCCTGAGATTGATCTAAGTTTGTCACGGAAAGATGTAGATGTGAAACTACCAGAGGCCAATGTGGAAATTCAATTACCAGAAGTTGAACTACAAGAACCCTCTGCTGAAATAAAAGTTAAAGCTCCAGAAATCAAATTAAAGACAAAGTCTAAAGAAGATTCACCATCCAGATTTAAAATGCCAAATTTCAAATTACCAAAGTTTGGTGTCAGTGCACCAAGTGTCACAGTAGAAGCACCAGAAAAAGATGTCAAAATTGAAGGTGACATTGGTATTCCTGAAGAGGTGCTTACTGTTGATATTGAAGCACCCGAAATTGATTTTGAATGTCCATCTATTGAAATGAAACCTGCAGATGTGGACCATGAAGGCAAAGGAATAAAGTTGAAAATGCCAAGTCTTGGGTTTTCTGTACCTCAAATAAAAAAGCCTGAGATTGACCTAAGTTTGTCACGGAAAGATGTAGATGTGAAACTACCAGAGGCCAATGTGGAAGTTCAAATACCTGAGGTTGACCTGAAAGAATCCTCTGCTGAAATAGAGGTTAAAGCTCCAGAAATCAAATTAAAAACATCTAAAGAGGACTCACAATCCAGATTTAAGATGCCAACTTTCAAATTACCAAAGTTTGGTGTCAGTGCACCAAGTGCCACAATAGAAGCACCAGAAAAAGATCTCAGAATTGAAGGAGGTCACATTAAGATTCCCGAAGAGGTGCTTAGAGTTGATATTGAAGCGCCCAAAATTGACATTGAAGCTCCATCCATTGAAATGAAAGCTACAGAAGATGACCATGAAGGGAAAGGAAGCAAGTTGAAAATGCCAAGTTTTGGGTTTTCTGTACCTCAAGTGAAAAAGCCTGAGATTGATCTAAGTTTGTCACGGAAAGATGTAGATGTGAAACTACCAGAGGCCAATGTGGAAGTTCAACTACCTGACGTTCAAATGAAAGAACCCTCTGCAGAAATAGAAGTTAAAGCTCCAGAAATCAAAGTAAAGACAAAGTCTAAAGAAGACTCACCATCCAGATTTAAGATGCCAACATTCAAATTACCAAAGTTTGGTGTCAGTGCACCAAGTGTCACAATAGAAGCACCAGAAAAAGATGCCAAAATTAAAGGTGACATTAATATTCCTGAAGAGGTGCTTACTGTTGATATTGAAGCACCCAAAATTGACATTGAAGCTCCATCCATTGAAATGAAAAATACAGACATTGACCATGAAGGCAAAGGACTAAAATTTAAAATGCCAAGTCTTGATTTTTCAGGACCACAAGTAAAAAAGCCTGAGATTGACCTTAGTTTATCACAGAAAGATGTAGATGTGAAACTACCAGAGGCCCATGTGGAAGTTCAATTACCTGACGTTCAAATGAAAGAACTCTCTGCGGAAATAGAAGTTAAAGCTCCAGAAATCAAAGTAAAGACAAAGTCCAAAGAAGAATCAGCATCCAGATTTAAGATGCCAACACTCAAATTACCCAAATTTGGAGCAAGTGCCACTCTCACAGCACCAGAGAAAGATGTCAAAATTGAAGGTGGTGACATTAATATTCCTGAAGAGGATCTTCGTGTTGATATTGAAGCACCCAAAATTGATATTGAGGGTCCATCAATTCAGATGAAATCTGCAGATGTGGATCATGAAGGCAAAGGACTAAAGTTGAAAATGCCAAGTCTTGGGTTTTCTGTACCTCAAGTAAAAAAACCTGAGATTGATCTAAGTTTGTCACGGAAAGATGTAGATGTGAAACTACCAGAGGCCAATGTGGAAGTTCAACTACCTGATGTTGACCTGAAAGAACCCTCTGCTGAAATAGATGTTAAAGCTCCAGAAATCAAAGTAAAGACAAAGTCTAAAGAAGACTCACCGTCCAGATTTAAGATGCCAAATTTCAAATTACCAAAGTTTGGTGTCAGTGCACCAAGTGTCACAATAGAAGCACCAGAAAAAGATCTCAAAATTGAAGGTGACATTACTATCCCAGATGAGGTGCTTACTGTTGATATTGAAGCACCTGAAATTGACCTCAGAGGTCCTTCAATTGAGATGAAAGCTACTGATGTGGACCAGGAGGGGAAAGGGCGAAAGTTGAAAATGCCAAGCCTTGGGTTTTCTGTACCTCAAGTAAAAAAACCAGAGATTGATATATGTTTGTCACGGAAAGATGTAGATGTGAAACTACCAGAGGCCCATGTGGAGCTTCAAATACCTGAGGTTGACCTGAAAGAACCCTCTGCTGAAGTAGAAGTGAAAGCTCCAGAAATCAAAGTAAAAACAAAGTCGAAAGAAGATTCACCATCCAGATTTAAGATGCCAAATTTCAAATTACCAAAGTTTGGTGTCAGTGCACCAAGTGTCACAATAGAAGCACCAGAAAAAGACCTCAAAAGTGAAGGAGGTGACATTAAGGTTCCCGAAGAGGTGCTTAGAGTTGATATTGAAGCACCCAAAATTGACATTGAAGCTCCATCCATGAAGATGAAAGGTACAGAAGTTGACATTAAAGGAAAAGGAAGCAAGTTGAAAATGCCAACTTTTGGGTTTTCTGTACCTCAAGTAAAAAAACCCGAGATTGATCTAAGTTTATCACAGAAAGATGTTGATGTGGAACTACCAGAGGCCAATGTGGAATTTCAGCTACCTGAAGTTGAAATGAAAGAACCCTCTGCTGAAATAGAAGTTAAAGCTCCAGAAGTCAACATAAAATCAAAGTCTAAGGAGGAATCACCATCCAGATTCAAAATGCCAACATTCAAATTACCCAAATTTGGAGCAAGTGCCACAATAGAAGCACCAGAGAAAAATGTCAACATTGAAGGAGGTGACATTAATATCCCTGAAGAGGTTCTTAGAGTTGACATTGAAGCACCAAAAATTGACATTGAGGGTCCATCCGTTGCAATGAAACCTGCAGATGTGGACCATGAAGGCAAAGGACTAAAGTTGAAAATGCCAAGTCTTGGGTTTTCTGTACCTCAAGTAAAAAAACCTGAGATTGATCTAAGTTTGTCACGGAAAGATGTAGATGTGAAACTACCAGAGGCCCATGTAGAAGTTCAAATACCTGATGTTGACCTGAAAGAACCCTCTGCTGAAATAGAAGTTAAAGCTCCAGAAATCAAAGGAAAGACAAAGTCGAAAGAAGACTCACCATCCAGATTTAAGATGCCAAATTTCAAATTACCAAAGTTTGGTGTCAGTGCACCAAATGTCACAGTAGAAGCACCAGAAAAAGATGTCAAAATTGAAGGTGACATTAAGATTCCTGAAGGGGTACTAAAAGTTGACGTTGAAACACCAAAAATTGACATTGAAGCTCCATCCATTGAGCTAAAAGCTAGAGAAGGTGACCATGAACGAAAAGGAAGCAAGTTGAAAATGCCCAGTTTCGGGTTTTCTGTACCTCAAGTAAAAAAACCTGAGATTGATCTAAGTTTATCACAGAAAGATGTAGATGTGAAACTACCAGAGGCCAATGTGGAAGTTCAGCTACCTGAAGTTGAAATGAAAGAACCCTCTGCTGAAATAGAAGTTAAAGCTCCAGAAATCAAAGTAAAGACAAAGTCTAAAGAAGATTCACCATCCAGATTTAAGATGCCAAATTTCAAGTTACCCAAATTTGGATCAAGTGTCAATATGACAACACAGAAAGATGTCAAAATTGAAGGAGGTGACATTGATATTCCTGAGGAAGTTCTTAGTGTCGACATTGAAGCACCCAAAATTGACATTGAAGGTCCATCAGTTCAGATGAAACCTGCAGATGTGGACCATGAAAAGAAAGGACTAAAGTTTAAAATGCCAGGTCTTGGGTTTTCTGTACCTGATGTTAAAAAACCTGAAATTGATTTACGTTTATCACAAAAAGATGTAGATGTGAAAATACCTGAAGCCAAAGTAGAGGTTGAACTACCTGCGGTTCACCTGAAAGAACCCTCTGCTGAAATAGAAGTTAAAGCTCCAGAAATTAACATCAAAACAAAGTCTAAAGAAGATTCACCATCCAGATTTAAGATGCCAAATTTCAAATTACCAAAGTTTGGTGTCAGTGCACCAAGTGTCACAATAGAAGCACCAGAAAAAGATCTCAAAATTGAAGGAGGTGACATTAATATTCCTGAAGAGGTGCTTACAGTTGATATTAAAGCACCCAAAATTGACATTGAAGCTCCATCCACTGAGATATCTGCAGATGTGGACCATGAAGGGAAAGGACTAAAATTTAAAATGCCAAGTCTTGGATTTTCTGCACCTCAAATAAAAAAGCCTGAGATTGATCTAAGTTTGTCACGGAAAGATGTAGATGTGAAACTACCAGAGGCCCATGTGGAACTTCAAATACCTGAAGTTGAATTGAAAGAACCCTCTGCTGAAATAGAAGTTAAAGCTCCAGAAATCAAAGTAAAAACAAAGACTAAAGAAGACTCCACATCCAGATTCAAGATGCCAAATTTCAAATTTCCCAAATTTGGAGCAAGTGCCACTGTAACAGTACCAGAGAAAGATGTCAAAATTGAAGGAGGTGACATTAATATTCCTGAAGAGGAGCTTAGAGTTGACACTGAAGCACCCAAAATTGATATTGATGTGCCATCAGTTGAGATGAAAGCTACCGAAGTTGACCTTGAAGGAAAAGGAAGCAAGTTGAAAATGCCAACTTTTGGGTTTTCTGTACCTCAAGTAAAAAAGCCTGAGATTGACCTTAGTTTATCACAGAAAGATTTAGATGTGAAACTACCAGAGGCCAATGTGGAAGTTCAACTACCTGAAGTTGAATTGAAAGAACCCTCTGCTGAAATAGAAGTTAAAGCTCCAGAAATCAAAGTAAAGACAAAGTCTAAAGAAGACTCACCATCCAGATTTAAGATGCCAAATTTCAAATTACCAAAGTTTGGTGTCAGTGCACCAAGTGTCACGGTAGAAGCACCAGAAAAAGATGTCAAAATTGAAGGTGACATTAAGATTCCTGAAGGGGTACTAAAAGTTGACGTTGAAACACCAAAAATTGACATTGACGTACCATCAGTTGAGATGAAAGCTACAGAGGTTGACCTTGAAGGAAAAGGAAGCAAGTTGAAAATGCCAAGTCTTGGGTTTTCTGTACCTCAAGTAAAAAAGCCTGAGATTGACCTTAGTTTATCACAGAAAACTGTAGATGTGAAACTACCAGAGGCCAATGTGGAAGTTCAACTACCTGAAGTTGAATTGAAAGAACCCTCTGCTGAAATAGAAGTTAAAGCTCCAGAAATCAAATCACCATCCAGGTTTAAGATGCCAACATTTAAATTTCCCAAATTTGGAGCAAGTGCCACTCTCACAGAACCAGAGAAAGATGTCAAAATTGAAGGAGATGACATTAATATTCCCCAAGAGGTACTTAAAATTGATACTGAAAGTCCATTAATTGAAATGAAAATGACAGAAGCACACCAAGAAGAAAATGGAAACAAGTTTAAAATGGCAAGTCTCGGTTTCTCTCTGCCTCAAGTCAAACAACCCGAGTTTAATTTAAGTTCGTCAAAGAAACATGCTAAGGATTCTGATGTTTTTGTAAACCTTGAAACACATAAAGTGGATATTGCAGCACCTGAAGCCAAACTAGAAGTCTCTCTTCCAGATGTTGAAGTCAAAGGACCTTCAGTTCAGACACCAGCTGCAGAACTCGATGCAAGCCCAAAGAAATCTATATTTTCACTATCTGGATTTTATTTTTCAAAGGGGAGTGGTAAAGAGGTAGAAAGGATTGGTGATCTTCCACATGTTGAAGTTTCTCTTTCAGAGGGAGAAGTGAAAGTCAAACATCCTGAAATGGAACCTGAACTTGAAGCTGATCGACAACAAATCAAGTTCAAATTGCCAAAGTTTGGGATAGCACTACCAGAAGTAAAAGGACCTGAGGAAGACTTAAATGCATCAAATAAAAACGCGGATATTAATGTCACTCAATCTGATGAACATAAACTTAAAGAGGATGTGTCCTTCGCCATGAAAGGTCAAAATGTTGATATTCAAACAGATGAATCCAAAGCTAGATTAACAGATACTGAGATAGCCAATACTGAGGCCAACAGTCCTGGTTCACCAAGTAAATTTAAACTACCATTATTTAAAATGCCAAAATTGAATTTCTCAAGACCCAAACCACAAGATGAATCTATCCCTGCTGAGACGGAAAGTAAAGAGGAGTTGAAAGTAGAGATACAACTGAAAGAAGAAAGTAAATCTCCAAATGTGACATCTCTTCATCAGATCCTAAATAATTCTGAAGTTAAATTTGATGGTCCAGAAAGAGACGGAGATGATTATCATGAACGATCAAAGGAAGTACTCAAAATGGATGAACCCTTGACAGAGCAGAAAGAGATGAAGGTGAAGGAAATCACAACTAAGCATGAAAGTACCAAAAGTCCTGAGAGGACAGGGTGGTTTAAATTCCCTAAGTTCGGACTGTCATCCCCATCATCTCCTGCAAAAACCCCAGAGAACGATGGAAAAAAGCGCTCAATAGGGGACATGATTGATGAGGGCATAAGCCCTACCTCTTCACTCCAGTCATCAGATGCATTTGCTGACATTAGTTCAGCTGTGACAAGTGAAAATGTTGGTCTGTCTTTATCCTCCCCAACCAAAGTCACGGTTAAATACTCAGATTCTAACACTGTTACAGGAAGAGAAAGCATGGACAGTAAAGTCATAACTTCTACCACCAGGACCAAGCAGATCTCAGTTGAACCCAATTTACCCGAGAAGATTACCATTCTATCATCTGGAGTCTCCTCATCATCAGAAGACACCCTGAGGCTGGATTCTGGAAAAATACACGTCATTACATCAAACATACAAATGACCCCAGAATCGCAGCATGCTATGCTCCTGAATGATGTTCAGCTCCAGTCAGCTGGAGGCCCCCATGTGCAATCAGAGACCGACGAGGGGGCGTCGTGGACCGTCAAAGGTTCACAAGGCGGCAAGAGAACAATCTTTGAGAGACATTTGGTCAGGAAAACATCAAGCGAAAGAAGTGAAAGCAAAGAAACAGTTGTCATAACTAAACAAATTACACGTACGAGCATGTTTGAGTCTTCTGAGCCCATCTCAGGTGAGACGGCAACGTCCATTCAGCGGCTGAGACAATCTGTCCATTCTGAGAAAATGAGGTTCTTTGACGGAGCAGAAAAGTGAAAAATTGATCTAAATGGTTTCTAAAGATAAAATGGATCAATTACAGGGGCAGGAAAGTTTTTGTTGGATACAAGTCACGTGACATGGACTGGGTCAAAGCCAGGACGGCGACTGCAAAGCATCAGGGAGAGCGAGGGAGAGAGGCTCTGATTGCATGTTCTTGAGATGGTGAAATGTATTAAACCTGTTAATGAGCTAGTAACCAAAGCCCCGTACTGCAGATTTAAGCAGGGCTTCACCAAATATTGTTGCTTGATATGATACAGCACTGAGGCAAGCCATGTCTTTACGTATTAAATCTTGTGTTAACTTTCAATGTTCCACTTTAACCCAACATAACTGTGCAGTCGATTGTTGTACGATAACCCTCAGACCATCAGGTGTTTACCTGAACACGACTATTGCAATATGTTGCTGACATTCCAAGCTGTATGTTTACAATAACTGCGCTGTAAAATGATGCTCAAATACAGTTATTTCAGAAGATAAACTTATACATTGATGTGGACATGTATTGCTAAATTATACTTATTATATCTGAAGCAAAGTACAGCAAGTACTCGTGTGATTTGATAATTTTTTTTTAATTAAAATGTGCTTAGCCTATAATTTGCTCCAGTAAAGAGACAGTATATCCACAATATGCTTTGAATATTATTGTATAAAACTGTGAACATTAAACTGGCTGTGTAAATAGCTTCGTCATCTATTGCCATCTAGAGTGGATTTTATTAAACATCCCGTGTGTAAGATTTGGTGGCATCCAGCTGAGAAAATAAAGGTTGAAAAAAAACTAAAAACCAGTCCTCTATTTATGTGGTTGTTCATGAACAAAGTCCTGGAAAGACGTTCAGTTATTAAATGTGCTCCTTCATAAATATTTAAGTTTCTGTTTGTCTATTTATCTGTTGTAGGCAACTGTTAAACATTTAAAAACACAATAAAGATTCATATCAAGATTGATATAAATATTTGACTCCTGAATGACTGAAAACACCAGATTAATTCACGAAAGTTATCACACAATGCAACAAATAATTTCTTTGATTTACTGGAGTTAAATATAAAACACAGAGGCCACATATAGATGTGCCTTTTAGAGTAAATGCATATTTTAAATGTCATTAAACTCTACAAAATGTGATCAAAGTCGTTTTTATCACTGAGATAATAAACGTAAAAACTCTTAATGGACAAAGTTTAGCACACTAGAGGGAGCCAAAGCTCACAGATTCATTTATACTTGGTGTCGGTGGTAAAAATCAATATTTATAAGCGAACATGTTTATTAGCTGACCAAATCAGAAACACCTGAGTTACCACTAAAATAAAGATATAGTCATTAAAGACGCTCTCTGTGGCCCTTCTATATCTACTCCTACAGCCTTACTGACGGCATATTCATCATGTGATTCAAATAAATAAAATAACATGTGAATATCTTGTCTTTCGGTTTTATTAAGACAGGAAAAACAGAAACTTACCGAAGGTTTCCAGCTAATGACTAACAATGGCAAATTCGAAATCCACGGCTGCCAGTTATTAGGTGCTGCCTTCACTGAGCGTAGAAAATATTAGCTTCACTGACTTTTTGGGAAAAGAATCAACCGCACAGGGCGACTAACATATAGTTCCATGATGTGACCTTGTTGAATTAAACTCAGGTAAACCTCGTATTATTCGTGTTATTTTTATCCTCCTGATCAATAATGTTGTTCATTTGTCTGTTGAGACGCGTCCGCGCTGGTGGTATTTCCGCTGGTGTGTGAAGGCAGCGCGGGTCGTACTTCAGAGCGGTAAGTTCAGCCGGAGTCTGTCTCACCCTCCGCCTGCTGTCGCCCACCACAGCCCTGCACCTCCACCGGCGTCAGCACCACCGGCACCACCGGCACCAGCACCACCTCCTCCTCCACCAGCACCAGCACCTCCACCTCCACCAGCATCAGTGTGATGAAGCAGTCGAGGAAGAACACCCTCCAGCTGTGAGACACCACATCAGCCCGCACAACGTACAGGTACCGGAGCCTTTCATCATAAGCCTGGAAATTATTTTAAATACAAGCCGCGGCATACATTTATTAATTGGGAGAGTGGGGATGTATTAATTAACGTCTGAACAATCTGTTCGGTGCATTAGTAAAACTGGAATCCTGATTTGTGCGCTCGGGTGTTGTGTGTGTGGGACTGTGGGCATAAATCAGTGTTGCCGAGTACAAGTGTAGGTGTATGTTCTCCACACTGCTATTTAAATCTATTAATAGTGACATCTACCTGCAGTGAACTACCTGTTGTGTGCAGTAATCCTGCTCATTTGCGCGTGATAAACAACACGGTAAGTTTAATTTAAAATAAGAGTAGAACTGGAACAGGGAATTTGAATCAGGGCACCAAAAAAGGAGGAATTGAATTAAAGTGCACAAAAACCGGAGCAGCACAGAATCTCAGAAGGCTGCATGGAAAGTTAAAAAAAAAAAAAAAGCATTTCTATATTTGGATATGGATTGAACGTTTCGTGTCCTTGGGCTGTTTAAAACTTACGGGATTTAACTGTGGAACCTGAATTTGAAGAGGTGCTGCTGCTGCTGGGTCTAATTTAGAGCAGAGCTGGGAAAAGAAAAGTGTTTGAAGTGCAGCTGGGGAGATAATGGGTGAGGAAAGTCACATTCCAGCAGCATTTCATCATTATGCAAAAATAATAATGAAAGGCGGATTTGAGCTGGCTGTGAGCGGGCCCGGCGACGGCTGCCCCTTTGACTGGACCGTCCACCCACCGGTGAGGCTCGCAATGGACAGACGTGAGGAGGAATATTAATCTGGCAGGGAAGGACGGATGCTGAGGCTGTGCCCGAGTTCTGGTTTTTTTTCCCCCAGGTGCAACGTTTGGCTCCCGACCGCGCCGGCGTTCCACGCTGGTGTCTCGCTTTCTGAACACGAACCCCTTCGGCTCCCGCTTATGAAAGTTTTAACCACATGACCAGTCACCGCCAGTCAGTGGTTACTCAGGATCAACTGATTTGGGGAAATTAAATCATCTTTTTCTTACTTAAATGGGGGATGTGTAGTTGCTGGTACTTCTGAATGTTTGTTTTATGGTGAAACGTGATTATAAAATGACCCCGAGGTGTTTAAAACCGTCGGCGATCGGGAGGAAGTGGTGACGGTTCGTCGATAAACCCGGAGGTAAACGTAAAGAGGACAACCTCGTGGTGTTGCGTTGAGCGGCGGAAGTTAGCCCTCGAACCTGCTGCCGGTCACGCTGGCCCTCAAACCGGTCTCCCATTTAGGTTGTCTCGGTAAATGTTGAGGGGCGGGGCTTATCCCTTTACTGCAGTCAGCCACCGGAGGGCGAGAGAGAGGCGGCCTCGCCTAATCTGAGATTTCGTACTGATCGTGAATGCAGCGACTAGCGAACAAAAACGTTTGGGAGTGAGTGTGGGTGATAATTATCGGTTCTCGAGCCACGACGGAAGACGCAGGTTCCTCCTGATTAATTACGCCAATTAAAACCGAGAATCTCAACTCTCCTCCCGCCTCATCTCCAGCCGGCGAAGGACGCAGCGCTCCTTAATATTTCATTTCCTGCGAGGAGGCCGACGCCGACACACGGGCGCCCTTCTGGGAGGCCGAATTCAAATTCTCGCTGGCGCTCGGCGGAGCGAGTCGGGAGCAGGCTGGAGTCGTGCGCTCGCAGGCTGCCGCCGAAAAAAAAAAAAAAAAAAAAAAAAAAGAAGCAGGCGGCGCAGCCTCTCTCCAGATGAACAATGGCGGCCTCTGATGAGGACAGGCTGTTGTCCGGGGCGGCCCTCGACGACGCGGAGGGCCCCTGAAGGTCTCCACGCGCGTCCCGCGGCAACGGCCGCCCGACACCGGCGCCGCCTAATTGCGGCGTAGCGGCGCGTACACGCGAAACAACGCGCGGGCCCCCGTGCGCTCAGGCAAAGTGCACCACTCAGACAATCAGAGGCATATCATTTCAATCGCCCGTCCCCATGGCAACAGCAACTGCTGGTGTGATTGTAGGCAAAGTGATGTTTCTGATAACTTGTGACATGCAAAGACCGTCTCTGAGCGAGGCCAAGAAAACAGGGCTGCGATTACAGCTCCGCCGATACCGGCGCTTCCAGTTGGGGGACGTTATCTTTTTACGGTTATTGTTCGCCCGGGGCGGGAAGGCGGCGGCGTGTTTTGATGAAGCCGTGGATTCAGGGCCCTTTTGTGCAGAACGGGTTTGTCTGGGGGGGGGTGGTGGTGGGCGGAGCCAACGGCCTTCTGCTGCCCCCTGCTGTCGGGCTGCAGCTCGTAAGAGGCGATCTTGGTGCGGGTTACCTTTTCCACCGTTTTGACCTCAGCTGTGAATGACTGTAGACGGGATGATGCTTTTAACTCGACTTGGATGGGACCTGTTTTCCTGACGTTAATGATGACTAATTACGTTTTCCGCGTCCGTTTATTGGCGGGTCCTCATTTGGGGAAAATGATGTAATTGCTGTGTAAGACCTCCTCCAACTGGAAACGAAGCCGCAGCGGTTGCACCCCCTGGTTCGGTTGACAAGGTCTTTTTGATGCCCGTCTTGGCCGTAATTAGAATCCCTTTGGGGGTGATACTTGATAATCAATGGAGACAGACGAGTCCTCATGGGCATATTCTCCCGTCCAGAATGACTGAGGTTCTGAACTCTCTGGAGCCGGGCGCGGAGGACTTTGGTGGCGGCGGCGGTGCAGCAGATGAAGGTGCGGTATCCTTCCAGGTGTGTGTGGGTGTGTGAACTCATTCAGTGTGTGTGTGTGTGTGTGTCTGTAGGTCCAAACAGTGGTGAGTCACAGTGGTGAGTAAGAGTAAACGCTGGTGACTAACCCATCAGCTGGACGCCGTCCTGTTGTGAGTAAACAGTCGGCGTCTTAACCAGCTGCGTTAACGAGACAAACAAGCAGCGAATCGCTCATGTTTACAACAAAAGGACGGTCTTAAACGATGGATTGGTCAAGCTCAGGAATTTTTATTGGCTGAACTAAAAACAAAATTCCCAACAATTCCCTAAATTCCTTAGTGTTCCCATTTATCCAAATAGCACCACTTTCTTCTAACTCCAAGACATCAGACCCTTTTGAAGTTTAAGATCAAAGTAACAGATGAGTGAGGTCATCCAATGGTCGTTGGCGCTCCGGTTTTCCTTACATGAGCGTCCAAAGATCTTCCCAGACACCCATGAACGCTACCCGAAGTTGACCAAGAGGCTCCCGTCCATCGTGGTGGAGCCAACGGACGCCACCGAGGTGGAGAGCGGCGAGCTCCGCTGGCCGCCGGACGAGCCGGGATCCCCAGACGCCCAGATGGGGAGGCAGGTCACTGAGGCAGGGGCCGAGGGTGAGGACCCCCCCGCCCGTCTCTCCCCGGCCGCCCCGGCGCCCCGGCTCAATGATTATCTGTTCCTTCCAGGGGAGGAGCTGCAGGACACCAGCGCAGGCCAGGACGCCTCGGCAGCAGAGACAGAGGACAACTGAAGGGCCCCCCGATCCTTTGTTTCCACGGTTACTGTGAGTGTTTACACTCGGCGGGGGAGCAGCGACCGCACTGACAGGAAGACGACTGGAAGTTTACAGAGACAGCGGACAGAAGTCCCAACACCAGATCCCCAAACCCCCAGCTCATGGTCCTGGAGCCAGAGCCGTCCCCCCTGCCTGGGGGAGAGTGGGAGCCTTTCCAGCTCTGGCCCCAGGCCCCTTGCCTCTGACCCTTTACCCCTAGCCCCTATCTCCTAGTCCCTGACCCCTTATCCCTAGCCCCTACCCCGATGCCCCTAACCCTTGACCCCTATCCCCTATTCCCTGAGCCCTTATCCCTAGCCCCTATCCTCTGGCCACTAAACCCTATTCCTAGGCCCCTTGCCCCTGTCCCCTTATTGCTAGCCCCTAACCCCTGACCCCTATCCCCTGGTCCCGAGCCCATGACCCCTAGCCCCCACAGCTCCTCCCCAGATTCTATTTAGCTCGCGTGCCAAAAGACGACTCCTAGGTTCCGTACGCAGCTTTTGTTAACTAGACGTAAACCCTTAACCGGACCTGAGTGCTTTAGTTTGGTGATTTTTGTCTTTACTTTGTCTCGATAGTGGCAACGTTAAAGAAAAAAAAAAAAACAGTATTTGACCGAGAGAGTCGTCCTCGCTGTGCTTGATGTTATCGGATTCTTTTAAAGCTTCGTATTCTTCGCTGGTAGAGAGATTGTGCTATGTTCTCATTTTCTTGGGATATTAGAGCAATACGTTAAAGGTGTTTGAAAGCTGTTGATTTTATTACTACACAAGCTGAAATAACCAGTATATTTTAGATGTGACGCCCCCCACTGGTCTGATATTTTTTAAAACACTGGAAGTCTAAATTATTGCACAATAAAACTTTCTCTTAAATGCTTGTTTGGTTCTTCTCGCTCCGCTTGGTTGCACCCAGAGATAAGATTATTTATAAGCTTGTATTATTAAGACCAAGGAACAGTCATGAAAAATACAGACGTCTTATTAAAATATTGATCCTCTCGGGTTTGGGGCTGGTTGGGAGGGACGGGCCTACTGCTGGAGCGGCTTCATGGTTTCTACTATAAATATATATAAATATAGAGCTTAATAGTTATGACTGGTGACAGCCAATGAGAGCGCAGTGTGAGGAGATCTTATGGGCTTATAAGAATGAGGCGAGGTGAAGAACCCAGATCCAGAAACCACCAGAGGAGCCTCAGTGCTCAGTTGACTCTAACTGACATGTTAATCGGGTTAACTACCTCTAAATACAGACTCACCTCTCCATAATTGGACTGAATATTACTTTAATTGGAATTCTCTGCAGGGAAGGACATTCTGGGTCTGAGGCTCTGTTCCGATTTGACCCCAGTCCAGACCGCCATGAAGACGGTCCGCTGGTTCCCGCCCTGGAATCCCGATCAGGGAACGCTAAATTATTTCTTTCGTGCCTTGTTTGCTCTCTGGCTCTGACCTTTGCAGCGACAAACCTCGGATGAGCTCTCGATCGGAGCAAGCGGCATCACTCCTGGGAAAATGAAGGGCTTGGAGGAGGTTGGGGGGGGTGCGGTGTCAATTATTTCTCAAATGTCACAAGCTGTTCTTACGGAGGATTTTACACGGGACACGGTCTGATGCATATTTTAAACATTTCTCAGAAAAGGTGGAAGCTTTTAGGATTCACTGTTGCAGGGATAAGATCCCCTCACATGTGTACAAATGAGGATATTTAATTACTTAATCTTTATTGTATTTAATAGGTTTTGTCCTATTTTAACAGATCTGATTAAAATTCCGTTGGTTAGTTTACATGAATCCAGGGTGAGCCACATTTTTCAGTTATTTCAGGGTTTCTTTCTCTTCTTTGTCCTTCTCTTTTTTTAAATTGTTTCCTTAATCTTGCTTTTACTTTAAAGTCACCCTTTCTCTCCCTTCTTTTTCCTTTTAACAGTTGTTTTCATCACGCGTTCTTCCTCTCCTCCAAACTCTGTCTGTTATCGGGGCTCGGCCGTCTCTCCTCTGCCCGCTTTCCCTTTTTCATGGCGCTCAATTCATCATAATCTGATCATAACAAAGATGCAGAGCCGAGCAGCAGCCATTTGTGAGGCTGCGTATTCAAAAGTTCCTTTGAAAGAGCCATTAGAGCCACTCGGGGCTGTGAGGGAGTCGTGTTTCTGATGATGTCAAAGTGCACTTTGGTCTCTCACTCCTGCTGCCTTCAAACGGGCCCTGTGAACCCGTCCACCGTGGACAAAGCCCCTTTGGTGACCGAACCCCCTTCGGTGGACAAAGCCCCTTCAGTAGATGAAGCCCCTTCAGTTGGACAAAGACCCATGAAGCCCCTTCAGTTGGACAAAGACCCATGAAGCCCCTTCAGTTGGACGAAGACCCATGAAGCCCCTGGCCAGGGGTTGCCCGCTTGGTTTAAAATCCCAAATCCAGATTTTCCTTTCATGACTCCGAGTGAATACGAACCTATTTCCATCTGTTTCGTTCGTGATTGTTCCTAACTGAGCATTTTCCCAAACTGCGCTTTTTTTATCTTGAGTACTGCAGATTTATTCTCCGTTTCTCCAGAAACTCGGCCTTAAACGAACGTTTCTCCAACACCGAGGAGGGGGGCAGCTCTGATCTGGTGCAGCAGCAGCAGATCCCGTGGTTGGTGTGGGTGTTTGTTTCAGTGTCCATCACACTCCACAGACGAGCGCTGATCAGGAGCTGTGTTATTTACGCCCTGCCTGGACAAACGCAGGAGAACAATCCTGATATTTCTATTGCAGAAATGTCACGTTTCTACAGGCAGGCGGCCTGGAGAGTGATTGGCTGGGCACTCAGAGCCCCAGCAGCCGCCTTGAATGGAGTGAAACGTTCCCGAACAGGTCGAGATGTTAATCCTCATTATATAAATTCAGGAGCCGGACTGATGACACGCATCGGAGCTGATGAAGCCCTCACAGATGTATGAAGAGCCCTCGCTGCATGGACGGCAGCCAGCCAGGAGCTTTGGCTCCTCTGAGGCCTCTCAGCCTTCGAGTTGGACGCCCACACGGGCGCGAAAAAAAAAGAAACACCTCCGTGTTGCTGCAAACCGAAGCTGTCGTAAACAGGCGCTGCCAACTCTGAGCTGCGGCTGCTGGGTTTGGAGGATTCACGAGGATCCGAAGGCAAAAGTTTCACCCCAGATAAGTTTCACAAAGCCTTGTTGTCGTTACATAAACTTCTCTTTCATAACTGTGGGCCTGATGAAGAGGAGCTGGTGTTTAATTGGGGGAAGCCTCCGCTGGGACCCTGGGTGTTTGCTGTTGGAACGGGGAGGGATGAAGAACCTCACAAGATCCAGTTTTTGTTTGAGGAGCACCAGCAGAAGCTTCAATTATTGATCGGGGTGTTACTAATGGAAAAGCTCGGCATCTGCGTCCTTTATCGTGTGTGTATGTGTGTGTGCGTGCGTGCGTGTGTGTGTGTGTGAGTCACGACCACATCAGAACCCGCAGCAGAAGGATTTTTATTCATAATCACGTTTTGTCATTCAGCCCTGGCTGAAGAGAGCCTCTTCATCCGTTTGGGAATAATGTCCCACTCAAACATGCAGCGCGGCGCACCGTTACTCCAGTAACCTTTTCTATGAATAGTAAATGTCACCATAATCAATTTTAGATGGGGAGGGGGGGCGCTGCAGGTGGAGCCGGGGTTGGGGGGCACTGAGGCTCCGCCCACTCTGGATGAGGTGACGTAATGAGGTAAACAGACCAGGCGATTACAAATTGAAATGTCCTCAGACGGTGCCGAGCCTCGCCGACTTCCTGTTTGTTTTAGAGCAACGAAAAGAGAGAATAATAATCGAGAGAGGAGCGCTGGGAGGGTGTTTTACACTTTTGATGTAGCTGGGGCCCCCGCCGAGTTCACCAGTTACACAAGCAGCGGGGGTGTCTGGGGGCTTTGACACTCCAGATGCTGCTGCACGCAGACATCTGCAGCGCGCCAGGCGCAGCGCTCGCCGAGGCGGTCGTCTCCTTCGGCGCCTGCCGCCGTCTAATAACGCAGCCGCCGCAGCAGCAACCTGCAATTTCCTGCGAGGAGCCAACGGAGGAGCGCGGAGAGCGCGTCGCTTTCTCAGAGAGACGCACAACAAACAACGCACACTCCTGCGAATGGGGGGGGTGGTTGGGGGGGGTGGGGGGGGGGGATTAGGGGGCAGAGATCAGATGTGGGCGCGAGTCGTGAGGGGAGTGGCCTGCTGTCAGTCCCGCTCTGATCCTCAGCCCCGGCGGAGGTCGTTCGTCATCGTCCGGCCGACCTGACACGGGCCCGGCGACGCCGCTGCATTATTTAAAGGCCCAGGCCCGACCCGCACGCGTCCAACCTGCAGCCTCTCCCCACGCCGCAGGAGGAGGACTCAGAGTCCCGCATGGATCCAGATAAGCGCTTCCTCCTCACGTCAGAAACGTCCTGAGAACCTCTCACGCGAGGGGATCCTCCTCCTCCCCACTCTGGTGTATCTCACACAGATGGGACGTCCCTGTGTCGTGTCCTCCTGTCTTCATGTCTCATTTGGGACAGACACGAGAACCTCTCTGAACATCTTGGCCGGCGGCTCAGAGGTTTCGGTGTAAACGTGCGTTCTCCTGAGGTCAAGCCTGAGGTGCTCGCTCGGTTCTTCCTCTTTTAAGAGGCGACTCGTGGAACAACCGTCTTTATTTAGATTTAGAGGAACCCTCCTGGTGGGGTCTCCCTGACACCTCAGCTTGCGTCTGAGGGACGTTCATTGTCTACGTTTGTACGTGTGCGCGTGCAGATGAGTGATTGACGCCGGAGAGAACCACCATTGTTCCAGCTTGGCGCTGCTCCTCGCTGCGTGCACCACTTCAGCAGCAGAACCCCCCGAACTCGGATATTTATAGAGAGCGAGCTGACGGGATGTGACAGAGGAGTGATGGTTGTGTGCCTCCCGCTGCAGGAGGCCCAGCATCAGGAACACGGCGGCCTACAGAGCTGATGGAGTCGCTTGGTGGGCCTGGCGCTCCTGGGGGAGCCTGATGATGGAGAGTGCAGCTGCGTGACCCGCTGCTTCCGTCCCATCTCCATTTATCTCCTCGCTTCTCTGCAGGACCGGGTTTCCTCTCAGGTGCAGAAATCTGATGAGAAGCAGCGAGTCCTCGTCTCTCCCGGCGATGAGCACGGCCTCCTCTTTTCTGTAGGATGCAGATGTAATCCAGCGCAGCTTCGCCTCTAAAGCCACGTATGAGACGGACGGGCCGGCTCCTCTTCCTCAACACAAAAACAATACCCCTGAAACGATAGCCTGAGGATGGAAACACAAACACGGATCTTCAGAGAGCTTCTGGGGATTTTACCAGCAGATGGATTCTTCCCACAGATATCAGAAATAATCCACATCCAGATTTTCTCCCAAGCAACAACAAACTCTTTCCTTCAATTGTTGCAGATGGAAGAGAACGGCATTCCAACGCCCTTGAAGAGCGTTTAGATCATTTCAACTGATTTCACTGGTGTTTAATCGCAGATGCGACTCGTTTTCGCTCAAGTGTAGCATCATGTTTAAAATGGAATCTCCTGAATTCCTGCCACACAGTTCAGGAGAGACCCTTAAGTCCTGCGTGAGCTGCGGCGGTGCTGGGGCGCCTGTACCTCAGCTCAGGACCTCTGACCTCACCTGAGGCAGCTCCCCGCGTCCCCCACCACACCACCTCACACCCTGTTGTGTGATTACAGAGGGTTTACTCTGGAACCGCAGACGTCTGCAGGCAAACCTGAGCACAAACGCACATGTAGGCTGAATTTCTTCTGCCTTCAAGTGTCTGAGAATTCAAACTAGACCACAAATCTGAGTTTTAATCGCTTCAATCTTTGTGGGCGACACACTTTTGCCGTCAGTTCCTCTGAAATCTCCCCGGTCTGGTTTGTGGAGACAAAAAGGATCTTGGTGTGTGCTGATTTAAAAGCGCCCCTCGTCAGTGTGTTGTGATCATCTCCATCTCGCCTGTGAATAAAGACGCTGTGGACTCGCTCCCAGACTGTCAGTGGCACATTTTCACTAATCAGGCAGTCGTTAAAGGACAGTCGATTAAAATCAATGCTGGTCGGGGAAATCAAAGACATGTTTGCTGGAAGGGGTTTTGGCTGCACGTCGTGTGCTGTCAGACTTATTTATTTATCTTCAATGCAGGTGGAGCTCTCAACAAAGCTGCCTTTGGCGACGTTCGTGTGTGAAATGTTTCAGAAAATGCAGCCACCGTCCTTATTTTTTGTCTGTCATTCGAGAATGATCCATTTCCTGCAGCGTTAAAACCTTTCTGACGTTAATTCAACTCGTTATGGTCCAGTGTGCTGGTCGTGGCGCCCCCTAGCGGCCAAAACGAGGCCGGCAAATACAGGGAGGAAGCTGATGAAGGTCAACCAGGAGTGAAGATGAAGCCACGAGGAGGCAGATGTCCTGGAGACTCTGAATAAGAGTCCTGAACAGAGGGAGGAGAGAAGAGCAGTGGAGAGAGAAGCTGGAGGAGGAGGCCAGAGAGGAGGAGGTGGAGGAGAAGGAGGTGGAGAAGGAGGAGGAGGAGGATGAGGAAGAAGAGGAGAAGAAGAAGAAGAGAAGGAAGAGGGGGAAGAAGAGGAAGAAGAGGAGGAAGAGGAGGAGGAGGAGGGGGAGGAGAGGCCAAAAGGCGCTCCAGTCCAGCCTCTTCAAGGTCCTCAGGTCAGAATGTTCACTGACATCTGCAATTTAAATTGTAGAAATGGGAATTCTTCTAAAGTTTTGGGACGAATCTGTTGTCGACAAAAGGAAGTGAATTCTGGAATTCTGGCAGTGGTTTAGTCCGACGGGTTGGTTTTTGTGGTTGATCATGATCGATGTGTGAGAAACGATGTTGAGGTGAGGGCAGAAGCTGCGTTATAGAAATACAGAAGTTATCATCAACATCCACCACGGAGGAACGGACACCACCTGTTTGATTACACCATCACCACTGACAGTGAAGGTCACTGCCAGGACGCAGTCTTCAGCACCGAGATCAAACAATAAATAACAAATAATAATAATTTAAATAATAATAAAATAAATAAATAAAACAGATAATCAAATATAACAACAAAGTGATGTCTTAGTGTTTGTGTTGATGATAGTAAACTAGATCCATCCATAAGATACAAACAAAGACAGAGGGGTGTGACTGATGGACAGTGGGTGGTGTTGACTCTTTCCTCGTGTGTGTGTGTGTGTGTGTTTGTGTGTGTGTGTGTTCCTGTACATGTGACACACACGTCAACAGACTGAGGATGTTTTTTTCTGGTTGTCACCACTTCAGAGGTTCAGGTTCTGGTTCAAGGTTAAGCACCGATGGTTCTGGTGGGAGGCTGGGGAGTGTCTGATGTCCTTACAGCAGTACAAGGGTGTGTGTGTGCATGCATGTGTGTGTGAGAGTGTGTGTGTGTGTGTGTGTGTGGGTGTCTTTCTTGAGAGACAGCTCGGCTCACAGCTGGGATACCCGGTCCTCAGGAGTGGGGCGATCAAGCCACAGGGGTTAGGGTTATTTTGGGAGCGCTTATTTTTGCACCCCCCTCCTCCACCTCCCCCACACGCCGCCTCACCCCCCACCTCCCCCACTCCCCCCACCCCCCCAACCCTCCATTCCCCTTCCATCCATCTGACAGCTCCCCCTGTTCATTTGCATTTGTCTCTATTAGCCTTCATCAGGGAGAATAAAGGAATGGTCACGCAAAGACCCTCTAAAAGCGTCTATTCACCACAGACGTGTGTGCGTGTGTGTGTGTGCGTGCGTGCGTGTGTGTGTGTGTGTGTGTGTGCGGGCGTGTGTGTGTGTGCGAGGGGGATTGAAGGGATAAAAATACCAAAAATACATCTGAGAGTGGAGGTGTGTTTGATGTGTGCACCATGCGGCAGCGGGGCGGTTGAACCTCGGTAGTCTTTGAACGGGCCTGTGATGTCAGAACGCCACTTTGATTGAATAAACGGGGGCCAGACGGGGCGGGGGGGCGGGGGGCGGGGTGGGGGGGGGCTACAGAGCAACCGGGCCCAGAAAACACGTCGCACGCACGCCCGGCGACAGCGGGAAAACGCCCCAAACCCCCCCTGGAGGGCTTGGCCTGGAGGGGGCGCTGAGACGCGTTTTCACCTGAAACTCTGAGATTAAAAAAAAAAAAAAGAACGAAGTTCGAAGTTCTCCGGCTGTCAAGAATAAATCCCAGCCGGAGCCCCGGAATTTGTTTTTCCTCCTCCGCCGCTTCTCGGAGCTCCTCCTGCCCGACGCGCCTCCTTTCTCTTCTCATCCCCAAACACATTTTTTACAGCGTGAACGCTTTAAAAAAATAAAAAAGCGTAACTCACCTGTTCGACGAGAGAACGACGGATCAAAGCGAACGTGGAAGATGAAGGGGAGAGTCCTCCTTTGTGCCCCCCCCCCGTTTCCTTTCGCTCTTTGTTTCGGCGTCTGCCGGGCTCGGCCCCGATCGGAGAGAGAGAGACGTGACCTTGATGATGCTCGCCGGAGGATTTCCGGGGGTCAAAGGTCGCCGCGGAGGAAGTATCGACTGCACGTGTTGAATAAAGCGGGTTTGGGGAGCGGCGGCGGCGGCGTATTTTAAGCTCGACTTTGGCGCGTCACCTGGAGCTGTTGACATTAATGGAAGGAAAAACAGGCTCGGCGGGAGGCTGACAGACTGACAGACACCAGCATCAACAGAGACGAGCACGCTCACGGCCAGACGAGTATTCTGGGAAGAAAGGGATGATGGGATACATCCACCATGCATTTAAATAGGCTCATCCTGAAGGAGGGGACGCGAGGAGGAGGAGGTAGAGGAGTAAGAGGAGGAGGAGAGGAGAGGAGGAGAGGAGAGGAGGAGGAGGGGAAGAAGAGGAGGAGAGGAGGAGGAAGAGGAGGAGGAGGTAGAGGAGTAAGAGGAGGAGGAGAGGAGGAGAGGAGAGGAGGAGGGGAAGAAGAGGAGGAGAGGAGGAGGAAGAGGAGGAGGAGGTAGAGGAGTAAGAGGAGGAGAAGAGGAGAGGAGGAGGAAGAAGAGGAGGAGGAGAGGAGGAAGAGGAGGAGGAGGTAGAGGAGTAAGAGGAAGAGAAGAGGAGAGGGGGAGGAAGAAGAGGAGGAGGAGGTAGAGGAGTAAGAGGAGGTGGAGAGGAGAGGAGGAGGAAGAAGAGGAGGAGGAGAGGAAGAGGAGGAAGAGGAGGAGGAAGAGGAGGAGGAGGTAGAGGAGTAAGAGGAGGAGAAGAGGAGAGGAGGAGGAAGAAGAGGAGGAGGAGAGGAAGAGGAGGAGGGGGAGGAGGAAAGGGGGGAGGAGGAGGAGGAGGAGGAGAGGAGGAGGAGGAGGAGAGGGGGAGGTTGAGGAGGAGGAGGGGGAGGAGAAGAGGAGGGGGAGGAAGAGGAGGAGGAGGAGGAGGAGGAGGAGGAGGAGGAGGAGGAGGAGGGGGAGGAAGAGGAGGAGGGGGAGGGGGAGGAAGAGGAGGAGGAGGAGAGGGGGAGGAAGAGGAGGAGGAGGAGGAGGAGGCGGAGGAGGAGGAGGAGGAGGAGGAGTAAGAGGAGGAGAGGAGGAGGAGGAGCATCCTCACATCTGAAGCTCCAGTCAAAGGTGTTTTTACAGACGTTCCTGAGGAGGAGGTAGAGGAGTAAGAGGAGGAGGAGAGGAGAGGAGGAGAGGAGAGGAGGAGGAGGGGAAGAAGAGGAGGAGAGGAGGAGGAAGAGGAGGAGGAGGTAGAGGAGTAAGAGGAAGAGAAGAGGAGAGGAGGAGGAAGAAGAGGAGGAGGAGGTAGAGGAGTAAGAGGAGGTGGAGAGGAGAGGAGGAGGAAGAAGAGGAGGAGGAGAGGAAGAGGAGGAAGAGGAGGAGGAGGTAGAGGAGTAAGAGGAGGAGAAGAGGAGAGGAGGAGGAAGAAGAGGAGGAGGAGAGGAAGAGGAGGAGGGGGAGGAGGAAAGGGGGAGGAGGAGGAGGAGGAGGAGGAGAGGAGGAGGAGGAGGAGAGGGGGAGGTTGAGGAGGAGGAGGGGGAGGAGAAGAGGAGGGGGAGGAAGAGGAGGAGGAGGAGGAGGAGGAGGAGGAGGGGGAGGAAGAGGAGGAGGGGGAGGGGGAGGAAGAGGAGGAGGAGGAGGAGGAGGAGGAGGAGGCGGAGGAGGAGGAGGAGGAGGAGGAGTAAGAGGAGGAGAGGAGGAGGAGGAGCATCCTCACATCTGAAGCTCCAGTCAAAGGTGTTTTTACAGACGTTCCTGATGTTTGACGGCGTCCACATCAAAGAGCTCTTCTGGTGCTCGAGGGACAGACCAAACGCTCCCTCGCCGTCGGGCCGGGGCGACGCGGTTCCCCGTCTGCGGCCGAAAAAAGGAACTTTGTGTCCAGAACTTCCCGATTTCGTGACCACAAATCTTTCCTCTCCAAATTAAAGAAGAGCGGATTTGAAAGTAATGAACAGAAACCTCAAGTGAAGCTCTGATCTGGGGGCCGCCTGGTGGTCGGGGCCACGCCGAGGCCGCCGCCACGTGAGCGTGGACACGGAGGAGCGCTTGTGGGGGGGGGTTCTGCCTGAGGGGGGGGGCAACAGCAGCTCGCTTTAAGAACAGCCCACCCGTCCCCGCCACTGACGCGGGAGGTGTGAACGCAACATAAACGCCATTATGGAAGGGTCCCGGGGGGGGTTCCTGTAGGTGTGATCTCATAACCACCAGGCGCTGAAATACTATTACGGTGACTAAGTGCAAACTATGGTCGTGTAAACGATGAAATAGCTCAAAGAAAAGAAAATAAGGTGCTCCTACACTCCTGCATCTCTCACACACACACACGCACACACGCACATGCACACACACGCACACACACACACGCACACACACACACACACGCACACACGCACATGCACACACACGCACACACACACACGCACACACACACGCACACGAACACACACGCACATGCACACACACACACACACGCACACGCACACACACGCACACACTTCCATTATGCAACACTAACCTGACATATATTCGGCCACTGATTGGCGAAGCTGCTGCCGGGTTGAGCACGACGGCGAGAGCGTGACGAGACCGTCGCCAGACCTGGTTGACCTCTTCTCTTGAGGTCAGCTCGAGGCCTGACCCCTGCAGCTTGAGGCCAGGCTTCTCAGATTATAATCCCACACTCTGCCTACATCTGAAATGAGGTTAAACTTTGTTTTCCACTAAATTTAAATTCACGTGAAAACAGGAAGCATGATACCACCTTGATCAATTATTTCTCACTTTAATACAAGTGTTGGGCAAAAAAAAGCACAAGTAAAATAAACATTTTATATATTTTACACATTTAATTTGATTTTACATTTTCACATATTTATGAAATGTTACCCGTTAAGTGTAAATATGTTAAATGCCGACATCTAGTGGGCACAGATGGAACTGCATCTATGTGGGGGCGGGGCCTTCTCGGCTGTAAGCTCCGCCCATTTTCTGCTGCTACACTTCCGGCGTCGCACCTGTGCAGGTAACGCGGCTGTGTTGGGTGTTTTAGTGTGTGTGTTCTGGTGGTGTGTGTGTTCTTGTGGTTTGTGTTCTTGTGGTTTGTGTTCTAGTGGTGTGTGTGTGTTCTGGTGGAGTGTGTGTTCTTGTGGAGAGTGTGTGTTCTTGTGTGTGTGTTCTTGTAGTTTGTGTTCTAGTGGTGTGTGTGCTCTAATAGTGTGTGTTCTTGTAGTGTGTGTTCTAGTGGTGTGTGTTCTGGTGAAGTGTGTATTCTAATGGTGTGTGTTCTTGTGGTGTGTGTGTTCTTGTAGTGTGTGTTCTTGTGGTGTGTGTGTTCTGGAGGTGTGTGTTCTTGTGTTTTTCTGTTTTCTTAATTAAGTGTGTCCCTTTGGATTATTCGTGATTGTTATTTTGATGTTTGTGCTTCTGTTGATTGTTTGATCATTTTCTTTTCTAACTGGGATTCATTTGATAATCTGTGTCTGGCACAGTTCCCTCGTTTCATTGTGTTTGGTTCTAATACCTTATTTTGTTTTTCATTGTTCTCTTTTATTTATTTTGATGTATTTATTAACTCTGGTTTTGTTTAATCTGGTTAATTTGTAAAGGTCATTTCCTCAGTTTAATGTTTGTTCATCCTGGATTAACAAGCTTTTGTTCTGGATGACCTGAGGTCACCTCAGGAATGACCCTGGTTTCCGTGTGTGTGTGTGTGTGTGTGTGTGTGTGTGTGTGTGTGTGTGTGTGTGTGTGTGTGTGTGTGTGTGTGTGTGTGTGTGTGTGTGTGTGTGTGTGTGTGTGTGTGTGTGTGTGTGTGTGTCCCAGACCTGTTGGTTTTCAGTGTTGTTTTCTGAAGTATTAAAGTGACCTCTGACCCCGTCTCTCCTCAGTCTCGTCCTTCCTACGCCGTCGCTCCCGCATTTCAAATTCCCGTGAGTTCCGGGAACTCACCTGAACGCCTCGTGTTGCCACCTGTCCCGCGTTTACGTGGAATGTTTCCCCCGTGCTTTGTCAACATCAGCGTTCCTGATCTTAAAATCTCCCAGCACGTCCAGACGACGCTGTACACCGATCCCTCCCCTCCCTCCCCCCTCCTCCCCCCTCTCTCCCCCCTCCTCCCCCCTCTCTCTCTTTCCACGCTGCTGGGAACGAAGGCCAGTTAAAAGAAAACGAAACTTAACATTTGAAGAGCGACAGGAGGGAGAAAATGAAAGTAACTATAAATGCTCCACGTGATCCGCTCTGGCGTTCCCGACTCTCCCTCAAGGTTCTCGGCGTTCCCGATGGGAAAACTGGTTTGGTTTTGACGCGCTCGCGTCGCCGTCCGACCTCACAGAGCCCCCCCCCCCCACTAGTGAGAGTGGCGTGTGAAATAAAACGTTCCGAGCGCTGTCGCCTCGGAATGTCGTCCTTTACGGGCTGCTGAAGGTCGCGACCTACAGGGGAGGGTTTCGAAATCCGTTAAACGTCTTTCAGCGCTTCCCAATCGTCGGCCTCGGCGGTGACCTTGTGGTGCACCGCTCCTCTGAGGTTTAACGCCACATTCCAGGCGGGAATACTAATCTCTCCGAGGATCGGGGGTGAGGGTGAGGGGGGGGGGGGCGGGGCCGAGCCTCAGTCAGAGCGAGCGAGGGAGCGGGCGAGCGGCGCATTTCTCGCCCTCTAATCATTAACCGCTCGCGCCTTGGACCCCGGCTGACCTTTGCCCCGTCCTTGTGCGAGTCTGGGCATCGGGGATTCCGGAGCCCGGCTTCCCGTCAGCGGAGCCTCCGAGTGAGTCCGCCCCCAGCACGGTCCCGACTGGTTATTCCAGTTACGGGGTATAAAGCTCCGGAGCGCCGGGGGGAAGCGCGGACCCGTGCACCTGAGGCGGTGAGTGGCTCCTCCTCCTGGCGTCGGTGTCAACGGGGTCGCGCTCCGCTCGCCTCAGAGCGTTTGGGATCGGACGGCGGTCCCGACCTTCGGGAACGGGCGACATTCCCAGAGGTTGTGTGTGAGTTTGGTGTTTCTGGCTCCTCGCCGTGTTGTCGGTAAACAGTCGGCTCCTCCACCTCCACCCCGACCCTGAACGCCTCCTCGCCGACTCTCGCTTTCAGTCTGGTCGCCGACCGCCGGGGTCGAGGAGCCTGGGTCCGATGGACGGCGGCGAGGACAGGGCGTCGCGAGGGGGCGAGGGGGGCGGCCTCGGCGCCATCCGCTCGTCCCTCAGGAGCAGCTTCCGCCGGGTCGCCGAGAAGAGCCCGCTGTCGCCCAAGGGCAAGGGGTCAAAGGTCGCAGCCGGGCAGCGGGAGAGCGAGTCCTCGCCTGGCGTCGCCGCCGCCGTCACCGCTTCTTGTCAAGGTGAGAGGGGGCGGGGCCTGTTCACGAGCTTTAATCCGCCAGCATCTGGTTTCCGTGCGTTCAAACGTTCCTGCGGGAACGTCGGACGCGGAAGGTCGAACCCGGAGCGAAGGCTCCTCGCCACGAGGTTACCGTTTAACCACGGGGGGTCGGGGGTCTCCTGCTCCGCTCCTTTGGTCTCCGTCCTGACCCCCCCCCCCCTCGCCTTCCCGCTCAGGTCCGAGCCCAACGGAGGACGGCGAGGCGACCCTGCAGAAGAGCAAAGGCCTGAAGCGTTCAAAGACCGGTGAGAGCGTGGGAATTCTCAGATGTGAGTTAAAAGTGGGTTAAACCGGTTTGAACCTCCAGATCCCAACATGACCTCGCTCGGAGACGCCCCGGTGAAAAGGGGAATCCTGGGCCGCCACAGCCTGAGGTTCAGCTCCCGGAGGGACAAGAACAAGACCCCCAGAGGGGAGCCGGCCCCCCCTCGGGTGGAGGAGAAGACCCAGGAGGAGGACGGTCTGGAGGAGGAGGAGGAGGTGGAGGTGGAGGTGGAGGAGGTGGAGGAGGAGTACGTCCTCGGGGACATTCCAGACGTTCCCCTGTCAGGTAAGGCCAGGGCTGAGACACCGGGAACTTCCTGGGACGGTTGGGGACACAGGCAGACAAAGGCTGTTGCCACACGTTTCCATGGAAACTGGAATTCGGAAACCACCAGGTCCGATCCAGACGGGGGGGAGGGTGGCGGTCGTGCTTTTTGATCGTTGTCGATCGAACCCGCTCCTCCGCCGAGGCGCTCTGGAGCGCGTCTTCCGCGTTTCGTTCGGCGTTCCGACGTGTTTGTTCCGTGTTTTGGGCCCCGGGGGGGTCTGACCGGGTCCCTTGGGTCTCCCAGTCATGCAGATCAGCAAGATGATCGACCTGGAGGAGCTGGAGGAGGCGCACCTCCAGGTCCTGGCCCTGCGGGGGGAGTTCCAGCGGGAGCGGGAGCGCTGCGGGGACGACCCCCCCACGGAGCTGTCCAAGAAGGAGAAGGACCTGAGCCTCCTGTACGGGGACCTGAGGGACAAGCTCAAGGCCGTGGTGCGGGGCTCCTGCCCCTCCGGGGGGCGGCTCCTGGTCCCCCTGGCCCGCATCATCCAGGAGGAGGAGCGGCGGGCGCGGGAGCCGGGGGGGCTCCCGGGAAGCTGGATGGAGGCCTGGAGGGAGGCGGTGGCGGAGGGGGCGGCGGCGAGGGTGGGGGGCGTCGCCCTGGAGCGGAAGGAGGGGAAGGGGTCCTGGCTGGCGCAGCACCTGGGCCTGCTGGGCCGGGACACCAGGGAGCAGCTGGCCTTGGCGAGGACGCGCCTGCAGGGGGCGTACCCCCCCAGCTTCGGCGCCGTGGCGGCCTACGAGGACGGGTACCGCCGCGCCATCGGGCAGCACCTGAGGAAGCTGGAGCCGGAGGCGGCGGAGCTGAAGGACCTCTACGCGCTGCTGGACTGGATCGTCAACCAGTACCGGAGGTCAGTGAACGCCTCGCAGGAAGCAGCCGTACACCCCCAACGTTCCCCGGGGGGTGCCAGATGTCGGCCGAACAGCCCAACGGTCGCCCAACAGTCGCCCAACGGTCGCCCAACGAGCGCTGTTGGGGGGGGAGCGCTGTCGAGAGTCGAGATCTTCCAGCTCTGGACCAGCAGGGGGGGCCAGAGCTGGAGGTTCTGGACCTTCTCCCCACTGGGATGTTCAGAGATGTTCGACCTTCGGGGCTGCGGTCGCCATGACGATTTAAGGGTGTGTGTGTGGGGGGGTGGGGGCGGGGGGGGCGCTGACATGAATCAGGACACGTCAAACCCGAGGATGCGTCCGCCCCGACGCGCTGGAGGTGGAAAATAGAAATGAGGTCACGTTTCCCCAAACAGACCAAAACGTTCCCCTTTGGCGAACTGCCCCCCCCAACCCCCCCCCCCGGCGGCGATACGACCGTCTCTGACGTGAAGCCACTTCGTGATTCTGCGCTTGACCATGTCGTGTCCTCCTCAGCGAGACGATCCTGGGGAGCGCGGCGCCGCCCGACGAGGCGGAGGCCGACCTGGTGGAGCAGCTGAAGGAGAAGTACTGCTGCAGGGTGAAGGTGAGGCCTCCTCGTCCCCCTCCGACCCCCCCCGGGGAACGCTCTGACTCTGCTGTGGCTGCAGGAGGACACGAGGTCTTCGCTGGAGAGGATCATCGAGCTTCAGGACGAAGAACTGTGGAGGGAGCGCAAGGCTCCGGAGAAGGAGGGCGACGTCCTCCTCTCCCAGATTTACATGGACATCTGGACGGTACCAGATTACAACACAGATTAAAGTTAGATGTAGATTAAAGCTCAACCATCGCTCGTCACTGTTTACGTTCCAACAGCATGTTTGAGACGTGAACCTTAATTTGGGTGTAATGTCGCGGTTTGGCCACACGGCGGCAGCAGCGAGGTTCTGGTGCTCAGTGTTCTGCGGCCCGGTGACCTGTGTTCCGTGTTCCGTCCGCAGTTTGTGAAGGGGATGATTCAGAACTCGGGGCAGATCGACGCTCAGCTGGGGGTGAAGGTCGCCCGCTCCTGCATGGAGGAGCTGGAGCTGTTTCCCAGGAGGTGATAGCGACACCCGACGCCCCTCAAACCCGACGCGCCTGACCTCGCGCTCGAGTCGCCGTCACGCCTCCTGGGGAATGTTTACTCTCTTAAAAACTTCCAGAAACACTGAAACTAAAACTACCTCGTGTAAACGGGATCCGGCCTTCTGCCTGAACTTGCCATCTTGCACAAATTTTCCTGTTACGCAACTGTAGAATGTTTGAAACGTGACGAGCGCCTGACTGCTTCTGAAAGCGAGAAGCAGCGATGGCGCGGCTGGCACGACCTCCTCAAGTTCCTGTTTTCTGTCCCCGTCCGCAGGTTCGAAGCGGAGCTGCGGCGCTGCTGCGGCGCCCTCAGGCCGCAGCCCCTGTGGGCGCAGTACCACATCACCTACGTCAACAGCTTCGCCAAGCTGCAGTGAGTCCAGGAGGCCCCGCCCCCTAACCCCCCCCACCCCCAGCCCACCCCCCCACCTGCACATCCAGATCCAGAAATAGAAGCTGCTGCTGGAGGAGACGCCAAATTCCTCGGATGACTCGGAACCGAGTCTGGAAAAAGTCAGGAAGACGTGTTTTATCCCCCCCCCGCCTCTGGACTGGGGGGGTCGGGGGGGGGGGGTTGTGGTTCTTTAATGGCGCTCTGAGGTTTAGCCAGCGCTCGGCAGCACAAAAGCATTCTCCGGGCCTCCGCCGCCCGTTTCCAACGCCAACCGAATCTGGGTCAGGCCTGTCGAGGCGACGCTGTCATGGCGCCAGGTCACGTGATTTCACAGAAACGCCACGAATGAAAGAACGGCCCAGCGCCGGAGGCCCCGCCCCCCCGGCTGCACCCATCCATCGCATGAAGAGCAGACATCTGTTTGTGGATGTGGTTGAGTCGCTTCCATTACACGATGCCTCATGTCTGCAGCTCTGCCTCCACCTGACCCCCTGACCTTTCCCCTCATGATCAGTATGAAGTTGCCATGGCAACGTCTCACAGAGCTTCAGTGTGTGTGTGTGTGTGTGTGTGTGTGAGAGAGAGTGTGTGAATATGAGAGATACCAATCCTGTGAGTGCACAGCTGGGGTCAAATTTCTTTGCTTCGCTGCTGCCCCTAGAGGTCGTTCGAAGGACTGCTTTATTGACTCCAAGGGAGCATCATTTTTTGCTCCTCCCACTCGCAGGCAGCACATGGACGAGTACGAGGACGCCTGTCCCGAGCAGGTGGACGCGTTCCGGAAGGAGGTGAAGTGGCTGACGGGGGAGCTGACGCAGCAGCTGGAGGACGAGTTCAAGCTGGACGTGACGGTACGAACGATAACGATAACGAGGGGCTCAGCGGTCTGAGCGTACCAACACGTAATGACACGTTCACCTCCCGCGTCCTCTGCTGGTCCAGCCGTATCTGAGGAGGATGATGACGAGGAAGTGGATGACCAACGATGAAGACTTCAGACGGCTGCACGACCGCACAATGGCCCTCGCCGAGCACTGCTCCCTCATGGTCCCCCTCCCGGCCCAGGTGAGGAGGAGGGGGGGGGTGAGGGAGGAGATGGGGGGTGAGGGAGGAGATGGGGGGTGAGGGAGGAGATGGGGGGTGAGGGAGGAGATGGGCAATAAGGGAGGAGAGGAGGGAGGAGGGTGGGTGAGAGAGGAGGGAGAGAGGAGGAAGAGAGGGGGGAGGAGGGGGAGGAAGGAGACGGATGTTTTTAATTTCGTCTTTCATCATCGTTTCTTCGTAACTTTGAGGTTTGAGCCAGGAGAGATTCTTGTCCGAAGCCGTGTTGGTGAATGTTGGACTCTCCTCCGTGGCTCCTGCTCCGGGGGAGGAAGCCCGTTTCCTCAGAGGCCCCGCCCGGCCCTTCCCAGCAGCGGTGGCCCCCCAGTGGTCTTACTGGCAGGCGCCCGTCCGCGTTCGCCCCTCGTTACGAGGAAACCTAGACCTCGTCTGCCTCCAGAAGGAAATCCGCATGTCTTTAAAGCGTGTCGCGATTTCCAGCAAGTCTTCGGGGGCACCATTGTTTCCAGAGGAGCGCGTTAGGCCTGGAACCACCTGATGAATGGGAGGAAGTGAAGGTGTGAGGTCGTCTGACGCCGCGTGTGTGTGTGTGTGTGTGTGTGTGTGTGTGTGTGTGTGTGTGTGTGTGTGTGTGTGTGTGTGTGTGTGTGTGTGCGTCCCAGGAGCTGGCGAGCCGGCTGCACTACCACGTCGTGAGGGAGTACGTCGGCCAGCTCGTGAAGAGCGACTACTCCTGCAAGAACCGGAAGCACGAGAAGGCGGCGGCGAAGATGAGCCACCAGTGGGAGGAACTCCGAACCCTGTTCAAAGACATGGTAATGCCCCCCCCCCCCCCGAAAACAGCCCCGTTTCTGGGACAAACATGTTTTTATCAGGATGGGCCCACGGCCAACGTGGACGATTTATGGAAAGCGAAGCGAAGCCGAAGACCTCCGTGGTCGTCGAGGTCGCGGCCCGTTCTTCCGGGAAGCTTCGTTGGGGGAGGGGGGGTCGACCTGGTGGTGGGTCTAACGTCCCTCTCGATGCCCTCCCCGCCGCAGAACTCGACCCACGAGTGGCTCCACCACGCGGGGGAGGACCTGAGCAACCTGGTGGGCCAGAGGAACAAGCGCGACATCAAGGCCTGCCTGCAGCCCCTCGTGGAGCACTACCCCGACTTCAGGTGGGCGGGGCTTCGACCTGAGACGGTGGGGGGGTGCTCAACGTGGTCGCGACTCCCAGAGGCGGCGGGTAAACCCGGAGCGAGAGCGTTTCCTTGACAGCTGACAGCTGATTGTTTCTGGAGATCCGTTTGGTTTGAGGAACGGGGAAGTTTGAGCGATGTCGTCGGGTTACGAAACTCCCGGCCCCGCCCGCCCGCGAGCGACTGCGAGGGCGTGAAGTCGTGCGAGGGCGCGTTCCAGCCGGGGGGTCCACGCGCAGTCAGCAGCGGGTCACAGAGGTCAGAGTCGGGGAGTTTCTGGCGTGGCGGTTGGTGGGAGTCACATGTTTGAAACAAACATGAAGAAAAAGCCCAGCGGGTGGAGAAATCGCCCACTTCCTCATTTGAACCTGCGTCCGAAATAATAAAACCTTCAGGATTCCTTAAAAGCTCCGGCAGAAACCGAAAGTATTCAGATCACGCCGGTCAGAGTTAAACCCCCGAAGAGCGCCCGTCTGAGCCCCTGAAGGCCCCGAGGAGAAGCCCCCTCGCTCACTGAGTCGAGATGTTTCCTCCAGAGAAGCTGGACGATGCTTCGGGAGCGGTCGTCGGATTAGGGCGTCGCGGCGTCGGGCGCGACGCTTCTATACGCACCGCTCCCGAAGGGACGGGGTTCCAGCTTCGTCGTTGGTTTATAGTTCAACAGTGAGGAACCCGGGGTCGTGGGGTCACCGTCGAGCCCCGCCCACTCAGGTCCTGGTGCTACGAACCGGATCGGGGATTACTAATCTGAGATTATGCTCTCTCCCCCCTGCAGCAGGAAGCACCTGGTGGCCGTCCTGTATTTCCGAGGCCTCTCGAGAGGCCGGGAGCACCGGCTGATCCTGCAGAGGCTCTCGGAGCTGAGGAGGAAGACGGGCGGGGGCGGAGACAAGAGCCGCGCGCTGTTCACCGACATGCCGGTGATGGTGAACACCGGCTGTCTGTCCAACCTGCCGTCCTGCTTCAGCATGCTGCTGCCCCACGGCTGAGGAAGAGGAGGAGGAAGAGGAGGAGGAAGGGGGGGAGGAAGAGGAGGAGGAAGAGGAAGGGGGGGAGGAAGAGGAGGAGGAAGAGGAGGAGGAAGGGGGGGAGGAGGAAGAGGAGGGGGAGGAAGAGGAGGGGGAGGGAGGAAGGGGGGAGGAAGAGGAGGAGGAAGAGGAGGAGGAAGGGGGGGGGGGAGGAGGGGGGAAGAGGAGGGGGAGGTTGACGGTGATCTCGCTGCTGCCACCGTGTTACCAAACCTCAGGTGGTGCAGGCGGAAACACCAAGTACAACGTTCTAGTTCTAAAACTGAATCCAAATGAACCTCTTATTTTGCTTTTGCTGGACAAAAGACCATTATTTTGAAGGAGCCGGGAGCGTCACTTCCTGCGTCACTTCCCAACGCCCAGTTTTCCGACCACGCGTGTGACTCAATTGTCAACTTTTCAAAAAGTGGAGTTTCCAAATAAGTGGAGTTTCCCTTAACCCCCCCCCAACACACACACACACACCCACACACACACACATTAATGTATATTTGCACCTTTGCTGCCTTGATGTAGATCTTCTCTTTGAGCCTGTTTCTGTGCGTCACATGTGCGCAGCATGTGAGTGCCGTGATTGAGTGATTGAGTCTGTTTATCTCATGACCTCAGCTCTAAGAGCGGCGGGGCCCCCGGGGCGGATTATTGACGGCCGTAGAAAAAAGTGAAAAGCCTTCTCGTTCGCCGCCGCTTCACCCCGCGCCGGTGAGGCATGCGCCGGGATTTTCTGGAAAAGGGACGGTTACGAAATAAACGTGAGCTGGAGATTACGTGGATGGAAGGAAGGAGCGAAGGTGGCTGGAGCTCCTGACAAGGGGGGGGGGGTAACCGAGTGGCGTCCGCCTGGGCCGTCGGGGAGGTCAACGATGCACGTTTGAGGTCTGAGGACTTGAAAGTCGACGCCAGAGGAACAAAGAGCAAAACAGATGTGCGGACACATGTGATACTTTTCTAATAAAAGACGTTAAAAGGCTGAAATCCCGTTTCCTGTCCCACTTCTCCGTGGGAGGCGTAAACACTTCGGTTTGACTCTTTAATTACTGTTTTCCTCCCCGACTGTCGAGCGTTTTATTTCGAGCTTCGATGTTTCGGCGTTTCCTGCGTCCTCACGGCCCCCCACCTCCCCCCCCCGCTGACCTCTGACCCCCCAAACCCCCGACAACAGGCGGCGTTGAGCGGGATCGAGCGTCTGTTTTTCTTCGACGCAGACGCAACAACCCCCCCCCATCCACTTCCTGCTGCATCAAACATCGCACAAAAACAACCCTGATCTTCCAGCCCTCGTCTCTTCCGACGTTTCCCGTCGTGTTTACCTCCCGCCCGACGACGCGGCCTCTTCGTCGCCCCCCCGGCGGCGGTCGGCAGGCCGCGACTAAGCCCCTCCCCCTCTCCCGCCCTCTCCCCCCCTCGCGTGATTGATCCTTTATCTCCGTTTTAATGCACCAACGAGTCCAGATAACTGTAGGTCTGAAGTGTCGGGGCTCATTTAACCATCACAAAGGCTCAGTGAGGCCTAACGGGCCGCCCTGACCTAATTGCCCGTCCCCGGTATTCATGAAGTCGTCTCCTTTTCGCCGACATCGATGAGTCAGCGACCGAGCCTGTCCTCCCGTTGTTACGTGAGCTCATAGCCTTCCCTGGAAGGATGCTCTCCCCTAATCTTAATCAGGAATCACCTTCCCTCTTCCCTGTTAACACGATGCTCATTGAGATCGTTTCTCAGGAGGCGGAGGGGGCAGTGGGTCACGTGAACCGCTCGCCCACTTCCAGGACGCGCACGTGCTCGTTAGAAGCAAAGGGGTTCGAGACCCAATTTACCAGAAAAACATCAGTTAAGGGAAGTCCCTCACCTGTTTACAACCGCTTCTGCTATTCGTCAACCCCGGATGTGGTGGAAGCCGAGCGTTCGCTTCTCACTCGTGTCATCCGCCGGGCGAAGGTGGCTCCAGCAAACACAGAAAACGCGCCTGTCTCGGGCGCCGTGTTTACCTCCGCCCCCTTGCTCCAGCCTCTCTTTTTTAATTTATCTTTTGAGGGTCATAAAGTTCCTCGCAGGCGTAGCAGGAAGCAAAATGAGTGCATGAAGCAGGAAAGCCTGATAAAGGGGGCATTTTCCTGCCTCGTTCATCCCTCGACTACCAACCTTATTTGTGTTGGCCCGTTTGACTGTAATTAAACCTCAAATCATGAAGGAAACAGCACAAACCAAACAGAAGCAGCACTCAGATAACCCCAGCTAAATTTGAGTATACAGTTTAACACAGTGTGTGTGTGTGTGTGTGTGTGTGTGTGCGTGTGTGTGTGTGTGTGTGGGTGGGGGGGGTGGACTTTCCAATCCTTTGGGGCCCTGCCCCCCCCCAAGGCAGGAGGAGCCTACAGTTTAAAAAGCAGCTCCAGCCCAGCTCAGCAGCTGAACCGAGGCTGACTGAAGACAGAAACACACACACAGACACACACACACACACACACACACACACACACGCGGATATTTATCTCCCGTCTGGACGCCAACAGCACTGAGTAAGTCTCCCGTCGTCTGAGATTGCTCACCGATCCGGGTCGCTCGTCTGCCTTTGGGAACGCTGACATTTCCAGCTTTGAGGTCAAAGTGTTTTGATGCACGTTTAGACACTACACAAACACACAACGGCACGGACACACAAAGAAGTGCGCGACAAACGCGTTGTTTCAGCTCTAAAGTGTCGGTGAGAGACACAAAGGTCAAAAGAACTCACCGAACCTTCTTGAGCCGAGTCTGCTGTTGGGGAGGGCTGTGTGTGTGTGTGTGTGAGTGTGTGTGTGTGTGTGTGAGAGTGTGAGTGTGTGTGTGTGAGTGTGTGAGTGTGCACCTGGGTGTTTCTTTTTTTAAACGCGTGCGTTTGTCGTGTGTGAAGGATGCCGGCGGACACGGCCGGCGTCGCCGCCGTTACCGGGTGGAAGTTCAAGTTCCCGAAGCTGTGGGGGGGCAGCAGGGCCCCCTCCAGGGCCCCCGCCGGCCCCCCCGGCGCCACCGCCACCGCCACCGACGGCCGCCGCTCGCCCAAGAAAGAGGAGCCCCGAAAAGGTCGGGCAGGGGGGCGCCCTTCAGGAGGAAGTGGTCTGCAGATGTTCTTCCCGTAAACATCTGGATTCTCTCTCCCCCCTCAGAGGTCGTCTCGTTCAAGCAGAGGCTCGAAGCCAAGCAGCTGCTGGAGTGCAGCCAGCTGCTGTCGGAGGACGAGGAGCGCCTCTTCGGGGGGGGGGCGCCGGGGGGCCCCCGGGACCCCGACAGGGACGCGGCGGCGCTGGCGGAGGACTACGGCGAGCTGGAGGCGGCGCTGCTGCGCACGCTGGCGCTGTCCCTCAGCCCCAAGGACCTCGGCGCCGCCGACCTGGCGTCCGCCGTGGGGGCCGTCCTCCTGGAGGAGGAGCGGGACCGGCGGTGGCAGCAGGTTGAGGCCCCGCCCCCCTGGAGGCCACGCGGCTGGCGGCGCCTGCACGACGAGGCCCTCCGCGACCTGGTGGCGCGGCGGATGGACAGCCCGTCCACGCCGGGCGGCTCCCCCGCCGGGCTGTCGTCCTTCCAGGAGGACATCGCCGGCATGGCCCGCCAGCTGAGGGCGGACCTGCTGACCGTGGCGACGGCGCTCAGGGGCTGCTACCCGCCCGGCGTGGACGCCTGCCGCCTCTACACCGGGCTGTACCACCAGGCCTTCGCCGCCAGGCTGAGGAAGCTGGCCGACTTCGGGCTGGACGACAAAGACTGCGCCTCGCTGCTGCAGTGGGTCAACAGCTACTACCCCGGGTAGGTCCCGCCGCCACGAGGGGGGGGGGGGTCGGGGGCGGCGTTGGCGAGCTGACCCGTTGTCCGTGATCTCCGGCAGAATCCTCCAGAGCCCCGAACTGGCGCCCCACGTCCGGGGGGAGGAGCTGGGGAAGCTGCTGCCCGAGGAGGTGCTGGGGCCGCTGGAGGAGCAGTACCTGAGCAGGCAGCAGGTGAGCCCCGCCCCCCCAGAGCCCCCGCTGGGCCCCTGGCCCCGCCCACGACCTTAACCCCCCCCCCGCCCCCTTCCCCCGTCAGGACGAGCTGACTTCGTTCATCCGGCGCATCCTGGAGGAGGCCAAGGAGAAGTGGAGCGAAGGGGAGGAGCCGGCGAGGGAGGACGGCTGCTTCGTCAGCACGGTGGCGTATGACATCATCCAGGTGAGCGCGAATCTGAGGGGGGGGGGGGGGGGGTTGCGACGCCCCCCGGCCCCGGCGGCGTCTTCAGCGAGCCGTCTCTTGTGCCTCCAGTGCATCAACGGCATGGTGACCACGTCCAGGAAGGTGGTGGGAGACCCGCTGAAGGCCCGCAGCATCACCGCCAACGTCACAGACCTGATGACCAGGTAACGGCGCCTCGCTCGCAGCGCTCGGCAGCGGCTCGGCGAAACTCGGCTGACGTCCACGCCCCCCACCCCCCCCGCAGCTTCAAGAGCTTCCAGAGCGAGATCATCAAGCAGAACAAGCCCAACAGCCGCTCCTTCGTCAAGGCCAAGCTCTCCTGCGTGGAGCAGTTCAGGTGAGCTCCTCGTGGCCCCGCCCACCACGCTCCCCCCTCACCCCCCTTGGCTCACGCCGCTGTCCCCCCCCCCCGCCCCCAGCGAGGTCCTCCAGACGCAGACCGCGCTCTTCACGGACGACGCTCGCGACGAATGCCTGGGCGTCCTCGCCGACATGAGGCGATCCGCCCACGAGTACCTGCTGAAGCCCGTGCACGAGGCCCTGAGGGTGAGGCGGGCGCGTCCACGGGGGGGGGAGGTCACGAGACGAGGTCGTTGACGGGTGGCGTCTGGACCCTCCCCCAGGTCCATTACCGCAAGATAGGCACCAGCGACTGGTTAAACCGGGGGGGGTTCGAGAACCTGCTGCTGGGCCTCCAAGACGAGCTCCCGGCCCTCCAGGGATGCACCGCCGCAGCCCACCAGGTAGACGCCGCCCGCCATCGCTGCGCCCGCGTCTGGGGGGGAAAAAAACGGGCGTGGGCGGTAAAAAGGGGGTTTGCGGTCGCAGAAGCTGATGGGCGAGATGCACCAGAAGGTGGCGGCGGAGTACGTGCGGAGGCTGCTGAAGGGCGAGCTGAAGCTGAAGGACAAGGCGCTGCAGCTGAAGGCCTGCGAGGCGGTGGCGCAGGACGCCGAGGACCTGCACCAGCTCTTCGCCGCCATGGTGAGGATCTGGGGGGGGGGAGACGGGGGAGGGGGGGGAGACGGCGGGGGAGGACTGGGGAGGACTGACGAGCCGGTTGCTTGGGCAGGGGTCGAAGGAGGACTGGCTGAAGGAGATCCTGACCAAGATCGCGGAAGTCCTGAAGCTCCAGGACCTCCCTGCCATCCAGATGCAGGTGGCCTCGCTGGGGGCCGCCGCCCCCGACCTGAGGTAGCGTTGACCCCGGGGCGACCTTCGCCCGCCATCGACTCCGCCCGACGAACGCTCGCGTTCACGATCACGATCTCTTCCTGCGCCGGAAGAGGAGGAGAAGAGCGTTGATCTCTGTTTCTACTGAACCAGGGCAGCAGGAAGAGAGGACACGCTCACGCTCTTGTCCTCCTCTCCCACGTTCTTTTCTTCCTCTCTAACGTTCTTTTCTTCCTCTCTAACGTTCTTTTCTTCCTCTCTCTAACATTCCTTTCTTCCTCTCTCTAACGTTCTTTTCTTCCTCTCTCTAACGTTCTTCCGCTCTCTCGTTCTTTTCTCCCCCTCTCTCCCGTTCTTCCTCTCTCACCCTCTTGTCTCCCCCTCTCTCAGTGAGAAGCACGTCTCGGCCCTGCTCAAGCTGAAGACCAACCTGTCCAGGTCGGACCGGAGGAAGGTCAAAGACACCCTGACGGTGACCCTGGGTGAGAGCAGCGCTGACCCCTCACAGACCTTCTTCTCCTCCGTTCTGGTCAAATAGGGACGAGTTCACCTGTATGTAAATAATAACAATAGCAATAATAATAATAATGAACAGGGTGCTTAAATGCTCTAATGTATAAATGTTTTATAGTCATTGTAAGTTTATTTTTTTATTTACATGGAATAAAAGGTACAAAAAAAAGGAGAATAAAGGTACAGGCAAGTTTAGGTTTCAGTTGCTGCTTTTATTTTGATAAATTGATGTAAGTTATTTTTAAATAAATGTGGTAAAACCAGCTGTTATTGGACTGGTGGAGTTGGTTCCTGTTTTTAACTTTTAAAAGTGCCATCGGGGTGAACGTTAATGTCACCGTAAACACTGAGCGGGTCAAGTCAGTGATGCAGCTTCGAGCTTTTGCTGGGAAAACATCTCCCCTCGTGCATCTCCGGGGTCAAATGTGAGGAAACACGACGGCTTCTCTCCAAATACTTCGGAAAAACCCACCAGAGGTGAATGCAGACGGGTTATTTTGATTCCTCTGAGACGCTTTTGAGAAACTTCCGCCCCCGTAATCTTCGGCGGTGATCTCAGGAAGCCGTGTGAATCACGGCGTTTGTATTGTTTTCTGGAGGACGTATTTAGGAAGATCAGGCGACGCCGACAGACGCGGTTACTGTGAAACGCTCATTAGCTGGACGGACGCCCACGGAGGCCCAATAAAACAAAAACTGGGAAATTCACAGGCCCGCTGCCAAGCACTTCCTGTTACATGAGTGATGGAGATTATCACGGCTGTGTGTTTGTGTGTGAGTGTGTGTGTGTGCGCATGCGTGTGTGTGTGTGTGTGTGTGTGTGTGTGTGTATGTTTGTGCGATGATGACAGGAGTCTGGAAACAAACCACATAATTTGTGTTGGGGGATGTCAGCCTCCTCCTTTCGGTTTGAAACAGAAACACAAACCAGCTGAACGGCTCCAGAAGACCTGGATGAGCTCTTCAAACTGAACTCGTCTCACTTATTTATTTATTTATATATTTGTTTTATTTATTTATTATTTATTTATTTCACTTTCAACTTGATCAATGTTTTATTTGGTGGCGGCTTTGCTGCCACCTGGCGGCCAAAAGAACCTGTCGGGCTGATCCAATTGAGGACGATGTTCTAACATTGGAATATTTACTCACAGTTTTGACCTTAGTTGTCTCATAAATAACAATAATAAAGCAACAACAGTGATTTTAATAGTTTATATTGTCTTCTTCAGGAAGAATCTGAGGAGAAAAGACAACGAGACGACAGGTGGACAAGGTGCCAGAGGGACACATTTGACATTAAAATAACAAGAACAGATTGATGAATGACTTAGTAACGTTTAAAACAACTTAAATCAACTTTCTGCGTTAAAGAAACTTTGTGTCCGTTTGTAGCATTTAGCTTCCATTAGCCTCAGAAACATGAAGGTGAGGAAACCGAACATGAAGGTGAGTAACTCGTCATGCGTCAACGATTTATGACTCTTATGGGCTTTTATGGCGTAAAACAACGGAAACAAAGTGGGAAAACAAATGTCCTCAAAGGACGAACAAAGATAAGTAAAGCAAATATTAACATGCTATGCTACAGAATGTAACGAAATAAACTTTATTGACAACATGCTTCGGTACAATCACGAAATAAATCATTTTTATCACAAATGAAATAATAAAAAACGGTTTCAATGGACAATGAAATAAAAAAAAAAACATAAAGGAAACATATAAAAAACATATAATTTATTGAACACAATAAAAGCAGTAAAAAACAACATTCAGTTTGTGTCGATGTTATATTTAAAGTATATATTTACATAAAATATCTATGTGCTTTTTAATGTTTATGATAATGCCCACATATTGTAATGTATGAGTGTATCATAAAGTTACAGATCATAGATTAAAAGTACCACAAATAACAAGGATATTCCAAGTTTTAAATAAAAGATTTAAATATATTCAAAAATAAATATAAATAGAACTTAAATAAAAAACTTCCCCTTGTAATTTGAGAAAGAAACAGGCAGCATGCATATTTATGACACCTGCAGTAAACCCTGGTCTTAAAAACTGGAAAAGCATTTGTGCTTATTCGCTGCTTGGTCTAATGCAACAGGTCATACAGGACCAGCACACCGACTTACGCAGTCCAGGAACGGCCTCCAGCACCTTCCTGGCCTCATGGGTCTTGAGACCCTTCCATCTCAGCAGAGCCGGCAGGAGATCCAGGTCCTCCCTGAGGTGGGAAGCAAACAGGGAAAGGTAAGGCTGCGGTTCCACCTGAGGCCAGGAGACACCTACTAAACATTAGTCACAGCATGTCTGCAGGTCTTTGCCTCATCTTGGATGTAAGGACTACTTTACAACATGATAAATAATAAAGACATCTCCATCAGTTTACCTCAGGACGAGACATTCCTTGTGCATGCTCGCGACTGTCAGAAGCACCGCTTCGTGAGAGTTGCACTCCAGCAGCTCTTCCACTTTCAGCAGCATCACTTTGAACGGTTCAACACCAGGAACCTGGTGGGGCGAGGAGGGCACGGTGATTAATGCGGATGCTCTAAAGTCAGGTTTCATCAGGGCTGCTGCTCTCACCAGCTCTGAGACGACTTTGTGAAGAGTCGCAGCATCATCTGCCAAAATACAGCCAACGTTGGCGCTCCAGTGCTTGGTCAGTTTTTTCAGGGGGACTTTGACGAGATATTTGACGTACACGTGAGTGATGACCTTGTAGACCTCGGCCACGACTTTCTGAGACACAAAGGAAGAATGAAGGTGCAGTTTAACTTTGGTTCAGAACAAAAACTCTTCTGAGTGCCAGCCCAGGTGTTTGTAACATACCCCCGTCACGTCCTGACACCACCTCTCCGTCAGAAAACAGGTCTTCACTTTGTCAATCAAGCAGAAGAACTCTTTGCTCTTCCCTTTGAAGTAGGACCAGAGGAAGCTCTGTGGGGACAGGACGACGTTCACCGGCGTGTCCGTGTGGGGGGGCAGCGTGTCTGAGTCTACCTCTGCAGTAGTCCACGTCGTCTTCTTCACACGGTCCAGAGCGGATTTCTCCGTCTGCTCCAGCACCTCCACGATGTCGCAGAGGAGCTGTCTGTCGACGTCCTTGGTCCTGGTCCTGACGTGCTCCCTGAGAGAAAACGTGGAAAACGCTGATTTACCACCGTTGTAGTGGGGACGGATCACCCCCGTTGAGGGTGGTTAGTTGGGTGTAACGGCGTAAATCTGGGCTGAGGGACTCTGGGGTTACTCACTTAATTTCCTTGCAGGTTTTCAGAGTCTTTAGGAAGTATACAATTTCCCTTTTGTCCATGTTGGTTTTCTTGTTGATCATCTCTATTTGTTCGGCCGTGTACCTACAGAACAAAGTCTCGCTCAGCGCCCCGCGGGGAAACGAGGTGTTCGTGCGGTGCAGATGTGCCCCTCACCTCTGCAAAATGTTCAGCAGCTCTTGGAAGAAGACCTGCTGGATCTCTGCTGCCAGTGTGGGGCTGACCGCCGCCGCGGTCTTGGGCATCGCCTCAGTCAACTGAGAAACGAGAGCACCGCTATCAGAGGCCTTAAAGCCGTGAAAACAACGACCTGAGAACCCCTCGCACCTGAATGACGTCCACATAAACCTGGATGCAGGCTTCCTCGTTTTCGGGATCCGTGTTCGCCCTGTCGAGTTCCAGGATTTTCTCCAGAGAAACCCTGAACTCTTCCTGAGGAGACGTTAAAACAGAGGTGATTGAGGCAGATGTGACTGAGACAGATGTGCAGGCAGCAGCTTCGGGCTCTTACCTTTAAGAATCGAAGCAGTTTGGTCTTGGCGTCTGTGACCCACCCCGTCAGCAGCAGCAGGTCGACCGCCTTCATTACGTCGACCTGCTGAAGGTGAAGCTGGCCCAACATCTCCTGACTGGGAAGAGCCTCAAATCAGATGATCGATCGCGATTCGTGACTTTAAGCTCAGGTTTCTTCCCACTTACCTCAGATACATTTGCAGGACCCACTTGATCGACGCGAAGAGGCTCTTGGAGTGGTTGGCCTTGTGCAGCAGGACTGTGAGGCAGTGGAAGGTCTGACGGTGACAGCGGTCCACCAGAACCTCCAGCAGCCCCAACCTCTTCATGGCAGGGCCCAGCTCGCTCAGATGTTGGACCACCGCCTCCTGCAGGGTGAGCAGGAACTGCTGGGGGTTCTCGGGCAGCTCTGCTGGGGGCTGCGGGAAGTTGCGCTCCACTGTTTCTTGTATGAGCCTCACCCCATCCTCCGGGCTGCTGGCCTGCTCCAGACCCAGGGCGTCTCTGCCTCCCTGACCCCCGGGGGGGTCCTGAGCCGACGGCTGCCTGCTCACCTCGTGGCTGGGCCCTTGGGGACAGCACAGCTTCAGATTGAGCATCTCATAATCCAGGGGTCTCCACCCCCTCCCCAAAGGTCCGTGAGGCTGCAGGTTCTGGTCCCACCAGTCCAGCTCACCCAGTTTGACCAGTCAGCTGTTGAAGACTCAGATGAGTTGATGAAGTGAGTCCAGTCTGGTGCTGCTGCTGCTGGGTTGGACCAGAACCTGCAGCCTCACGGACCTCTGGGGGGACCTGGAGACCCCTGGGGAGGACCTGGAGACCTCTGGGGGGGAGGGTGGACATCCCTCTCGTAATCCGACCATAATTCTGATCTGGTGAGATCATCCCTCATGCAGCCCCGTTGGTGCCATCTGCTGGTGAGCTCAGTCTGAACACCTTAAAAACTACACGCTCAAAATCCTGATGTCACCTTGAAAACACGTTCCGGTGCCTTCTGTTGTTTTAATCTAATATTTGTATCACCGCTGGGCCATAACGTGAACGAGGAGCACACCTGTCATAAAGCGAATACTCACCCATTGGATCATTGCCGTCCCCCAGTAACGGCCTCCTCTCTCTCTCTTTTATCAGAGAACGAATCTTTCTCAGTGCATCCATGTCCAGTTTTTGTCTCCAGGTTGGCAGGTGCGTGTGTGCGTGTGTGTGTGTCAGCAGCGGCTCACTGTTGTGCTCTGAGCCTCTCGTGCTCTGATCTCTGTGTATATCTTTTCTTGATGGGAATTTCCCGGGATGCTTTCACTTTCACTCCTGCAGCGATGCCAGTGAACAAAGGGAGAGCGTGCCTTCACTCGCCCCACCGTCAGTTTGTTAGCAGGTACACCGACACGAGTCTAAAAGCAGCTGCCTAAAACGAGGCCCCCGGAGGGCCACTGTTGCCCCCGGTTACCTCTCATCACTCCCGTGAATGTGCATCAACGAGAGCGGCTTTTAAAGCTCTGACAGGCTCGTCACGGAAGCCCTGTCAGAGTCCGATGTGCTCATCTGTCTGTCAAACTTTCCCTTTTCAGGGAGGGAAGAACGGGACCTTCCCAGAGCGCCCAGACCTCAGCGTCGCCATGGAGACACATAACAAAGACTTCAAAGCCTCAACGGCTGATTTGATTTGCCTCAGATTCAGCTGCAGCCTCCTGCCTCAGTTAATTAACGCTGTAATGAGCCCCCGCTGTTTCCAGCCCCCCGCGCCCCACGCGTCCTCCCCAGCCTGACCACGGCTCTTCTCAGGTGTCCGTGTCCGTCGGCGCGGCGGGGTCGGCCTGCAGACTCCCGAGCGACGCCCGCGCGTTGGGATGGAGGCCGACGGGGGAAAGCGGGAGAGCTTTCCGGAGGCTCAGAGAGTCCACGGGCGCCGTGAGGATGATTCACCGAGGTAATCGCTTCATTTCCAATAACAAATATAAAAGTCTGTTTGGAGGCTTAGAAGATCGATACTGGTGATCGTGGATGTTATTTGTATTTCATACTGTCCAAGGTGGAATCCTGATGTCAAATTATTCCAACTTTATCGTCATAATATCGACTTTATCTGCAGGTTGAAACTCAGCCCTGGTGTGAACGAAGCACAGACAGGTAGGTGATCAAAGGTGTGAGAGTGACACCCGCCCTCGTTGTTGTGCCTTCACGTCAACACTCGTGTTGTGTTGGAGTTGAAACCGGAGAATCCGGTTCTTGTATCGGGGACGGGGTGATGACACCGGCGGAAACGAGGGGAAATCCTAAACCTGGACCTCGGCCGGAAGGAGGAAGGAAGATTACAGAACTCAGTTTGACCACAAACATTTAAAAAACAAACATTTATTTAATTCAGCCTACTTTGAAATAACTCAGCCTTCTGGGGGAATTTCCCTTTAAAAGCATTTTCCACCTGCTCTTCTTCTACAAGTCTTCCTGTTCACAGGTAACACAGCGACCCTCCCCAGGACCCTGAGCACGACCCCCTTTCTCACGGTACGACCAAACCAGCCGTGTCGGGGAAGCTGAGGTGGTCTGAGCATCATCTCCTCGCTTGCCCCGCCCCTCCGCCGTTTCTCTGTGTGTGAATGACTTGGTGCTGACCTCTGACCTCTTGACCCCAGCACACGGTGCTGAGCCCGGCCCAGAAGGAGTACCTGCACGTGGTCGCGGCCTCGCGCAGCGCCGCCCACGCCCGCGGCCTCATCACCCGCCACTACCTGAGCGTGATGCGCAGGCGCGCGCCCCCAGGTGAGCGCCGGGGGGGCGTCTGTAGGCGCCTCTGGGTCCGAGTCGGGACCCACTCGAGTCTCCGTTGAGGTGTTTTGGTTTTGGATTTCTCTGGTTTTGTGCGCAGCCCCCCCCCGCTCACGCTGCTGCTCGTCGGCTCCCCTTTAGGGTCCTGCTCAGGGGGCGCTGACCCTGTTCGGACCCGTCTCGATGCTCCGGAGGTCGGGGACGGCGACAGAGCTCAGCCTGAAGTTTGCCCCGAGGCGAAACCCAAGAGGGAAAACCCGCGATCAGAAATAGGCAGGGCGGCTCTGTCCTTCAGGTGAGGCTGCATTCCCAAATGTTCTAAGAATGTTTCAACATTCGCCTCCTTCCATTAAACCTGCAGGTTTAACGCCTCGAACCGAAGAAAACCGAAGAAACACAGCTCATCGCCAACAGGCAGTAAGTGCATCCCTCTGATCAGACGAGCAAACAGACATAGACGTCAGCTGGGCTGTTTCGTTTTCGCTACCAGGACCCAGGGTCAGACGGCTGGAGGAGGACGAGGAGGAAGAGCTGGACGACTCTCTGAGCCTCCTCTGCATCGGAGAGTGGGATGACTCATGCTTGGAGAGTGTCCCGTAAGGTGTCGTGTTTCGCTCGCTCCTCTGCAGGCGTGTTCGTTGGCTCATACATGTCAACTAACGTTAAAGTGTTACGACAACCAGCTTTCAGTGGTTGAAGTTGAGAAAAAGGTGATTTCCAGGGAAAGAAAACATCCGTTTACAGTAACACTGAAACAGGAACAAGACTACAGAGAGCTGAGACACGTGCTGATTTAACACCTCTGATTATTAGAGGTGTTAAATCAGCATTAGAGTGAATCAGAGTGTAACATTTAGTGTCTGCACACTTATGGACAGTTGATGAGGGAGCGCTGAGAAGTGGGTTTAACACGTGTAACCCGAGTAAAAATAAAATAAATCCCCAAGAAAATGTTTTGAACATGACTTATTAGCAGCACTGAAGACAAAACAAGGGAGTGGGTGAAATTAGACCTTTATTGTGGGGAGAAATAAATGACAAAAGGCCAACGACCTGGAGCTAACGGCCTGTTTTCTTTTTTTTTCTCTCATGTACAGGAAATAATGAGCATGGGAATTAAAAAAAAAAAAGAAAATGGCACCAAATAATCCTTTTGAAAACAAAGACGCATGATATTATTGCATTCTCTACAATGACTGACAGCTCGGACACAAGCGGATGCCGACGTCGTATACACAATATAATACACAGAGCTGGTTACTGACTGCTGCCCCTGGCGGCGGGGGGTGGAATGACACGCTGGCCGACGTAAACCAAACTCCTCTCGCCGACCTCCTTTTAAGATTTCTTGTACTCGATTCTTTCCACCTTGACGTCGTCGCCGATGAGCTGATAAACGTACGTCACCACCGTGGACGCCTGGATGTCCATTAATACAAACGAGGGGATGATGTTACTGCAAAGAGAGAAGGCGGGCGTGGTCAGGTCTTCCCGCCATAAACCCGCGTCTGTCTGCTTCTACGGTTGCGGCCCCAGGTGAGTCTACCTTTCCAGCGCGCTGTAGGCCCCCGTGGCAGACCCGGGGTTGATGTAAAACTTGTTCTCGTTCTCGAAAGCCTCGAACTTGTGCGTGTGCCCGGAGATGAGGATGTCCACGTCCAGCTGCCTCTGCAGGAGCGCCAGGCTGGCCATGTCGCCCCACGGGATCACCTGGTGCCCGTGGATCAGCCCGATCTTGAACTGGCCCACCGTCACCACCTTCTGCTCGGGGTAGTTCAGGTTCTGAGGGAACACTTGGGTCTTTACAGTCCGACCTGCCCCCGACTGCTGTGTTTCTCTGAGGTCCACACACACGTGTGCGTGACTACGTGGTTTCTAAGGACGGCGTACAGACCTCGTCGAAGTCCCCCCGGACGATGTGGACGTCTCCGGCGAGCGTCTTCAGGTAGTCATAACTCTCCTTGGTGCAAAGGTTGCCGGTGCAGAGGATGTGCTGGATCTTCCCGGGCACCAGCAGCTTCTTGAACTTGGCGGGGAGGGTGTTGCACCGGTGCGGGATGTGCAGGTCACCTAACACCAGGACCAACTGACGACGCCACACACACACACACACACACACGGGTTAACACGGGAGTCGGTCCCCTCAGCGGGACGCCGCCAGGGCTCTTCTGTCTCTTCAAACTGACTAGTCTGTTATTGTCGTGCATTTTGACTTTGAAATAGGAATAACTTCCGCCTGGTTAAAAGGCTAGATCAACACACTTAATCAAGCTGCGCAAACTGGCAGATTAGAGATGTTATGCAACAAACCAAGTATATTAAGTGCCTGAATTCAAACTGTTGGAACCACAATCTACAAATCACAACAGTGGATTCATACACTCAGCATGACACTAAATACTCAAACCAATGAAGATCATGGAATATCAGACTAATTAAATGTTTCAATAACGATAAATGAACACTTATTTGTCTTTGTCATCAACTGGAATGAATCAGAAACAGATTTCAGACACTCAATATCTGTTAAAGAGACTATTTTAAAATACTTTCAACCTGTCTGAGTACAATAATAAAGATATAATCTCTCTCCTGACTCAACGTCAAACCCCGATAAGAAATAAAACTCTAATTCCAATTTGAAGAAGAGCGGTGCAAAAGGTCGGGCTTGCTGCAAAGTCAAGGCTCCGGTGCAGTTTGCTCACAACTTTGCAGTGTGGCGTTAGTAAGCCAGGCAGAAGAGCGAGAGGAGAAGAGGATCCAGCCCAGAGCGGGGACACTTACCCGGTGACCAGCCTGGTGGACGGGAGACAGGCAAGGTGGGGGGGGACAGGGAGGGTGGAGAAAGGCATAATGTGCACGGACAGACCATGAGGTAAAATCAAGAACAGGAAAAAAAAAAGGAAAACTGAAATTAGAAATTAAAAGTGAATGGATTAACTCAGCAGTTATTAATCAACAAAAAAAAACACAAGAGAATTAAACAACAATGTGGCAGAATCAATGGTTAATGGCTGGTTAGTGATAATCACCAAGCAGGTATGGTCAACGACAAATGAGAGACATGCACGTAAAGGAACTCCCATTACAAGTGGAACTTAGTCCGAATCCGTCATTAAAAACAGCAAATGTCCCTTTTTTTCAGCTCCTTTAATCATTAAAACTGCGACAGTTTGGGACAAAAAAAACCGGGATGAATGGATGGACGTGCGGGTTTAATTCTGCCGAGCGTGTGTGTTGCGTTCGAACCGGATCACAGGTGGTTGTGACGTGTTTATAACCAGGTTATAACGGCATTATAACCTGGTTATAAACACGAACCGAGTCCCATCAGAAAAAGGCGGTATCCCCGTTAGCTCGCAGATCTGAACCCGGGGTAAAAACCAAAGTGACGACGTCAGGGAGGTGCAGCTGGGTGGCTGATAGGTGAGTTTTGGGGGGTTAAATGGAGGTTTGTTGTGTGTTTCTGCGGAGCCGCCTGTCATGTGACCGCCTCACGTCCGCCTTTAAAACCCTCCATCTGGGGCCCCCCCGCCGCCACAGCGCTGCCCTCGCGACGGCCCCGGGTGGGGGGAGACCCCACGCAGCCCCCGGGCTCGGGACGTGGAGTTAATCTGCGGGAAAAGGGCTGTTTTTTTGTGAACTTTACTCACCATCTTCTGTTTCGCTGCTTTACGCTCGACGGGTCCAGGAAGCGCCGCCGCACGCGCTGCGTCATTACGTCACCCAATGAGAAAGCCCGGAAATCCGTCACGGGCGCGCGGCCTTTCAAAATAAAAGAGCCGACGTGTCCGTTGACGCGTCAACGGTTTGTTCGGGAGCTTCGATAAACGTCCAGAAGTTACGGCTTGTTGTGAACATTCGGCCATTCAGCTCAGGCCAAAGGCCTTTATTGGCATGGGAAACAATAGTTCACATTGCACAAGCAAGGTTTGGATACAATAAGGAAAGCAGAATGGTATAAATACAAAATATATCTGTATTACTGTTTCAAATATAGTGCTTTTTCTTGGACTGTGGCGCTACAAGGACCTTGTAAAGCCGCTGGGCTGCTCTTTTCCTGCCAGCTCACAGAGCTTGCTGCTGTGTTTGCACACTGCTGCGTTTCCCCCAGCAGACAGCGGTTGCCCTGGTTCCCCGGTCGCTGTGACAATGTGTGGCCTGGTCCTTTGTGGAATATCTTAAGTCGGGTTCTTGTTAAGTTGCCTGTCAAGGCCCGGGCCTGGGAGGTCGTGTGCAGGCGGGGGAGTCGCTGCTGGAGGTCTTCTGGTTGGGCACGGCAGCACCAGCTAACAGGAGACATTTGACGTCTGGGTCAAAGAGGGTGACTCTCTTGAGTTGCCATTTTAAAGGCCTTGCAGCAGCGTCGCTTGTCACGTGTAAATGCAGTTTTGCAGAACAGATAAAACAGAAACAGAAGCTACCGTATTTATCGAACTATGAGTTGCAGTTTTTCCATAGTTCGACCGGGGGTGCGACTTCTCCTCCGGAGCGACTTATATGTGAAATGATTAACACAAAAGCGACGTATTGTCGACCTCCGGAGTTGTTTAGAGGTGACGCAGAGGATGAAGATTTCATTGATTTAGTGATTTGGAGACACTGATGGTTTGCAAACTTGTTAGCGTGTTCTTTACGCTGTAGTTATCTGAACAACTGTTAATATGTTACGTTAACACACCAGGAACTTTCTCAGTTTGTTGATTATGAGTCATCTAACGTTATCTGAGTGTGTGACGTGATCATACCGTACATCTATTCGCCTGTTGTTCTCTATTCTATTTTTATTTTAAATTGCCTTTCAAGATGAAATGTCTGTTCTTGGTGTTGGATTTTGTCAAATAAATTACCTCAAAAAGATCCGACTTATACTCCAGTGAAACTTATATATGTTTTTCCTTCTTTGGTCTGCATTTTTTGGTTGGTACGACTTATAGTTCGGAAAATACGATAAGCTGCCAGAAATCAGTTTGTAAAAACACATTATACATTTACACTCAAAGCAAAACTAGAGATAAACTTGACAAAAACAAATAACTAAAAGAAAACAGATAAGTTGATATGCACATTATATGCACGTTTAAAAGCCCTTATTTGTTCCTTTTGTCAACCACAGTTTGGGAACGTCCCTCCATCCACCTTCTCCTGCTTATTGGGGCCACAAGAAGTCTTTAGAACACTTTACTGATTAAGAATAAACTAATTAATGACTAATACAGCCGGCGCATGCGCGTGTTCTGGCGCATGCGCGGAGGCGACGCGGCGCGGCCGGGGTTCCGGGTACGGATCGGGCAGCGAGGCTCAGTTAAAGCCGCGTCGAGCAGCGGAGCGTTCGAGAGGTGAGCCCGAGCCCAGGTAACCCCCCCCTAACCCGGCCGCACGGCGCTGCGGGGGGCAGGAGGCGACCCCGGACACCCCAGCCTCGCTCCGCACCGCACTAGTTCACTCCTCTGACGGCACCGAGCCGCGGGAGGCGTCTATTCCCCGGAGCCGTCGGCCGAATCGGTGCCTCCGCGCATTCGTCGCCGTATTTACCGCCCTTTAAATCGCCTAATTCGGGGACCCGCCGCTGTTAACGGCGTCCTAAAGCGTCCGTCGGTACATTTGTTCGGTCACGGGACGTGAACTGGACCCGTCTGAGCCCGGGTCGTGGTGGTTTTTTCTGACGGAACAACCCTTTAACTGTCACGGCAGCTGGGGCCATTAACGCCGCGTCTGCCCCCCCCCCCCCCCGCAGGTCCCCTCACCCCCCCCGGAAGGTTCTGGATCCCAGCCTGGCTCCCGCACTGTTTGGACTCGCCCGGGGTGTCGACCTGAGCCCGTCCCGAAGCCGCCGAGGAACCCGCTCCGAACCCGCCCCGAACCCGGCCGACACCGACGCAGCTCCGGCACCGGCCGCCGTCCACCACCGTTCACCGCGGCTCTTGGACGATCAGCGTTGGGTTTATGTCTTTGTTTTGCGAAAACGGTGAGTTTTTTTTGGGGGGTGGGAGGGGGTTCGGGCCGGGTTCGGGCCCGTCGAACCGGGTTCGGGGGGTTGTGACGCAGTAAGAAACTGACTCCGGCTCCTCGCGCTCAAAATGGCGCCTCCCAGGCGCCGCGCTCGTGCGCCGCTGCTGTGACGCACTATGCACCAACGCGGCTAAGCTAGTTAGCCTCCAGCATCCCGACCCAACCCGAACCTGGGGGGGGCTTCGGCGGCTCCGCCTCGAGGTGGGGGGGGCTGTCTGTGTCTGCCGGGCCTCCCTTGTTCCCGGGAGGCCCGCTGTGACCCAGCCGTGGGCCTGGGCCGTGACAATGGTCCCGGGCCGCCGGGCACAAAGGCGCCCTGTCCGGGGGGGGTTCGGCCGGTTCTCCCGGCCCGGATCACCCAGACAGACGCCGTCAGCACTATTTCAGCTCGCGCTGTCATTCCTGAGCCTCCCAGCCGTTTGAGAATATGTCAATCAAATTTTTTTTATTGCAGCATTTTAAAAAAACAACCTGTTTCAGTTGTGACTTGATCTTTTTCCATTCAATCTGGTTTTAAACAGACTCGTGTGGCCGTTATAAACGCATGCAGAGTACTAAGAGTCACTCAGTCGACGGGATAACTTATTTTTAAGGCTTTTCCCTTTAGATCAGGGGTCTCCACCCTCCTCCCCAGAGGGCTGTGAGGCTGCAGGTTCTGGTCCCACCAGTCCAGCTCACCCAGTTTGACTAGTCAGCTGTTGAAGACTCAGATGAGTTGATGAAGTGAGTCCAGTCTGGTGCTGCTGGGTTGGACCAGAACCTGCAGCCTCACGGACCCCTGGGGGGGGCCTGGAGACCCCTGCTTTAGGGGTTGCCACAGCGAATCATCCTCTTCCTCCACCTCCCCCTGTCCTTTATGTCCTGTTCCCTCACTCACACTGACTCCGTGTCCTCCCTACCAACATCTGTGTTTGCTGTTGTATAACTTTCCTGATTAGATATTGATGTGTATTTGTCTCTCTCCTGTTTCAGAGCTGTTGCGCAGCCGTTGGAACCTGTGTGGTGGAAATCTAGCCTTCAAGCAAGGAGCTTGCGGCCACAGCGGCACAGCGTTTTTCATGTCAGAGACCGAGCGCGCTTGCAGTCGTTTATGTCATCCCCTCTTTTCCAGACAGAAGATCCCGAAAAATCCCCAACCAAGATCCTTTTATCTTACTGATAGTGCTAACACCCATCCAAAATGTCTGTCAACGTCAACCGCAGCGTGTCAGACCAGTTCTATCGCTACAAGATGCCCCGTCTGATTGCCAAGGTAACCTCTCTCCAAGGCAGGTTTTAAATATTGGGCCTCTGGGTGGTTTTAAATAAGTCTTCTGCTGTTGTGCTTGCAGGTGGAAGGCAAAGGGAATGGAATCAAGACGGTCATTGTCAACATGGTTGACGTTGCAAAGGCATTGAACAGGCCTCCAACATGTCAGTACCGCTCGAGCTTTCCTCTTTCCGCTGCGATCTGCGGGGTGTCTAAAAGCGACGTCTTCTTTCTCTTGTAGACCCGACCAAGTTTTTTGGTTGTGAACTCGGCGCTCAGACCCAGTTTGATACCAAAAATGATCGTTACATCGTCAACGGATCCCACGAGGCGAACAAGTTGCAGGACATGCTTGATGGGTTCATCAAAAAATTTGTGCTGTGTGCCGAGTGTGACAACCCTGAAACTGATCTGGTGAGTTTGGGCCGTGACCCAAGTGGAGGCTGAAGTGTTGGTGCTTGGGTGTTCACGTGGGATCTCTCTCTCCAGCATGTCAACCCCAAGAAACAAACCATCGGTACTTCCTGTAAGGCCTGTGGGTACCGCGGCATGCTAGACACCAGACACAAACTTTGCACGTTCATTCTCAAAAACCCACCTGGTGAGTTTTTCTTCTGTTCTTTTTTGGGGGGGGGGGTGAAGGAGAGTGACGTGAGGTTCCTGAGTTCTGGGTCTCTGCCCCCACAGAAAGCACAGATAGTGGATCCGCGTCTGTGAAGAAAGACAAAGAGAAGAAGAACCGCAAAAAAAGACAAAGAGAACGGCTCGGGCAGCGGAGAGGCCGGCAACCACGACAACATCGACGCCCCTGAAGCCGTGGTGGGTTTCTCGCCGTACGCGTCGGAGGTCGTGGAGTCGAAACGCGAGCGCCGTTTCCGGGCGGTGCCGCTGCACCGCGACCCTCTGACCTCTAGCGGTCCCACAACAGGAAGCGCGGCCATCGGGCTGTTGCTGTTTGCTCTCCTCTGGAAGTGGGAGAGTTCAGAGTTCAACCCCCCCGCGTGTCAGAGCCCGCCGCGTCGATCCCTCGGTCGCTTTGATCTTCGCCAACCCGGCGGTGCAAAGTCAAACGCCGACGGTCGACCTGTGACGCAACAGTCAAATGCGTTTAGAGTCCCGCGCGTTCCCCGAACCCGGATCAAACCGGTTCTCAGAGTGCCCACGCACGGCGTCCTCGTTGTTGACCTCGACCTTTCGTCCGCCGCGAAAAGGATCGAGACGACGAAGACGAGGACTGGGCGGAGGAGACCACGGAGGAGGCGCAGCGGCGGCGCATGGAGGAAATCAGCGACCACGCCAAGAACCTGACGCTGAGCGACGACCTGGAGAAGCCCCTGGAGGAGAGGGTCAACCTGTTCTACAGCTTCGTCAAGGTGAGTCCTCGCGGCCCCGTCGGTGGGGGGCGCGGCCGCGCCTTCTGAACGTGCGTTCGTTCCCGCAGCAACGGAAGGAGAACGGCACCATCGACAACGCCTACAAGGAGATCCTGGCGGAGGCGGAGCGTCTGGACGTGAAGGCCATGGGCCCCCTCATCCTGAGCGAGCTGCTCTTCAACGAGAACATCCGCGAGCAGATCAAGAAGTACAAGCGCCACTTCCTGCACGTGAGTCAACCCGTCGGTCCCCGATGCCCCCCCCCCCCTCGGGACGGAGGGCGTGACCCCTGTGTCTGCTCAGTTCTGCCACAACAACAAGAAGGCCCAGAAGTATCTGCTGGGGGGGTTCGAGTGTGTGGTGAAGCTGCACCAGGTCCAGCTGCTGCCCCGCGTCCCCATCATCCTCAAGGACCTGTACGACGCCGACCTGCTGGAGGAGGACGTCATCTTCGCCTGGGCCGAGAAGGTCGGCGTCGCTTCGCCCGCCCGCGGCGTCGCCCCTTCGCCCCCCCCCCCCCCCCTCTGCCTCCTCTCCTACAGGTCTCTAAAAAGTACGTCTCCAAGGAACTTGCCAAAGAGATCCACGCCAAGGCCGCTCCCTTCGTGAAGTGGCTGAAGGAGGCGGAGGAGGAGAGCGAGGGCAGCGAGGAAGAGGAGGAGGAGGAGGAGGACGAGAACGTGGAGGTGAGGAGGTGTGGTCGGGCCCTGCCGGGCCGCCGCCGCTAGAGGGCGACAGTGAGGCACAGGGGGGGCTGTGCGAGGCCCCGGCGGCCCGTTGACTCCGGCGGGTTATTATGGGATGTCTCATCATCCGTGCGTCCCCAGGTGGTGTATTCGCCCTCCGCCCGCGAGCTCAAGATGGAGACGGTGAAGCCGGCCGCGTCCGAGAAGGAAGAGGACGACATCGACATCGACGCAATCTGAGAGACTCCGAGGAACTTTTTTTTTTTTTTTTTTTCTTTTTTGAACTTCTTGTGTTGTGGCTTTGAATTGCGATGCCCCCTCGACTAAACACCCTCCCCCCTCTCCTCCCCCCTGCCTCCCCCCCTCCCCCCCCACAGTCCTCTGCTTTGTGGCATGAATTAACATAGTGCTTTACTCGCTGCACATTAACTCTAATTATGAGACGTATCCAGTCGGCAACATGAAGTCAGGTTTGCTCTGGGCTTGTTTTGACTCTCTCTCACCCCCCTCCCTCCCTCCCTCCCCCCTCTCCCCCCCCCCTCTCTCTTTTGGTCCCTCTATTTTTCCAGTCAATAAACGATGTTTTACTATCAGCACCCTTGACTTCTGTCTTTATTTAAAGTACCAGAGGCTGTTGGTTCTCACTCTCCTGACTCACTGCTGAGGGGTATTTATTTTTAAGTCCAGGGGTGTGTGTGTGTGTGTGTGTGTGTGTGTGTGTAAATGTTTAAGCGGCGGTTGGGTCGAACCCTGGCCCGGTTGGGGTCACAACCTCTGTGCGTGAGGCCCAATCAAAGTCTTGAATCTCAGCCTGGTGTCACAGTTGGGTCAGCCTGGTGTCGCCTGGAGCTTCCTTGCTGGGTTCCCCTGGACTCCCAGAACAAAGACGGGCCTCGGCCCGGTCCGGGGAGGCTCTCCTCTCGGTGTCGGTTTCCTCCGACCGAACCGGGCTGGCTCGTGCTGCGTTCAGGGAACCTCGGAAATGTCAACCGCTACCCCTTATCCTTTAGGCCACACGATCGACGCGACGGGGTTTTCTTCCTTTGTAAATGTTGTAAAAACCGGCGAACTGAATAAAAATGGATAAAAATCAATACGTGAAACGCAAGACCCACGCGCAGAAACGGTGCTGGATGATAGAATAAAAGGCCGAATTGTGAAAAGACAGAAAAAGGGGCCAGACTCCCCCTGCTGGTGCAGCACAGACTTCCTGTCTGAGAGGAAACAGCGTGGAAAAACAGGCTGCAGGGTGACTGATGCCTCCTGAACCTGTCTTTGAGCAGGCCCCAGAGCAGTCACGGAGGACGAGGACGCGGCGGTGACTCCGACAAGTCGCCTGAAAGCAGAGCTGAAGAGGAATCTGGGGAGTCAGCCCCGGCGTCCCTGCTGAGGTCGGGGCCCGGGGCTCCTTCTGTCAATGTTTACGTGGAAATTAGCCTTACATTCCCCACTTCCCCAGCCAACACAGATTTAAAGCCTCCAAAGAGGGGCTAGAAACAGTTTCCAAAGAATTTAGAAAATGCCTCTGACATCAAAGTCTGAATCGGTCCAACCCGGATGACAAACATGACCCCGTCGCAGCAGACGCGAGGGGGGAGCAACAGCTCTGATATCGACACACGCGGGCGACAAACCCAACGAAACCACCGTTGACAACGGGCCCAGAGATGAGCTGGTTTAATGCGGGCGATGGTCTGGACCCCGGAGCTACTTTGATAGTTTAACAACATCAGCCCAAAGCCCATAAAGCTCATAAAGAAACCCGCTGTGTTACGCAACCTTTATCACCACAACCTGTGAACCACACACACACACACACACACTTATTTATCAGTTTGGCCGTGAACGGACTCTCCTGGTGCCGAACAAAAGCTCTGTTCTGTTCTGAATAAAGCAACAGTTGGTTAATTTTTTTTTTTTCTGTTTTTTTTTTTTTTTTTTTTTCCGCGGAGCTGCGGGCTCCGAGCTGGCCGGGGGGGTCCGTGAAGGCATCTTAATCCAGCGCAGCCGCCGCGGAGCCATTTTGGTCCCACCTAAAGCAGGATGGAGGCGGCCGAGGCCTGAAGCCCCCCCCGGACCCGCAGGAACCCCCCCAGGAGCCCCCCAGGACCCCCCGGGACACCCGCAGGAGCCCCCCAGGACCCCCCCAGCACCGACCCCCCCGCACCACTCGACGCCATGCCCTCCTCGCCCGCTGCCGAATAACCAGGGTTTACCGAAGAGCGGGTTTTTCTGACCCCCCCGGAGCCGAGGCAGCCTCCCCGGCCCCCCCCGGTCCGGAACCGACCCCGGGTCTCCTCCCGCCCGCTCCCAGCTCCCACCACACGGCCCCAGCCCCCCCCCCTCGTCATGTAAAGAGCCGCTTCAGAGGCCGCTCATCTCGGGGGGGTGTTGGTGGTTGGTGGGGGGGGGTTCGGTCCTCGGTCCTCGGTCCTCGGTCCTCGACACGTCCGGCCCGGAGCGGGAGCTCCATGCCCCGCGGTCCCCCCGGAGAGGCTCCGCGGCGACACACACGCTCCTAGTCCGGGCCGAGGCTCGGTTCGGTTCGGGGGGGGGGTCAGGACGCGGCCAAGATGTCAACAAAAACCCCTTTACCGACGGTCAACGAGAAGGCGACGGAAAGTGTGAGTACACAGGTTCGGTTCGGACACCCGGGGCTCGGTCCGGGGGGGGGGCAGAGGAGCCCGGCGTAGCCGCTCAGGGGGCGCTTTCGTCGGGTTTGAGAGACGAACGAGCGGTTCCGATCGACCAAACGTAAGACTTTGTTCATGGTAAACGAGCCTAAGCTCGGCCCGGGGAGGGGAGCGGGGCGGCGGCGCGGCCCGCCGGCCGGGTTTTGGTGCGAGTTTCGGGGGGTTTGGTGGGGTTCTGGGGGGCGGTTTGGGGGGGTTTTTCCGCGGGGGGCTTAGGCCCCGACCTCGGGCGCGAGTCCGGCGCTCAACCGCCGCCGCTGGCAGGCAACGGGCGGCCCGGTCCCGGCCTCCTGATTGGCCGAGCCGGCTGTCCGTCAGAGCTCTCGGCCGCTAAGCTTCCATATATGGGCTTGGGGTAGCCCCGCCCTCCGCAGAACATCCGGCTCAAGTCACTGTCGGCGAGCTGCGACAACGTGACCTACCCGGCTTCCGGTCGGGATTTTCAAATTAAGATCTTTTATTTTTTTTTAAACGTAGGAAACGGATTTAATGAGAACAGACCCGCGACTGTTTTCACATATCTCTGTAAAATTATTGGATTAATGAATGATTAGATGTATTTTATTTATGCAGTGTAATTATTTTCAATCGAATTTTCCCTTTTTAGTAGTTTAAAAATAAGGAGGCAAATTGAGTTTTGTTACAGAGGTGTTGATGTCAGCAGGCTTCAAAGTAGAAGATTGTATCGGATCCATCTTTCATTTTCCTTATTTTGTCTGTCCATAATAATTCTGCTGCCAACAGATGCTGATTTAAGAATGCTGCTGGTGTATTGATTATGGTTAATGATGTGCAGAAACCTTTAAAAGCCATGTGGGAATCAAAGATAATCAGTAACTTTACCCAGAGATTATTTACATTTGTCTTACATTTATAGCAATGTTTTCCACTGACATAATCTTGCATTTATTCTTTCCTGCTATATTCCCTAGTACTGAACAGTTGATGGAGGAGACCATATTCTTTCTAATCAGGTTTACGTGAAAAACGCGCTTTGACCCTTGTATTTGACCCCTTTTTCATTTGTTTTGCGCCGACATAAGTGCAGCTGTCTTGACATCCTTTCAGTTGTGTGTCTGGCACGCACACACAGTTCCCTCAGTGATGCCATGGGAATCTTATGACTTATCTGCGGGAGATAAGTTTTATCCAGCACAAATGGAGCACTGAGGCCGCTCACGTGTCCCCAAACTATTGATCCCTGCAGGCACAAATGGGTCGTTGAAGGAGCTGCGCAATCAAATTAAAGCAGTCAGAGAAGCTCGTCTGTAAGCAGTCAGTGGGTCAGATGATATTGTGATGCTATTGTTCTAAATTAAATTGAGCATCATTGCTCTTGTCTATATTGGGGCCAATAATCGTCTTTTAAATTCATTAATTTTGTCAGGAGTCGCCAGCTGCAGAAATGAGCCGGCTCTTACTGTGAAGGTGCGTGTGCTGGTTTCCGGTGCTTTTGCCCCAGTAGAGCTTGACTTGGGCTGGCTGCTGGATCCCCCCCTCCCCACTGTTTCCCTCTCCGGTCTCTGTGGTTATCTGGGCTCCGAGTTAGGGAAAATCTGGTGCTGTGGGAATTTCTATGGGCATCATCAGCAGGGCCGAGCATTTTCCTGTTGAAACATGACGGGCGCGCAGGCAGCCAGGAGACACCGCAGCTTTGTGAGTAACCACGGAAAAGGAAACGGCACATTAAACCCAGGAGCTTTTTCATTTATTTAACTTTCAGGAAGTATTGACTCGAAGAAAATATCGGGATTGTGACCTTATCGTGAACAGAATTAACAAAGAGTTTTGTTTTTGTTGCCATGTCTGTTTCTGACGGAGACGTTATTGTACTTTGCGATAGTTTATCTTCGCTGCTGCTGCTCCAGAAGTTCAAGTTCTGTGTGGTGACCTTTTAATGTGAGCGTAATGAGAGTCTAAAGGGAGCTTTGTGTGGTGTGTTATTAGCTGTTTTTCTCTTAAAAAACAGGAAAAGCGACCGCTGCTCAGATCCTCTGCTCCGATCTTTGCAGCGGGGTTTGAAATCGTGGAGAGTTATAAGATGGTTTTTAATTCTCTTATGAAATGTAACATTGGCGCGGGTGTTTTTATCTTAACTTTTCCATCGTTCCCTGGACGAGTGGGGTCAGCCGGGTTTGTTAATGGGGAGGGGAATGGGCAGAGCTGGGTGGGGCTGAGGGCTCCATCCCTGCTAAATGTGATGCAGTCGATACCGCGGCCACGCCGAATATCTATCAAATAATGCCGTACGCACTTTTTTTTATGACCTGTCGGGACACGGAGGGATGCTTTTGAAGGCAGCACCCAAATAAATCAATGGCTGAATTGTCATTGCTGCCAGAGGGGTGCACAGCAAAATCAGATCAGCAGTTTGGCTGCAGCTTAAATCCCAGAATGCAACAGTTACTCTTGAATTCATGCATTTGCCTTTTCCAGAGATTCAAACTGAGGTTTTTAAAGCAAGCTGGAAGCTCATGGGGATGGTGTAAAGCAGGAAAAAGGGTCACACTGGTCACATGCATCCACTTAAACCACCAGTTGCATGTGTGAACGTGACTTTCATTAAGCTGTGAGACGGGACGAGGCTTCTCGGTGAATTCTGGGAGGCCTTTTTTATGAGAATAAAGAGGGCAAACATGCAAAAGCAGCACATCTCCGTGTTTTAACTAAATCTACAGCTGTGCAGATGTGACCGTGCGATGTCAGAGACGGAGGAAACTATCTGAAAACAGTCCTTTTCTGCAGCACACCACGCACACTAATGGCCGTCAGGAGATCAGCACGCGCTCGGCCAGGACCGGCGTCCGATCCCGGAGTTCCGAGGAGCCGCAGCAGCCTCACGTCGGCAACTACCGACTGCTCAAAACCATCGGGAAGGGCAACTTCGCCAAGGTCAAGCTGGCCCGGCACATCCTCACGGGCAGAGAGGTGAGCCTTCTGGTCGTCGTGGCGTCTTCTCTCGTTGCGCTCAAGCGTCCGTGACCTCACTCCTCCTCCGTGGGGGCAGCCTTCCATCCCCTCGTAGTGTCGGGTACCACAGTAACGCACGTCTCCGCGCGCTCACCGAACAAAGGCGTTTCCAACGCGGACCCATTTTTCCTCGAAGGAGCCGATGCCCCCAGCCCGATGGCGCGCATCAAAAACTATGACGTGCTGGCGTTCCCATGTGATCCCGTCACAGGAGGAGCCCGCGCTTAGGCGGGCTCTCCGAGCTCGCGCTGATCCACATCCGCTGAAATATTAAAGGCGTCTTCGCCTGGCCCGTAACTGACTTTGCCCTGCAGACTCGGGCTCTTCTCAGAGCTCCTCCGCCGCGGTTTCGGTTTCAGCCTTCTTCTCTTCTCTCCACAGGTGGCAATAAAGATAATAGACAAGACCCAGCTGAACCCAAACAGCCTTCAGAAGGTAATTCACCTCCTCCCCGGCCTCCCGCCGGGCCGCGGTTCACTTATGAATCCACGAGGCACAACAGATCGGGTGTTAATCGTGCAAACAGGAAGCGAGGCGTGCTGGGACGGCGTTCGTGCTCCAGTGTGCTGCGGCCCGGACGCTTGTTTAAACTGTAACACGAGGCCCGAAATTACAGAACGCCCTCCGTCTCTGTTGGATTAACGCAACCCAGGGGCGCCTTTCGGTTGTTTTATTGAAGCGCCTCTGAGAGTTCACCTCGTTCGGTTTTCCCTCCGCGAAACCGAGCGGGACTTTTTTTTTTTTTTTTTTTTCCTTTCCGCTTTCTCGGCGTCGCTGAACTGGGAGTAACGCTCTTGTTCTCCCTGTTAAATCAGCCAGATCACAAAGGTGGGGGGTTTCTTTTAACATGCAAATGAAGGGCTGGGAGACAGCGGACGGCAGTTTCGCTGGCCGTTATCTGTGTGTCGTCACGCCCGTTCGGGACCCGTGCCCTCCTCCCCCCCCTCCGTTCCGGTTTCTAGGAAGTGCGGCTGGTTTGGAGCCGCCGGCGGGGCCGGTTCAGCCGACTCCCCTGCACTCGCCTGACTCCTCTGCCCAGCGATCGGCTAGTGGTTTTCCATCAGTTTTTCCAAAGCTCCATTGATTCTGGCTTTTGTATCTTGGAGGCCCGGGCCCTTTGGTGCTGGCTGTGACACCGCCGACAGAAAAACACTGAGTCATGACAGCGGCGTTCACACAAACACAAAGCGCGAGGCTTTTGTCCACGAGCCGTGTTGTTTTTACCTTCCTGCTTTGTCACAATCAAGGGGCGACTTTGAGGAATTTGTCAGGTTGTTTTTCCTCTTCCTCACGTGGATTTTGCATTTCCTTTTTAATGTCTATTTCGGGCGCTCGGTGGGCGTAAAGATTGGAGCGCTCTTGAAGTGATTGACACTTAAAGTCTCCTCTGGGCCTCGTGGGGCTATTCTTAGACTACCTGCTTTATTTCTGTTGAAGGAAATCCTGACATGGGTCCAGTCTGCGGCTGTTTTTAGTAATTCTGTGGGATATTGATCAGGTAGATTTGACAGTTTCATCCATTTCTGGATGAACTGGTACTGTATTCGTCCCTAATCTGTGATCAATCTGCCCCCCTGAGGTGTGACCCGTTTGACTTTGACCGTATTTTAGATAAACCTGCCAGGTTGCTGTCTGTCATCTTCACACAGGCGTTTCTGACCCGTTTAAGTGTCACTTCGTATCGGTCCTTCCTAACTGGACCCCCTCTTCGTCTCTTCTCCCACTGGGCTGCTGCTGCTATCTGGTCCGACCCACATCAGAGCGGCACCGCTGTGTCCCGAACTCTTATGTAACTGGGAGAATTGGCAGCAGACTGACAGTTGTGGGGGGGGGGGGGTCTCTTAAGCCTTAATGTTTGTTTGCAGCATCTGGCCCTGACATTTCCATGTTCCCATCTGTCGCTGGCTCCTCGGCCGCCAGCGGTCCCGTTGGACCCGCCAAGGTTGTTGTTCAGGTCAAAGTGCGGAGTTGGGAGTGTGACACCGGGAGTCCTGATTAAATGTAAACACGTAAGCGTTGGATAACAACGTCCCTGCGCTCAGCTCCTTCATTAAGGGCCCGTCAGGCCTGACTCATCAGATATTCTCCAGCAACAAATGTTCATTCTCCCATCACTGAAAGGAGGTCTGACTCCTAAAAACGTCTTTTAGCAGGAAAAAGAGACAGAATTTGGTTATAAAATACTCACTTTTGGACAATTACTGACTCACTGTGTTTTCCTGATGAGGCATTCTATTTGAATCATTAGAGAATATTTGAATATCTACCTTAATGTCGCCCATATCGTTTCACAATACCACATTTACATCCTGTTGGGTTGCATCATCTTTCGGGAATCTGGATCACATGATCAAGATGGTAGACGTGAATTGTGCACATAAACCCAATGTTTCTATAAAAAAAAAAGAAGGTAAAAACCTTCATTAATTCAAATGAGGAGTCATTACAAGAGCAGGGAGGGAGCCTTGAGACATTATTTCTCTATTTGTGGCCACATAACTTGAAAAGAGTCAAAGTTTTTAGTGAGCTGCTCTGAATTTGGTGTAATTGGAGCAGTTAAAGTGAGGCAGAGTCGTAATTTCATCCAGATGTGGACAAAAACGTGCTGAATTTCAGGGAGACCAAACGACTGCGCTCGAGGAGCCGTTTCCAGCCGCTGCAGCCGCGGCTGTAATCAGATTTGTGACTCGCCCTCGCCTCCAAGTCAGCGGAATAAAATGCGCCCCAGAACACGCAGGAAATCACATCCTGATTCCAGAGGATTTAGTCGACAGCCTCCATGATGGGGAGCGCTCCAGCGTTTGCACGACTGACGGGTGGAGCGTTGGTGCGCCTGTGTCATCTGTCCTGGAGGTGTTTTGTATCGATCAGGGATGGATTAGGTAATCCCAGGAGCCCTGCCTCACCCCAGTGGTATGACTGAGTAACACGTCCATCTGCCCCTCGCCTGTTTTTCCCCTCGTCCGCTTCGCCGCACACGCCCGACCGGGCGCTCCGACACGGCGCCGCGGCGTTTGAATCTCAGACGTCAGCGGTCCAGCTGAGAGGACGGAAGCCTCTTCCAGACCTCCCAGTGGGCCCGCCAGTGTAATCAGAACAATGGCGTGTTGGAGGCACATTTCCTAATCCACGCTTTGTGTTGCTGAGTGATCAGTCTTGGTTTACCTTAATAATGACTGACCTGTTGTTTTGTGGGTGTGCAGCCGCACGCCATCTCCCACGTTCTCTCTGAAAACAATCGCAGTGAAAGAGGTCAGATTATCAGATGTTTGTCCTCAGATTATCGCTGTCACAGTCACTCCACGAACTTGAGCGTATCTGTGCCAAAGGTCGAGCGTCCTTGTTCGCGTCGTTACTCAGTTTGTTCGTCGGTTAGTCAACCTTCAGCCTGCTGCCCCCCCCATTAAAGTTTGATGCCTCTTCATATTCTACAGGAGTGAGGGTGGGGGGGGTGAGGAGTAATTAACAGTGAATCAATAATTAATGGCACTTTTTCACGAGGAGACATTAGACCCTGCTCCACCACCTCCTGCATGTTTTCCTAATTGGAGCGGAGGGAAACAGTCTAAAAATCGTTCGATGGGCGTATTGATCCGTCAATTCATCGACGGTTTAAACTGTAAACACGCTTCAGCGCGAATATTCACCTGTGATCAATTTCAGCATTTATATCGACAGACTTGCTTCTGTCCTGTTTTCCGCGCGTCACATTGACTGGATCGATTGACCGTGGTGTAACTGAGGTTAATGATTGAGTATTGTTGGGTAAAAGGTTGAAACTTGATTACACATACTTTCCTCATTGTTTTCTTTCCCCCTCAGCTCTTCAGAGAAGTTCGAATAATGAAGATCTTGAATCATCCCAACATCGGTGAGTAGCTGTTGGATTAAGAGGAGAAACGGGAGCGTTTAAGTGTTCTATAAACGGTTACATCAGCTTCCTAAAGGGATAAAAGCGTTGAGCATCCATATGTAAATGGGTCGGGTTACTAAATGCTGCAGGAGGGATTCCCCAGCAGTGACTGCAGGTTTCTGCTTTGTGCGCGCCACCGTTACAGAAATGTGATTATAATTACCAGAATAATTGGCAACACTTTAGAGAGCCGAAGCACGCTCCGGCTCCGCGGAGCAGCGCTCTCTCTCGCTGTCTTCCATCCCACCTTGTCTATATTTAGCCGTGCAGCCCTCAGCCACTCATCACACACTCTTTCCTGTCCAAACACCGCAGTTAAGAAGAGAAAAACTGCTTCTGGGCTGTGCAGCACTTACGGAGCACCGCTCAACAACACGGGCTCCCGTGTGCTCGCAGACACTTGGCCGTAAATACCTGTCATCTATTAATCCCCTGTCTTTTTGATTGCAGTCAAACTTTTTGAAGTGATCGAGACCGAGAGGACTCTCTACCTGGTGATGGAGTACGCCAGTGGAGGTGAGGCCGACGCTGCCTGATGGTGATTGGTCCCATCAACCTCCCGACCTCGGGCAGTGAAAACAGAAGCGACGGTCTATGTTTGTGCACTTTGTCTACTGCAGCTGCTTCCTGGGTTGTTATTATTCCTGAGACATAAACACGGAGCCGTGCTTCCATATTTCTGTTGCTGTCATCACCCAACATGGCGTCCACATCGCCTGCAGGTGTTTTCTTTAAACTTTGACGGCTGCTCAAATGATGAAAATATCAGAAAAGCGCGTCCAGGAAGGGTCGGCGCAGACGACCTGACGTGCGGGGTGAGCTTCCTGCAGCTTAATGAAATTACCGGTGAACATTTCAGAAGGCTTTTCTTCTCCGAATCTGCGAGTTTGATAATTCCATCATCGATGATCTCACTTTCGTGGAAAGCTTCGTACACTTCTTCCATGAATGCAGCCACACGGACACGGGACCTAAATGTCACATCCAAACATTGATTTCTTGGAAAGGTCACTCCCAGACGAGCCAAGATGACTTACTGTAGACCTGCCTGCCAAGGAGCAAATCACATTACCACCGAGAGGGCAGCTCTGATCGGACGCCAATTGTGTTAAAGGGAAACCTAATTTGCTTTCAGCTCCCAATAGATTATTTTTTTTGTCTGTGTCGGAACAATAATAAGACCCCGTGTTAATCTCTCATTAACGGATGTAATGTCCGGGGTAATTTATGCAGTTTAGTAAAGTTGGTTTAAATGTGAAGTCAGACATTTACAAAAGGGGGTAAAGCTGCAGACTCAGGCCGGGGTTTCCTCCAGTGCTGACCCAGGGCTGAAATCAGCGAACCCGTGTTTCACTTGTTCTTCTTGTGCTTCGGTTTCTGGTGACGGGAGCAGTCCTTATCGCTCGTGAACGCAGCGCGCCCTTTCGCTCCGATACGAGCCGCGTTTGCGTGTTCCGTCCTCAGCGGATGAGTCAGGGAACAGAGCTGCGAAGTACAGAAACGCACGCTCCGACCGCCTCTGCAGGGCGCCGCTCGCCGAGATGCCCGTTACTCCGACGCCCCCCCCCTCCTTCAATTAGAGCACGAGTGAGTGTGCTCACGTTTGTCAGGAAGCTGTGGGGGGGGGGGGCATCGGAGCAGCAGATTTGTTGCCGCAGGAGAAGCAGTTCTGCTCCAGCAGGGTCGAGAAGCGCCCTCGAACCATGCACATGGGGGACGCTGCATCCCAGATGTGTCGGAAACTTTTCCAGCTTGTTCTCTTAAATGTGACCCCCCCCTGTTGGTTTGACATGTTCTCTCATCCCGCCCCTCTCTGTGTTGCAGGAGAAGTGTTTGACTACCTGGTTGCACATGGAAGAATGAAGGAAAAAGAGGCCAGGGCTAAATTTAGACAGGTACCCCGCAGCGCCCCGGTTTCACACCTCTGTCCTTCGGCCCGCTTCTCCGTCGTCGACCCACGGGCTGATGACAAACGTCCAGGCCCGCTCCTCTTCCTCCTCACCAGCTGTTGCACGTACTGTCAGAAGTCATTAGGCACCATTTGACACGGCGCTGAACAAACGCGCCGCCGGTTTATATTAGGACCCTTGAGAGACGCTCGCCCCGACCACGAATCAATAATCCCTTCACAACACGAGATGAGTTTCCTTAAGAACAAAAAGAGCGCTGACGTCCAAGAACGGGGCTCAGTTGTCCAAAAGGCAGACGAAGCTGCTGGTGGGCCCGTCACGTCACTCATCAAGGTCACCGCCAAACGGATGAGACGACACCAGTCTGACAGGAACGCGCGTATTTGTGGAAGCTGGTGCCTGATGATGATGACGGCCGCGTCACAGCTGCTCTCTGCAGCCGGGACGGGCCGTTACCTGTGACAGATGCAGCCCGGCTGCTCCCTCTAAACCTCCCTGAGCTGCTCAGCCCCACCTGACTCCCTCTTTATCTCTCCTGTCGGGATCAACCACGCCGGCGCCAAGCGTTTGAATGACCTCCCTCTTTCTCTTCTCAGATCGTGTCAGCAGTGCAGTACTGTCACCAGAAGCACATCGTTCACAGAGACCTGAAGGTGGGTTCTGGGAAACGTTCGCTTCCAACAGCAGCTGAAGCTTCAGCTGACCGGAGCGCCGCTGTAGGAAGGGTCAGGGTGTTTGGGAGAGGAGAGACCTCCCTGTGTTGGGAGGGACTGACCAGGAGGACGAGACAGAACATACTCACCACCGTTCAAATGTTTCTCACACGAGATGCTGCTCACATCGTATAATTAACCCTCGCTCATCAGTATAGACGTTGTTTTGGTGATAGTTCGAACCCCTGTGAAGGCTGTATGAGTGAGTAATCTGCAGTTTGAAGCCGATTACCCCTGAAGGGTCAGAGGGTGTGCTGCGTGCGTGAGTGTTAAATGTTTCATGGCTCTCCACCTTCCACCTTCCCGACTGACGTCTGCAACGTACTTGAGTGACTCTCCTCGTTTGACGGTCGCTCTGTGAAAACGATTAGCACTCACGTGTCCGCATCACACCACCCCTCCACGAAGTGCTTTCACTCCACGGAGTGTAAATATTGATGCGTCTGTATTTTTAACCCGGGGCTCGCTCTGCTCGGAGAAGAACACGACTCCAGCTGAGCGTCTAAACTGTTTCCTGATGCCCGGCGTCATGAATGATCCATGAGGACGGAGACGCCAGAGCCGTCTCTTCCCCCTGCTCCGTTTGTCTTTGAGGACAGGTGTAACACCAGCCCTCTCTAATGTCCGCGTGGTTACGAGGTCGAGGAAGTGTCTGATGGCGTCTCCTCTTCCCAGGCTGAGAACCTCCTGCTGGACGCAGACATGAACATCAAGATAGCGGATTTCGGCTTCAGCAACGAGTTCACGCTGGGCAACAAGCTGGACACGTTCTGCGGTTCGCCGCCTTACGCCGCTCCGGAGCTCTTTCAGGGGAAGAAGTACGACGGGCCCGAGGTGGACGTCTGGAGCCTGGGGGTCATCCTGTACACGCTGGTCAGCGGCTCGCTCCCCTTTGACGGGCAGAACCTGAAGGTAGGAGAGAGGGGGCGGCGCGGCGGGTAAAAACAGACTCAGCTGTCCGTTTAAAACGAGTTATTTCGGTGCGGCGTTGACCTCCTGTTCGATACGGCGGAAATATGAATCATCTGCGCAAACGGCCCGATCCGTCTCTGCAGGAGCTGCGTGAGCGTGTGCTCAGGGGGAAGTACAGGATCCCCTTCTACATGTCCACCGACTGCGAGAACCTGCTCAAGCGCTTCCTGGTGCTCAACCCGTCCAAGCGGGGCACTCTCGAGGTGAGGGAGGACGCGGAAAATGTAAATATACTCTCTTTCTTATAACCCCCCCCCACCCCCCCACGACCACCCTCACTGTGTCACCACCGCCGGGGAATGCCATCGACCCTGCAACCCTCCACCAACCCCCACGTCGCTCACGTCCGTGCTCCCGAGCCCCGCACCGCCCTGAGAGAGACGCCGTCCCGGTCCCACTCCGTGGTCCCACTCTGTCCCCCGCCTCATCCGTTTTGATATCGACGCATCTCTTTTCATTTGCTCTTCACAAAACTTTGACCTGCTGGAGATTTCTGAATGTCCCCAACACCACACTCACAGTTGCTGAGATTACGATGTAATGGAGGAAAGACGGGTTACCGTTACCATGGCAACAGTGGTATTTTAAGATAACACTTGGCACTGATTATTTGATTCACAGCTGTGATTTAGCACATTGAGGCAAATTACATCAGGATTTTCTGTGATTTATATTTGGATAACAATTAATTTGATTAATTTCCACCTGAAATCAGCCACAGACATTAAAGTAGCCATAACTGTTTGGAGAGGGAGACATGCTGCCCGTTCACGCTGGTCCACGGTTGAACCTGAGAAGGCAGAAATGAACCTGACGCCGCTGAAGTGAGAGAAATGGGGCCGGATCTTGTCGCTCCACCCAACTAAATAAAAGTGCGCGTTGCACGAGCTGCCTACGGCGGTCTCAGATGCAGCTCAGCTGTCCTGGACGACAGCCCGAGCTGTGGTTATATCAGAGCAGCATCACTGATAATTAGTTTGGCCGTCCTTGGTGAAACCCCAGAGAGCTATTGATCAGCTGCAAATTGAAAATAAGGGTGCAAACAGACGATGGGCTGTGGCAGCGATACCATGGCCTTTATTAACATTCATATAACAAACAGGTTTCTGCGTCTGTGGGCGACTGGTTTATGGGTGTAGCTGCTGTTGGCATGTGAACGTCCAGACGTCCTCTTCGTGTCAGGAGACTCCCGCCTGTCTTTGAAGCTTCCTCCTTTTACGTTTGCAGCAAATCATGAAGGACCGGTGGATCAACACGGGCTTCGACGAGGACGAGCTGAAGCCTTACACCGAGCCGGAGCTGGACATCACAGACCAGAAGAGAATAGGTACGGACGCGGCGAGCAGGCGCGCCGGTGATGCAACCGTCCCGCTGCTCCATCAGAGGGAAGCCTGCGCGGCCATTCGAGTTTATGTCGAGCTTTACGGCCGCCGTGCCTGTGATCTGCTGTTGTGTAAGAGAGGGGAGCGCGAAGGCTTCAAAGCAGCCGCCTCCGTTTATTAAAGTCGGGACGATGCGTGCTATTTGTCAGGGCGGATATCTGCGGGCTCCCACGTGGACCCCCCCCCACGACGGCCATTCTGATTATTTCATTTCTGCGGAGCTTTTAAAGAGAAGATGAATCCTGGCGATGAATAAATAAAGATAAGCGATGCTGCTGCGTGCACCCAGTGAGGAAGGGGGGGGCTGCCTCCCCACCGTGCCCTAGATGAAAGCTGCCAGAGAGCGGGGAGCGCTTACGTAAGCGCAGCTGAGGCTGGCTGTCGGTCTGTGCAAACTCCCAGTTACCCAGCCGGAGAGGGAGAACCGGCGCTCCGTCCAGGCGAGGAATCCCTGAGACCTGAATAATTCACGCGGCTCTTTACGTAAGGCTTTATTTTAGAGGTAGAGGAGAAGTTTCATCGGTTTGATTCCTGATCTGGATCCAAAAGCACGAGCCGAGCGCAGCGTCACCGAGCAGATCAGCCCTGCTCTCAGTATTGTTGAAGGTGCTGCTGAAAACCTTCTGGGGGGGGTCGGTGTTGATGTTTATCTGAACTTCAGACAAGACCCCGCATTGATGGCACTGTGTGACGCAGCCGAGGAGAGAGCATAAAACCTCCTTGTTGGGCCTGATCTCCAGCAGACCAGCGTCAGCTGCCTGGTATCTCGGCCTCGGATCAGGATCCGACTGTAAAGCTTCTTTATGTACGAAGCTCGTGTTCAGCGCTTCCCTCAGGAAGAAGTCGCCGGGAACCAACGGGAAATGCTAAAGAAGCTGACTTAAACCCACACCATCTGTGTTAAAGGAGCCTTGTTGGGGTGAAACGTGTGACCGTGCTGGTGTCCTGCAGACGTGTATTAATGTGTATTTATGTAGGTGTAAACACTTCAGTTGACAGTGTTTAATTATGTTAACAGGTTGGGGCTGCCAGGTTGGATTAGAAGATATCTGCTAACTATTTGACGACTCAAAATAATGGAATCGGAGCAGCGAAGGCAGAGAAAATCTGCCGGTCTGCTTCAAGGACGTGTGTTTTATTAGAAGCTAGCATTTGCTAAAAATACAGAGCGGCTCTGACGCACGCCCGGCTGCTCGCTGACACCGTTAAAACCCGGCGAAGCTCAGCTCTCTCAACAGCACGGAGACGCTTCAGGCCGCAGAGCGGATAATTACTGTCAGATTTTAAGGCTCGGCGCGTACAGACGTACGAACGAGCCGAGCCCGGACCCCTCCGACCGCCGACGGGAAGCTTAAACGCGTCACCGACGCATCTCCACACCTTTTTAATCAACTTAAAAGCGCTCGCTTTGATTACGAGTGCCGTTCAGCTGCAAACGGAAGTCTATTAACGCGCCGCGCTGAGATGAAAGTGATCACACGGCTGCAGCGAGCGTGACCCGGGCGGGGCGAGGGGGCATCGGCGATTACCGCTCTGCGCTTTCGCCTCACTTGTCGGCTTCCTGCTCACGGGGGGGGGGCGGAACTCATTTACACATCTTTGTGTTCGACACGGTTCTGGTTCATCGCTCCGCCGGCCTGACGACGCATGAAATATTCATACGCCTCCATATGTTGGCGTCTCATCCCCCCTCAATTAAAGCTTCATTTGGAGGATGAATTAAAAATGGCCCTGCGGATTAGAAGTTCGACGCCGCCTGTGAGCGTCACGGCGGAGCCAGGGCGATGGTGAATTCGTGCGTACGCGTGACCAGCAGTGTGTGTGTGTGTGTGTGCGCAGATGTGATGGTGGGGATGGGCTACAACCTGGAGGAGATCCAGGACTCGCTGGCCAAGATGAAGTACGACGAGATCACGGCCACCTACCTGCTGCTGGGCAGGAAGGCCTCCGAGGTACGGACCCCCCCCCCCACACACACACACACACACACACACACACACCCTTTAACCCCGCTAAAGCGCGTGTGTGACGGCCTCCCCCCCCCCCAGCTGGAGCCCAGCGAGTCGGCCTCCAGCAGCAACCTGTCCCTGGCCAAGCCCAGACCCAACAGCGAGCTGAACGGGCAGTCGCCGACCCACATCAAGGTCCAGAGGAGCGTCTCCTCCAGCCACAAACAGAGGCGCTACAGCGAGCAAGGTGAGGCGGGCACTCGCCCGGGGAGAAACGAGGGAGGGGGCGCTCGACGTCTGACCGTTTCAGACCTCCTACCTGATGTCAACGGTGATGTCATCACCCCCCCCCGAGTCGGCGCCACATGTGCCTACCCTCGCCCGACAAAAGGCCTTTGTGCCCCAACAAACGGCGTCTTTGAGTCATCCCCCCCGTCCTGTCGTTTCTCCTGCAGTCGGTCAGAACGCCCCCCCGGGGATGGCCCACCCCAAGAGGAGCCAGACCTCCGCCACGGACAACAGCGCCAAGGAAGAAGGCGGGGTCCAGCTCCGTAAGCCCAGCACCCCGGGGAGCCGCGGGGCTCCGCCCTCCAGCCCGCTGCTGGGCAACGCCAACAACCCCAACAAGGCCGACATCCCAGACCGCCGGAAAGGCGTCACCACCGGGCCCAGCGTGAGTCCCCGCCCCGGTGGCGGCTCCCGCGGGGGTCCGAACGCGGCTGACGTGGGTCTGTGCTGCTCCGCAGAATAACACGGCGTCTGCGGGCATGACCCGGAGGAACACGTACGTCTGCAGCGACAGAAACAACGCCGACCGCCTCTCCGTCATCCCCAACGGGAAGGAGAACAGGTGAGGCGCCGAAGCCGAGGACGCCGAGACTTAACGGATCGCTGTGGAATCTCTAATTAAAAAAACCAGCATGTTTAATTTTTTAAACTTTAACAATCAGCCTGTTTCTATTTTCTTGGATGCAGAATTCTTCTACGCAAATTTCTAAAGGCGAACCTTGACCTTTGTTAGGAGCGATCTCTCTGAGCATTCCGCACAAACGGGATCCAAGAAAAGATTTCCTGTTTCCTTCTTTGTTTTCCTCTCTTCTCATGATCTTATTTTTCTGCCTGTGTGTCTGTGGTTTTCGGGTCTGGGGGGGGTTTGTGTTGTTTTTTTTTGTGTTTTGATGATGGCATGAGCAGCATGACTGAGATGGCTTGTGCCACTAGCCCGTCTTCTGCCTTTGCGGCCGCTGCGTTCGGTGCCTCTTCCAGCTCGGTGCGACTGAGGTATCAAACCGTCGGCCCCTTGTATGTTAACCAGACAGGCTGGGCCACGCTGCCCCAGTCCTACTACGCTCTGGACTACTGCTCGCCCAAGTAAGACGGCAGGGCCTCCGGACCCCCCCACCGTCTGTCTCCTCATGTCTCAGCCCCTCTTTGGCCCCCCCCCCCCCACGCTAACCCACACATCCAGCCAGCTTCACACTCCGTAACCTCACGACTCAACCATGGATGTCAAAGTCGTATCTGCTGTCAGAGTCTGAAATCTGTCCATCAGGAACCAGCGGGGCCCCCCCACGCCCGCCGCCCTCGCTCCTGTCACATCGGTGGAAGCGAGCGAGGGCCGACCGCGGCCCCATTGGCCGCGCTGTCCCACGCTCTCGGTCCCTGCTGGCTTTGACTTCAGGCTCTGATAAAATCAAGAAAAATATGAATCCTCACGCCGACGGCGTCCGCCGCGCTTCGGTGAGGAAGCGAGCCGCGTGCGATGATATTTTTCCGTGAGCAGGAGCGTCTCTAACCTCTCAGTAACAAACTCTCGCAGCTCTGCTCCCGACCTCTCCTCCATCCCCCCCCCACCACCAAAAGCTCCTCCCGGATCCTTTGACGTCCAAAAACGACCGACTGAGCTCTTCTCTCCGCCCCCCCCCACCCCCTCGCCGCCCCGGCACCCTCAGACCATCATCTGTTGTGTTCGATCGGGACGCGGCGCCCTTCTCATGTTAGACTGTAGCTGATGCTCATGCTCTCGGGCTGGTGGATTCACGCCTCCACTCCGCTGCTCCGCGGGTCGGGCCTCGCCGGTCCTCCTCCTCGTCCCTGCGTCAGACGCCAAAGCTCACACGTCCCTCTCTGGCTGCGCTTCCGTCGCCCCTAGACTCAAACACCGAAATATCGCGATTAACAAAGGTGGTGACGAAACACCCAGACCTCTAAAAACCTCTCGAACCCCTCACAAAGGTCTTCGCGCTCTCACGAGGTGGTTCTCCAGACACGTCGACACTCACAAGTGTCACGTTTCCCCCCGTTCACGATCGCGATCGCGATAATCTGTAATGGAGACGCAGCTCGTGACGACCGGAGGTCAGGAGTTCGTCCCCCTCCTGGTGGGCGGAGTCGCAGCCCCGGCCACACACACACACACACACACACACACACACACACACACACACACAAAAAAGCCCGGTTGTTGCCTGAATCCACCAGCTAATCGGATCATTGGGTTCATTTCCGGTCCATTAGACATCAAACACTCATTTAGCTGAGCGACTAAGGCGGCCATTTTAGACCTCAGGACGACTCTCCGGGTTTCTCCGCCTCAGACGGGCGAAGTCGGCCTCCGCAGACCGACTTCGCCCGACTGGAGCGGAGAAACCCCCGACTGTGTTCGGCCCTGAGGTGGTTCTGGTCCTGACTCGTCTCCTTCTCCCCCCCACACCAGCAGCGTCGCCGTGTCGCCCAGCGCCCAGAGGAACCCGGTGGCGTCGATCCACAGCATCGCCAACGCCACCACGCCCGACCGCCTGCGCTTCCCGCGAGGCACCGCCAGCCGCAGCACCTTCCACGGGGGCCACCTGAGGGACCGCCGCACCGCCACCTACAACGGGCCGCCGGCCTCGCCCACGCTCTCCCACGACGCCACGCCCCTGTCGCAGACCCGCAGCCGCGGAACCAGCAACCTCTTCTCCAAACTGACCTCCAAGCTGACCCGCAGGTACGAGGCGGTCCGCCCGAGGCGCCGCCCGCCTCCAGAGCGCTCCCCGTTACTCTCCCGCTGACGTTAGAACCCTGCCCTTGTGCCCTTGAGCTTTACTCGTCTGACCTGTGTGACCCGTCGCTGCCTGCGTCTCTGCCACAGACTCTGACCCGACCCCCCCCGCCAGTCAAATTAACCATAACGGGGGAGGGAGGCTGAGGGAGGGGGGGTCGGGGTGAGGTGTACGCGCAGGTCGTCCGGGGTCAAACCAAACGCGAGGAGTCTGTAACGGTGGCAGCCAGGTCAGCGACGGCCCCCGACTGAGCAACCTTTGATCGTTGAAAGCTTTGGACCCTCCCCGTCACTGTCGATGGTTCAACGGCAGCGTTTTTGTTCGCTCATTCAGACACGCCCCCCCCCCTCCTCCTCCTCCCCCCCTCCTCCTCTCATCCCTCCTTCCCCATTTTCACTGTTTCTTTGTCTGATTCTGTTGTAGAAACATGTCATTCAGGTTTACCAAAAGGTAGGACTCCTGAACTGCCTTTTGCTCTGTGCAAAAACAAACAAACAAACAAACAAACAAAAAACACGATGTCACGACTTCTCTGAGACGATGTGCACGTGGGGCTGCCGCCACTGAACTAACGCTGCTTCAGCAGAGCAAAACACACTCAAGTATGTTAACACACAAGATTTGAAGACGTTACGGCTTCTTGACGAGAGTTGGACACCAGAAGGTGGACGAGACCGGAGGAGGGGGGACGGGAGGGGGGTGCAGCCCCTCCCCCGGCCGCCAGGGGGCGCCACCACCTCCTCTCGCGTCGCCCATCTTCGCTTTAACCGACCACTACCGGGCGGCCGCCCGCCTTCAGACACGCCCGACTCTTGTCAAGAACGGTAGCGGGGGTCCGCCCCCCCCTCCAGTGACATGACCTGGTGGTCGTTGTGTGTGAACGTACTCGCCGCGGCCGGTCCGAGTGGGGGGGGGGGTCTCGCCGCTCGGACCGTTTAACCGAAGCGGCTTCTTACTAACGACTGCGGCTTGCATGAGGTTGCCTGTTGCAGCTTGCGGCCCTCCTGCGCGCTGACGCCGAGGGCCCGACCCGAGCCCCCCCCCCCCCCCGCTGCTCCCGCTCCCCCCCCCCCGCCTGTGTGGTCTTCGCAGCCGTCAGGTCAGAGGGCGCGGCGGGCGAAGACGCCGTCCGCTCCCCTCGCGGGCCCCCCCCGTCTCCCTGCATGCGGCTTCTCGCCCGACCCGAGGGGTCTCGGACGTCCCCGGCCTGCTTCAGGTCGGCGGGGGCGTCTCCGGGCTTCGCCGCGCGCAGATCGGGCGGTCGGGCGGTCCCTTGGTTCATTGAGCGCTCGTCAGGTCGTCCGGCTTCGCTGCGGGCGCTTGCGGCATGCGCGGAGGTGCTTTGTGTGCGACGGCGAGGAACCCAAAGACCCGGCGTGTCGTCTTTTGGACGACCGAAACGCGATGGAACGGACCCGCGAGCGCGTGAGTTCGGGCGAACTTCGTCTCGAGAAGCAGAAAGTACCGACGTCGCTCCAGTCGGGGGAGGAGGAGACGAGCAGCACGTCGGGGTTACCCACAGAGACCGCGCGCTGCAGCAGCGCCCCCTGGCGGCAGAGCTGCCCCCCCACCATCACCTGCCCCCCCCACCATCACCTGCCCCCCCCACCATCACCTGCCCCCCCCACCACAAACACGCCCACGGGTCACCAAACCAGTCGCGAGCGCGTCGGTGCACCGGGGTTTGAGTCGAGACCGGGCCAAAGGGCGAGTTCAGGGCCGGTGGGACGGGAAGGGCGTCGCCGTGGCGACGGCCGCGGGGTCGTCTTAAATCTTGTGTTGCACTTGGTAAACCTGAAAACATGCCCCCCCCCCTCCCGACTCAGTTTCAACGACTTGACTGCGGTGTTGTGGCTCCTCTGATGACGTCTGTGTTTCTCCCCCCGGCCCCCCCGGCCCTCACCCCCTCCCCCCCCCCCCCAGCTCTTGTGTTCTCTCCTAACCTTCCTTCCTTTCTAACCTCTCTGCTGCTCTCCCTCTCCTGCTCAGGGTCACTATTGACCCGGCCAAACGGCAGACAGCTAAGTCAGGGCCCGCCGTCCCTTCGGCCCAGGGAGGAAAGACCCTTAGTAAGTCCTCTGCCCTCCATCTGTCGCCACGCCTTTGTTTCTTCCTCTCCGCCTCTCCATCGGTTTTCTTTTTTTTTCTGTCCTCATGCCAGACATCGATACTCTGTCCCTCTCTCTTCTCTCTCTCATGTGTCCGTGCAGAAAATTGGCATCTTTTATTCCAGAATCCCGTTTTTTTCTTTCAGATTCAGCAGCAGAAGATATAGAGAGTTGTAGGAAGATGAAGATCTAGAGTAAGGGGCTGCTCCGCTCCTCTCACGGGAGCCTTAAGTGTCAGTTTTCTGTGGAGGGACTCACCCCCCGCCCCCCCTCCCCCTCCCCCACACCCCCCCCTCCCTCACCCTCTGAGCAGCAGGGCCTGCTGTCCGTCCCGTCTGTCCTCGTGTCCTCTCGTTGTCCGTCCGTCCTCTCGGTCCGTCGGGGGCTCTGGAGTCTCTCCTCCTCCTCCTCTTCCTCCTCTTCCTCTTCTCTGGGCTGGAGCTGCATGCTGGGACCCCCCCGGCGGAGGAACGTGGGGGGTGGGGGTGGGGGGGCTCGCGTTCGCTTAGGGACCGTCTCCTCGCCTCGTCTCCCGTCGCCATGGCGATCGGAACGCGGGCGGGTTTTCGGGTGGAAGACCGAAGAGACGAGCAAGCGGGGCGGGGTCCCGAGCGCGTCGTCGCTCCAGGGCGCGAGGACGGACCGCAGCGACCTCCGCGCGCGACTTAGACATCCGGGGGTCGCCGTGGAAACGCGAGCGGCCCCCCCCCCCCGTCGCCTTCCCGCAGTTCAGGAGACCTCGGGCGGAGCTCCGGCCGCCTTTCTCGACCCGGAGGATCGAGATCGAGCGAACCCGGTCGCCGCGGGCGTAGAGAAGGCGGTTTGGCGGCCCCGCCCCCGTTAGCGGCGCCCCGTCGGTTCTCGTCCATCCTCTGACTCCTCCTCTAGACGAGTCTCACCCCCGCTCTCTCTGTCCTGTTTTTGGTGGTGGTTCCATCGTCGTCACATCTTCTGTTTGAGTGAATAACTGAAGCACAAATGTACAATCCACATCTATTGTGTTCTCTCTGTCCTGTCTGACGCACCTCAGAGTCTCAACCGAGTTTGAGAGAAACGGGAGACTTGAGGGCTCAAGGTGAGGTCCTCCCCCCCCCCCCCTCCCCTCCTCCCCCCTGTCTAGGCTTCAGACCACCCTGGTCTGGAGGTGCTCGACCCGCTTCCATAAGGCTCCCGCTCTACTTCCCAGCTGTGTTTGAGTCGTGTGTGTCGCCTCCGAGCGTTGTGGCTTCTGCATGGCACCGACGCTGCTCTGTTGGCATGTGCTCTCCTTAACCACAAACATCGGACCGGAAGGGTCTGTCCCCCGTTTGCGCCCAGATCGAACGAGACCTCACGAAACTGTAATCTCGGAGGCCTCTGGGAGTAATCCCGATTAAATCGATGGTTCCGGAGGACTGAACTGGGGACAGAACGCGTCCTGATGGGGGAAAATGTTTAAATTTAAAGGAATATTTCAACATTTTGGGGGAGAAGTTCTGCTTTGTTGCTGAGTTTCAACAGAAAATCTGACTCTAGCGAAGCCGAACAGAGGATAAATATCCCATATTCAAGGTCAACCACGACCCGTTTACGACAGAGTAGCGGCTGCTGCTCCACGTCTCGGCAACAAAGTTAAACGAAGTCTCCCAAAGCCCAAATGATTCCTTTAATTTCCGTTTCTGCTTTGACCCTGAACGCTGCAGAGCGACAGTCTGGCCGTTAAGACGCTTTAGACCTCCGAACGAGCCAAACCCCGGCGGCTGACTTGTCGTGTTTTCTTCTCCCCGCCCACAGTCGCCATGTACCTGGGGATCAAAAAGGGGAAAATAAAGACGGTAAACCCCGCTCCCTCAGATTCACTTGGAGTATGAGGACCACCAGCTCCATGGAGCCCTGCGACATCATGCGGGAGATTCGCAAGGTGCTCGACGCCAACAACTGCGACTACGAACAACAAGAGAGTTTCCTGCTCCTTTGCGTCTACGGGGACGGGCGCGCCGAGAACCTGGTCCAGTGGGAGATGGAGGTGTGCAAGCTCCCCCGTCTCTCCCTCAACGGCGTCAGGTTCAAGCGGATATCCGGTTCATCCATCGCTTTCAAGAACATTGCTTCCAAAGTTGCCAACGAGTTAAAGCTATGAACAAAAGGGTTTAAAGTACATATATACAGTATAGAAGTATTTAAGCTGTACAATCATCCAAGTAGCAGTTTCCAAATGTCTCCTTTTTTAAAAAACAAAATACAGAGTATGTATTGAATATTATAATGTATAGATTAAGGCTTTCAGCAATAATCACTATTGCCTACTAATATCTCAGTCTCTTCTGGCCTCACCGGGTCGATATTAACAAGTTGAATATGATTTGTCATGCTGTGAATGTGGACAAAAAAAAAAACAAACATTTCTAGTCTTATTTATTTTTTTTTTCCCCCCCTCTCTCCTGGATACAGATTACGTAGCGTTTTTGTTTTCAATGTAAATATTGTATCTTACTTTCGAGATGGCTTCACTGCAATACGTTTTTGTTTTTTTTTTCTTTTGTATTTCTTTAGAGATGGCAGGTTGTCTGTAAGCGCCCACACGGTTTAAGAGGGTCACTCGTCTCGATTAAAGTGTCTGTCGACTTGACTCCGTCCTCTTTTATACCCGCCTCGCTGCACTTCGCTACCCCCGCCGCCAGGGGGCGTCCTGACGTCATCGCCTCAGTTATCCGCTGCACTTCGCTACCCCCGCCGCCAGGGGGCGTCCTGACGTCATCGCCTCAGTTATCCGCTGCACTTCGCTACCCCCGCCGCCAGGGTCGTCCTGACGTCATCGACTTAATTACCCGCTGCACTTCGCTCCCTCCGCCGCCAGGGGGCGTCCTGGCGTCATCGCCTCAATTACCCGCCCAAATTGGTTTTTTTTACGACCTTTAAACGCAATTTTCGGCATCGGGGTTCCTGAAATAAAAAGTACGTCATCACAATATTTAATATAATTGTAATATTTTCCGCGGTAATAAATGTCTAAATCACAAACAGGACCGTCTTTCACTTATCTTTAAAATTAAAGCTTTAAATTAAAGTGAAGACTGAACTTGCCCTAATTTGAACGTGGCTGAAATAAAGCTTCACAAAGGCCCCAAACGGCTTTTAAGGCTATAAAAGTTATTCACTTTTACCAAACCTGGTTGATCTTTTGTTCTCACCTCGTCCTTCTAGATTAATGAGAATCTGGAGTCTTGCTCCGTTCTTGATGTTCAGGGAGGCTCCACACAAACGGGACTGAACGTCTTTAATCCAAACCAATAAAACCAGTAAACGTGCAGCATTCAGGGACTGTTGGTGTTTTTTTTTTATTCAACAGGTTCATCTATACACACCAAATATCTCTTCACATCCGGAAAACCAGCTCGACGGCTGGCGGAACTCTCCCATCGACGACGAACGTTTACAGGCTGTGTTTAACTCGTCCGAGGGCCTCGCCGCGTCGGCCGCGACGCTTTCATCTCAAAAAACAGATTAGAACTTAAACCCAAGTGCATTCCAGAACAGTCGGAGGAAACGAGGAGGCATCGGCAGGGGCGTCTGCGTCCGCAGGAACATCTGCGTCGGTGCGAGGGGGGGGTGGGGGGGGCGGTTTACTTCTGGGCGGGCATGAGGTCGTCGATGGACTCGCCCTTCTCCAGCCGCTTCTCCATCTCCACCAGCAGCTTCACGCCGTCCACTACCATCTGCACCAGCTCCACCTCGGAGAAGCCCAGCCTGTCGGCGTTGGAGATGTCGAACACCCCGCCCACGGCGGCCGTGTCCACGCCGCCTGAGGGGCGACACATCCACGAGGTCACCCGCGAGCGACCCTCGAGGGGGGAGGGGCGTTCTGTGGGGGGGGGGGCGGGGTTACGCACCTGTGCCGCGCTTCTGCAGCCGCAGCTTCTTGAGGACCTCCTCGAACTTGGCGTGCTTGCTCATGTTGGGCAGCTTCACGTGCACGCCGCCGCGCAGGCCGGTGCCCAGGTTGGACGGGCAGGTGAGCACGTAGCCCAGGTGCTCGTTCCACATGAAGGCGTGGCCTCTGTCCTTGAACAGGCTCTCGATCTGGAAGGGTTCAAAAAAAACACACAACGCGGGTTCAGCAGCGGCGCCCGCGGCCCCCCCCGTGACCTCGACGGGCGCTGCCCCCCCCCCGTGACCTCGGCGGGCGCCGCCCCCCCCCCCCCCCCTCCTGACCTTAGTCAGCCCGGTGCAGAAGCGCTCGAACACCTCCTTCATGTTCCCGCCCTTCTGCATGGAGATGACGCGCAGGTGGTCCTCCTCGTTCACCCACACCAGGAACGTCTTGTTGTCGTTGTGCCTGCGGGAGAGCCTCGGTTACACCACGGCGTGGTGGTGGGGGGGGGGGCGATACTGGGGGGGGGTCTCACCAGATGCCCCTGGCGTCGGGCCAGTCGCGCGCCATCCCCGAGGCCAGCAGGAGGGGGGACACGGGCTTGTCGAAGAGGAAGTGGTCGTCGATGAGCTGCTGCTGCTCGGCCTCCGTCATGCTCTTCAGGGCGTAGTACTTCCCGTTCAGGTCCCCGGTGAGGGAGTCCAGAGCTGGGGGGGGGACGAGGGGGGGAGGAGGGGGACGAGGGGGGACGCTGGTTAGAGCCGTTCACCAGGCCGCCACCAGGGGGCGCCACACACCAGCGCTGACGGCACGACGGGACGCGTCGTGGATCATCTGACTCAGCACCAGGGTGTTTTTGGTTTTTTTCTTTTGGGGGGGGGAAGGGGGTGCGGGGGCTCACCTTCGATGGAGAGCTGCTCCACGGCCCGCCGCTCCCCCCTGCTGCAGTGCGGCGGCAGGCTGAAGCCGCGGATGCTGCGGCCGGTGCGGACGCGGGAGCTGAGGACGTAGTTGGGGTCCAGGTCGTCCCCGCCCTGGGGGAAGGACGCAGAGTTAAGCCCCCGGATTAACCCCCCCTCACCCCCCCCCACCCCCCCGGGGCTGCACCACCTTCAGGTTGGCTGCGTTCAGGTCGGTCTTGTGCGTGTCGGTGGGCTTGTAGCCGCCGTGCCGGTCCATGATGACGGGGTCCAGCAGCTCCTTGAAGACCTCGTAGGTCTCCTCGTCGCCCGCCACGCAGCCCACGGTCATGATGAACGGGTGGCCTGCGAGCACACGAGACGGTCATGCACGCCGACCCCGGGGCGAGGGCAGGCCGGGCGAACATCTGGAACATCTGGGACCGCCTCTGGCTGCATCCAGGGTGATGGAGCCCCCCCCCCGCCCCCGCCCCCCCCGCGGTGGAACAGCAGCCTCCATCACAGGCTGATTATGTAACCCTAATCCGGGGCCCGTCTCTCAGCCGCAGAGCCCGAAGGTGAGCGGCCGAGGCCCATGGGGGGGGGGGGGCCCAGGTGAGGCTTTTACCTGGGTTGTCGACCCCCGTCTGGATGACGTCATCCAGGGTGAAGCCGCTGGGGGTGTGCTTGCTCCGCAGCCGCTCGTACATGTCGGGGGTCAGCACCTTGGCCATGTGGTTGTTGTGCTGGCTCAGGTCCGGGTACTCCTGCTCCGAGGAGAACTTCATCTTCAGCTGGTTGTGGGTGTTTCCGAAGGGCATCGCGGCTCCCTGAAGATGGAGGGTGGGGGGGGGGACGCGGTCAGGGCCGGAGGCGGAAACGACCGAAGGCGGCCGAAGACAGCCGAACGGCGGCGGTTAGGCGGCGGTTACCCCCCCTCCTCCCGACACCGAAAACCCGCCCTTGACGCCCCTCTATCACCCGGGGGACGACCCCCCACGCCCCCAGCCGTCCCCCCCCGGGGGGGGGGCCCTTACCTGCTGTCGTCGGACGTTACTACTACTGCTACCAGCGGTGGACACGAAGATGCCTATGTTGACCGGCCGAGCAGCTCCTCAGCTCTCCGCTCCCCCCCCCCGCCGCGCGGGCCTATTTATAGACCACCGGCCCCGCTCCCATTGGTCCGCCGCCCCCGGTCCATTCATTTGATTGGCCAGCCGCCCGCGAGCCTCACGCCTGTATCTACGTTATAACCGTTGTTATAACATCACCCCGAGAAGGGGGGGAAAGAGCCACTAAAACACATAAAATACCATTTATGCGGCTGATAAATTGTAACGAGAACGAATAGATTGGCGAGATACACGTTTATATTTGCGAAGTATACATTTATTTCGATAAATTGAAGAAAAAAAACGACGACGTTTGCTTATTCGATTCGATATTTCGATGTCGTGACGTCACCAAACGCACCAACTAAAACCGTCAACAGCAGTAAACGTTTTAAATCAACGAGCATTAATAAAAACACTGAAAAATATATTTGATATTTACTATTTTTTTACTCAATAAAATGAATTAAAACGCTTTTTATGGGGTTCCTGATGCGGCAGGATTTATCAGATGTATAAACAATGTGGATTGGCCTCGCGAGCCTCCGTTGACGCCGGCAGGAGTTTATAGATCTACGAACCACCTCAGTATCCGGTCAAAGTGACGTCACGTCCGCTGAAAACAAGCCCACGTGTGCCGGCTACGAGCGGTAGCTGTCAGAGCTTCGACGCCGCACTTCTACGAGGAATTAGAGCTTTGTTACTTCGATTTTAGGTTCAAATCCACCCAGACGCGGATGAGCCACGTTTGTAGAGGAGGTAGGCGGAGGGTAGAAAACGCTTATTCCCGTCTGCAGCTGGATTTACACGAATTAGCACGTTAGCGTGTGTGAGCGGAGAAGGCGTTTTTAATTCACAAAACTCGCCTTCTCGGTTTAATAAACTCTGCTAAACGTGCTCGCAGAGGCTCTGTCAAACGACGACCTGTCTGCTCTTTAAACCCTGATCGAATTTAATGTTTTAACGTAATGGTTTCGTTCACGTCAACATAATAACAATAATAATAGCACATTAGCATTGTAGCAGCTTTTCTTCCTTCATTCTAAATAAACCAACTTATATAACTAACATACCGTATTTTTCAGACTATAAGTCGCAGTTTTTGTCATTGTTTGGCCGGTGGATGCGACTTATACTCCGGAGCAACTTATAGTCCGGAAAATACGGTAATTAATATCAAGCCATTATGTAGTTAATCCTCTCTACTCTGAATGCTGCTGACTGTCGCCCTGGTGTGTTGTTGTCGTCCCAGAGAGTCCAACATGAGTTTCGTGGAGTACTCGGAGCACATCCAGGACGGTGACGTCGCCATCATCTACCTGGGCCACGACTCCATGATGCCAGTGAAGGTGCAACAAGGCGCGCAGACGCAGACGCGCTACGGGGCCATTTGGCACTCCACGGACCTGATCGGGAAGCGCTACGGCTCCAAGGTGACCTGCAGCAAGGGCGGGTGGGTCCACGTCCTGCACCCGACCCCGGAGCTCTGGACCGTCACCCTGCCGCACCGCACCCAGATCCTCTACACCACCGACATCTCCATGATCACCATGATGCTGGAGCTGAGGCCGGGCTCCGTCGTCTGTGAGTCAGGTGAGCCGCGTGTCCATCGGCCCGGCGCTCGGGAGGGAACTTTTCGTGGGAGGAACTCCGAGACGCTCATGATGGAATGTGTTTGTTTGATCAAAACCTGCTGGAGAATTCAGTTCTGCTGTGGTCAGGGGAACGTTTCAGCCTCCACCAGGGTTGTGTGTGTGTGTGTGGGGGGGGGCGGGGGGGCTGTTTGTTCAGTCGTTAACATCATTGTATAAAGTTTTTAGTGCCTAAACGTTGAGTGTGACAGAAGCTGTGGAGGAGCATCAGCTGGAGGCTCTGACTCTGAAACTGCCTGGTCAGCTTGTGTAAGGCTCTTCTCCTCCTCCTGCGGGGGGGGGGGGGCTGAGGGCTGCTTTGGTGCAGTGCTCCATCATGTTTTGCAGCCGCCGATGTGACTTTATTGATTGCGTTTTCCAGGGAGGGAGGGTTTGGAAGTTAAAACTGCGACGGTGACGAATGAGCAGGAAGCCCGTTTAGTCAGCACAAACTCTGGTGTATGGATCGGGCCTCTCGCTCCCATACGCTCGATTAAAAACATCATTGTGAGGCAAATTAATTTCATTTATTTCAGAACAGAGGCTGCTGCATAACCCCACTTGCTCTTCAGAAGTGTGTGTGTGTGTGTGTGTGTGTGAGAGGAAGTGAAACGCTCCAGTCTGCTTTCACATGATGCAGCGTGATCTTAAAACAGAAGCTGCAGCATTTGCTGAACGGTGGTAAATCATTGAAAGCCTTCTGATGCTACCCACATTTTAAAGTTGAAGCAAAGGTTAAGGTTTGTTTACGCATCATAAAATGGTGGCACCTGATCACAGGGCAGGAAATGGAGGACAGAAAGAATCGATGCGCTTTAGTTCAGGTCCTCCACGTCCTCCTGGAGCAGATAAGTGGAGCGTAAAGCTCACGCTTTATAACAATCTAATAATTAACACGTGTCATCGTTAATTATTATTATGCACTGTAATAAATTAGGGCGCTGGTCATATCAGAGGAAAACAAACAAAACTAGATTCTGTTTAATTTAATGGATTTTGTGCCTGAAAGTGTTTCCTCTAATCAGAGATACTCGTGTACCTCTAAACAAGAGAGCACTGAAAACTGACACTTATCAACACACCAACAATAAGTAATAAATGGATAAATGAGGACAAGTGAGGGATGAATAAGCAGGAATGGTGTGATAGTGGGACAGGTGAAGGTTTCCAAAGGGTGAGCCGTGGTGGTGAGAAAAGCCCACGGCGATATTGATCCCTAACCGCGGGGAAACGTTTGGTTGCACATTCAGACGCTTGTCTGAGTCCAACTCGTGAAGCCGGTCTGCGTCAGAAACGTGGGCGCTTCGCCGGCGTTAAAGAAGGTTGCAGCTCCCGTCCTTCATCCCGACTCTTCCCGAGGACGGAGACGTTTCTAAAATTAGCCGCGGGCAGCGCGCAGGAAGGAAGGTCTGAGCTGCGATGGCAGCAGCAGCAGCACGTGTGTCTGCAGCTCTGCAGCACACACACGGCCGGGTTCACCTTCAGGCATCGTTGAGTCTGGACCCCCCCAGGACGGTTCTGAGGTGAGCGGGTCTGAGCCTGAGACCTCACGTGGTGTGTTCAGGGCCGGGGGGGGGGGCACGTGCTCTCAGTCCCAGAATAAAGGAACCTCTGGGATCTCGTCCCGCGTGCTTCGGCCCCCTCGGGTCGTTTCTCACGTCAAATTTCCGCCCCGTGATGGAAACTGTGTGATTTATCCTGTGAGGGGCCGGGGCAGCTTCCTCCTCCAGCTTCAGCGCGCTGAGTTACGGCGGCGCTCGCCTCCTCCGGCGCGTGTGACGCGTCCGCGGGCCGTGGAACATCGCATGCTGCTGGCGCCGCCCCAGTTCCCGTTTTACAGCTTTATTGCGAGGGCGTGAAGTTTGACAGGCGCGGGGAGCTCGCCGACGGACGCCTTCCCTCCGCCGAGGGCCGCGAAGCGTCCGAGGTCCCGGTGCAGCCGGCGTCCCAACATTGGGCCCTTTGTCACCGCGGGAACAAAGCGGGCCGTGACGTCAGCGGGACGCCGCCAAGCTCCATTCCCCGGGGGTCACGTGACCGCGGCGGGCTCCTCCCCCCTCACCCACTCGGACACATTGTTACAGGATGACCATTAGAGGAGGAATGTGGCACTGGTAATCTGTGTGTGTGTGTGGGATTAGGAGAGACACAGGTTCATCATCAGATTATCAGGCCTGATATCGGGATTAGGCAGCAGCTCTTCATCTGATCAAAGCAGCCTCCTTTCCTTTGATCAGCCCGCTAGTGAAGCCGACGCGTCCTCGTCGCCCATCAAGAGGTGACCCACGGGATTATAATCCCTGCTCTCCTCCTCCTCCCCCCCACATCCCAGGAACGGGCAGCGGCTCCCTGTCCCACGCCATCCTGCGCACCATCGCCCCCACGGGCCACCTCCACACCGTGGAGTTCCACCAGCAGCGGGCGGAGACGGCGGCGCAGGAGTTCCGGGAGCACCGCGTGGACCACCTGGTCACCGTGAGGAACCAGGACGTGTGCAGGGACGGCTTCGGCGTGGCCGGGGCGGCGGACGCCGTCTTCCTCGACATCCCCAGCCCCTGGGAGGCCGTCGGGCACGCCAAGGCCGCCATGAGGAGGCAAGGTACGGCGTGGCGGTGACCTCTGACCTCTGGGGGACACCCCCCCCCCCACCTGACTAACCAGCCCCGCTCCATGTGACCTCAGGCCCCGCCCCTATGTGACCTCAGGCCCCGCCCCCCAGCGAGACTCTGTGTGTGTGTGTGTGTGTGTGTCTCTTGGTCACTGAGGTGGGGGGGGGGCGTGTTGCCGTCTCCATGACAACCGCAGCAGCCTCAGGCGGTCAGCAGCGCGCCGCAAACGCTCCGAACGTCGGGGAGCGACTCCTCGGAGTCCGACCCCCCCCCCGAGGACCTCGAACGCAGCGCGGCGCCGGGGCCCGATGGAGGAATGCTCTCCTCTCCTCTGATCCTTTTAAGGTGACGCGTCCGCGGGCCCCGCGCGTGCACGCGCCCACGTGCGCGCCCCGGCGCAGATAAACGGCGAAGGGCCCCGCGGATGCGGCGCCATGACCATACAGGGTCATGCGGCGGAGCGCTGCTGCTGCGCGGCTCCATAAGGGAACGCCGCTGCACTCGCAGCTGCTCAGCTTGGATGTTTTCCTCTGCAGTCGGAGCGGGGCCCCCCTCACCCCCCTCACCCCCTCCCTCACCCCCCTCACCCCCCCTCACCCCCTCCCTCACCCCTCCTCCCCCCTCCTGGGGCGGTTGGGCTGACAGCGCCGTCTTTTCGCCCGTTTTTCCAGACGTTCTTCGCTGGTTTTCCTCGCTCTTCGCCCTGCCACAGCCCGGCGCCCCCCCTCCTCCCCCCCCTTCGCCGCCGTTACGCAATCGCAACGCAAACAAGCCCCGCGGACGGCGCAGAACCCGATAAGGACCCCCCCCGCGTGACCGTAAAGCCCAGCAGCCTTGTGTAATCGAGCGGACCCCTCCCTGTGCCGTCTCCGCGGTAACGGTTTCTTCCCGTCCGTGCGTGTTTATCGGAGCGGCGCTTTTGTTTACGGAACTTCGGGGAGGACGGAGGAGACGTGATCCTGGAGCCAGACGGGGCTCCTCCCCCCGAGCGCTGGAGCGCGGGCGATGTTTCGACCTTTACGAACACGTTCCACCTCCTTGTTGCTTTGATCAGGAAACGACTTTGAGCTTCTACTGCTGGACCAGCGCGCCCCAGTGCTCCCAGTCTGTCCCAGTCAATATATCCCAGTCTCCCCAGTGTCCCCCATCTCCCCAGTCCTCCCATTCTCCCCAGTCCTCCCAGTGCTCCCAGTCCTCCAAGTGCTCCCAGTCCTCCCAGTGCTTCCAGTCCTCCAAGTGCTCCCAGTCCTCCCAGTGCTCCCAGTCCTCCAAGTGCTCCCAGTCCTCCAAGTGCTCCCAGTCTTCCCAGTGCTCCCAGTCCTCCAAGTGCTCCCAGTCCTCCCAGTGCTCCCAGTCGTCCAAGTGCTCCCTGTCTCCCCAATCTCCCCAGTTTCTCCAGTCCTCCCAGTCTCCCCGTTCTTCCCAGTATCCCCAGTCCTCCCAGTGCTCCCATTCTCCCCAGTGCTCCCAGTCCATCTCAGTCTCCCCAGTCTTCCCAGTGATCCCAGTCTCTCCAGTCCTCCCAGTCCATCCCAATCCATCTCAGTCCATCCCACTCTCCCCACTGCTCCCAGTGCTCCCATTCTCCCCAGTCCTCCCAGTCCATCCCAGTGCTCCCAGTCCATCTCAGTGTCCCCAGTCTTCCCAGTGATCCCAGTCTCCCCAGTCCTCCCAGTCCATCCCAGTCCATCTCAGTCCATCCCACTCTCCCCAGTGCTCCCACTGCTCCCAGTGCTCCCATTCTCCCCAGTCCTCCCAGTCCATCCCAGTGCTCCCAGTCCATCTCAGTGTCCCCAGTCTTCCCAGTGATCCCAGTCTCCCCAGTCCTCCCAGTCCATCCCAGTCCATCTCAGTCCATCCCACTCTCCCCAGTGCTCCCACTGCTCCCAGTGCTCCCATTCTCCCCAGTCCTCCCAGTCCATCCCAGTGCTCCCAGTCCATCTCAGTCTCCCCAGTCCTCCCACTCTCCCCAGTCCTCCCAGTCCATCCCAGTGCTCCCAGTCCATCTCAGTCTCCCCAGTCCTCCCACTCTCCCCAGTGCTCCCAGTGCTCCCAGTCTGACGTGTGTGTGTGGTCCACAGGGGGTCGTCTCTGCTCCTTCTCCCCGTGCATCGAGCAGGTCCAGAGGACGTGTGAGGCCCTGGTGGACCAGGGCTTCGAGGAGATCAGCACCGCCGAGGTCCTGCTGCGGGTCCACGACGTCCGCACCGTCTCCCTGCCGCTGCCCGACTTCGGCCCCGACCCGGACGGGCCCCCGGAGGAGTCGCCCGCCGACCCCCCGCCAAAGCGGGGCGCCGCCCCCGCCGCCGTCGTCAAGACGACCACCCCGCCCCGGGAGATCCCGGGCCACACCGGGTACCTGACCTTCGCCACCAAACCCAGGACCTGAACGGGGATTATCATCCCTCCTAATCCCGCGACTCCGGCTTGCATCAAGCGGGACGCTGTCTGATATCGTTGGCTCCGCCCCCCCGCCCCGCCCTCTTTTTTTAACACTTTTAATAGTTGTTTTTGTTCCCGGGGGGGTCGGTTTGTTTTCCAGGTTTTCCACGTTTGTGTCCGCTTCACAATAAACGACCTAATCCCAGCGTTCCGAAGTTTTTTCCGAGATCTTCTGTCGGAACGGTTTCAAAATAAAAGCGTCGCGGATGGAAGCGGAAGCGTCCGCTGATTCACGCCCTCCACGCCGCCGCATTTAGAAGCCAGCGGACCTTCGGAGCGGGTTATCTGCATAATCCCAGTTTAACTCCGAGTTATAAAAAGCGCGGCGGCGCTTGGGGGGGGCCTGGGGCGGCCCCGGGTCGCGTCAGGGCCGCGGGGAGATGGCGGATGATTAATAACCTCCTCCTCCGGGGCGGAGAGCAGACGGCCTGCTCACCGATGAGTGATGGTGGGAGGAAGAGCTGAGTAACGCTGCGTGACAACGGAGGTGGCCGGGGCAGATCAGGCTGCAGGTTCGCCTGGATTAAAACACCGCCCATCACACGGCGATAATCTGGAAGATTAATAAACCCCCTTTGAACGACGCGAAGCGCACTTCATCGTTTCAAATGTTCTGCGTTTTCACCTGAATCTTGTTGAGCTAAATTAAAAATATTGAACCAAGGTCAAAAGTTATTAATAAGAGGATTTATCTACAAGTTAATCCCACGTCAGCCTCCTTCACAGGGATGTTTTAATCCAGAAACCGCCGCCCTAAAGGGTTAAAACTGGACTGGAGGGGGATTGTGGGTAATCTGGTCACTTCCTCCTCAAACCTGCTGCTACACAGACGGAGCTCTTGTTTTGTTTGTTTGGACACTTGTGAGATTACGTCAGGGGAAAGCGCCGAGTCCTGTCTGAGGCGAAGGCCCCGCCGTCGACGAGGGTCTAATCCGGTCCAGGCCGGGAATAGATTCCCTGAGCCGCTGGAAAATCCCACTTCATAATCAGCTTGAGTTGTGAGGGCCGATGCCCGGCAGGCGCCCAGGGCGAGGAGTCGCGCCGGGCGCCGCGGCCCCCACAGGCCAGCACCGACAACCAGAATAATCTGGGGAATACTCCAACAGTCTTCACAACCACTGGGATTAAGAGTTGGGGGGAGAGAGAGAGAGAGAGAGAGAGAGAGAGAGAGAGCCTGTTTGGTCAAAGTTAAAACTATTGTTTATCTGAAAGTATGATTTAAAGAGACTCGGCGTTGGCAGAAGAAGTTACACAGGTATGAGAAAGTGGGATTAACTTGGATTAAAACTGTGTTTTATCTCGTTTGAAGAGGGAAAGTTTGAACGTTTCCCCGTTGATTCTGGAAAGAAATAAAAAAGACCCATAAAACTAAAAGCACGCACAAATGAGTCGGGACCACAGATTAGACGCAGATTAAAATCTTTAGCTGTTACTGGATTAAATCTGAGGAATGCAGCGAAGGTGCTGCGGCTCCTCCCGTGTTCTTGGTCTCGGTCTCTCCGCTGCTGCTCTCCCAACGGGATTTTTTAACCCCGTAATCCCAGCGAGACTAAAAGGGAACGCATGGAAGACGAGCAGAGCAGCGGTGATGGGATTAGAGGCTGAAACGGAGCAAAGCTGCGCGGCTGGTGCGCGTAAACCTCTTAGAGGAGCGCGCGCTGGAAACTGATCTGCAGAAATGTGAAAATGAGTCAGAAACACTCCCCTGATGTGTGTGTGTGAGTGTGTGAGTGTGTGTGTGTGTGTGTGTGAGTGTGAGTGTGTGTGTGTGTGTGTGTGTGAGTGTGTGTGTGTGTGTGAGTGTGAGTGTGAGTGTGTGGGGGGGTGTTCCTGCAGCAGCACACTCCTCATTCTACTATCAAAGTGAGGGCGTTCTGGCTGGTTCCTCGCAACTAAAGGAGGTTTAGGTCAGAGGTCAAGGTTACATTATATACAAATTACATAATATCTATGATAAAGGTACAAGGTGTGTGTGTGTGTGTGTCTGTGTGTGAGTGAGAGATTCTGAAGTTTGAATCTTGACACGTAACAGGAAATGAGTGAAATTGTGAACGAGACAAGCAGGGCGATGTGTGTGTGTGTTTCTGTGTGAGCATGCAGGTGTGTGTGTGTGATTGTGTGTGTTGTGTGAGCGTGTGAGTTGTGTGTATGTGTGTGTGCATGTTTCTGGGTGAGCATGTAGGTGTGTGTGTGTATATGAGTGTGTCTGTGTGTGTATGTTGTGTGGTGTGAGTGTGTGTGTGTGTTTCTGTGTGAGCATGTAGGTGTGTGTGGATATATGTGTGTGTATGTGTGTGTGTGTGTGCGTGTGTGTGTGTGTGGTGTTTCCATCCATCGGCTCTGATGTCTGTGAAATATTGACGAGAGGCTGGTTTGATCGCTCCAACTGTTCCCGAATGACAATTGATTGTGTTTTTATTAAACTGTGTGTGTGTGTGTGTGTGTGTGTGTGTGTGTGTGTGTGTGTGAGAGAGAGAGTGTGTGTGTGTGTGTGTGTGTGTGAGAGAGAGAGTGAAGGGAGATTAGATTACCACCAGTTCCATCCATAATTGATTCTCTTTCCAACTGACCGACCCCGGAAGACGACCGTGGTGGAGTTTCAGCTCCGCGGAGACGCTCGGGGGACGTCCCGCCACCGCGGGGGGGGGCGGGGGGGGGGCCCGCGTTTGGGCCCTCGCCGTGCCTCCCTCCGCTTGCCGCCGTAACCCCGGGAGACGGCCTCGTTAGCCTGCGACCGCCTGGACGCCGGCCAATCGCATTTGTCGTGGAGGCGAGGGGTCTGGAAGTAGGACGGGGGGGATGGGGGGGGGGGGCACGGTGGGAACGCTGGGGCCCGATGTGGGAAAACCGCTTGGAGGGAAAGGGGGCGTGACATCAGCGGTATTCCCACAAAAAAACGGGATTATCAACACTTGATTCCGCCTCCGCTCGGATTAAAGGCGGCTGTAATTTTACGGGATTATGTCACGCGAGCCGCTGTCAGATGCAGATTATATCCGGGGGGGGATTACGCTCGCAGGACGGAGCGGCGCTTCGGAGTCAGGCGCGCGGCGAAGGAGGAAGTGGGTTGGTCTACGTGGAGACGAACAGGAAGTGGGATTATTCTGATGCGGCCGGAGACAGAAAAAGAAATCCAGAGATGATGATCAGAGGTCAAGGTCACGGCTGAGGTCACACCGCGAGGAGGGGGGGGGCAGCTGGGGCAGAGAAGGGGGCGGGGCTAACGCAGCCTCGCATATTAAATGAGAACCTCGGAGGTGGGACGCCGGATTAACGTTTGAAGTCATTTAAACCGTAACGCGCAGACAGGATGTGCGGACGGCGGCGTACTGGAGGTCTTTGTCCCGCTGTGACATCATCACCCCCCCCTCGCCAGCATCTGGAAGAAGGATCCCGTTGTCCGGGACAGACGGACGCCGCCGCGGGACCCCGGGAAGACGTTCCTAATCTCAGATTACGGGCGTCCCCCCCCCCCCGTATGGAGGGGTTACCTGCTCAGATCGGGGTGGGTTTGATCAAAGGGCCTCCTGATCAAAGGCTCTGGGGCTTTGATCTGGGTCGGTTCTGATTGGCCGGCGGTGATGTCACGCCACGGGAAGGAGTCGTGCGAAGGCGAGGAGCGCCGGGCGAATGGCCGCCCGCCCGCGACCTTCGGACCCGCTGATATGGAACGCCTTCAGCGAGCTGGGTCGTAAAGAAATAAAGAATCCGTTTGCAGGCCGGCCGCCAACGCCGCGGCGGTTCGAGGTCGGGGGCGGGGCTTCCGGCAGGCGTTGGCGGCCTCGGGTTCGCCCGGGGGGGGGGCCGCCAACGCCTCCGGCGGCGCTTACGTGCGGAACGCCGCGTGTCTGCAGCTGCGGCGGCAGGAAGGAAGCGCCTCCTCTCGCTTCCTGGTTCGAGATCGAGCCGCGACCTTTTGACCTCGCTCGCTCGCCCTGGGACGCCCCCCCCGTCTGAGGCAGACGAAAGAGAGAGTCCGGGGGGGGGTGAGGGGGGGGTGAGGAAGGGTGAGGGGGGTCGGGGGGGTCAGCGGGGACGACGGTCAGCGCCCCCTGCAGCTCAGAATGAGCCCTTTCATCTAGGATCAAAGGGTTGTGACATGGCTCAGCTCTGTCAGGTGACCCCCCCCCCCCCCCTTCCTCTCCTCTCTCCTCCTCCTCCCCCCCCTCCTCCTCTCCTACTCCCCCCTCCTCCCCTCCTCCTCCTCCCCCCCCTCCCCCCCCCTCCTACTCCCCCCCCTCCTCCCCTCCTCCTCCTCCTCCTCCCCCTCCTCCTCCCCCTCCCTCCTCTCCTCCCCCTCCTCCCCCTCCTCTTCTCCTCTTCCTCTTCCTCCTCCTCCTCCTCTCCTCCTCCCCCTTCCTCCTCCCCCTTCCTCCCCCTCCTCTTCTCCTACTCCCCCTTCAACCCCCGATCCTCCTCTCCTCCTCCTCCCTCCTCCTTCTCCTCCCCTTCATCCTCTCCTCCCCACTCCTCCTCTCCTCCCCCTCCCTCCCTCACCCCTTCCTCTCCTCTCTCCTACTCTCCTCCTCTTCCCCCTCCTCCTCTCCTCCTCCTCACCCCCTCCTTCTCCTCCTTGTCATCCTCTCCTCCTCCTCTTCTCCTCCCCCTCCCTCCTCAACCCCTCCTTCTCCTCCCCCTCATCCTCTCCTCCTCCCCCTCCCTCCTCACCCCCTCCTTCTCCTCCCCCTCATCCTCTCCTCCTCCCCCTCCTCCTTCTCCTCCCCTTCATCCTCTCCTCCCCACTCCTCCTCTCTTCTTCCTCACCCCTTCCTCTCCTCTCTCCTCCTCCTCCCCCTTCCCCTCCTCCTCTCCTACTCCCCCTCCTCCCCCTCCCTCCTCCTCCTCCCCCCCCTCCTCCTCCCCCTTCAACCCCCAATCCTCCTTTCCTCCCCCCTCCTCCCCCCCTCCTCCTCCTCCCCCCTTCCTCCCCCTCCTCTTCTCCTCCCCAAACGTGGGAGTCCGTCCGTCGGCCCGCCGCGTTTGGAGGAGCGAGGGGCTTCCCATGCGTTGCCGTGGCGACCAGCCCTCCCCGTTGCCGTGGCTACCTCGGAGCCGGGGCCCGACCCCCGGGCCCGAGCACGGACGCCCCCGAGGTCAGGCGAGCCCGGCCGCGGCGCCCCCCGGCGGCCGGGAGGGGGACCGCGCCCTCGGGATTCGCCCTTTCGATCCCGGGCGAGCGGTCCCGTCCCAACTGGGGCGTGATGTCCCCGGCGCCGGCGGGTCGCTCAGACCCAGGCTGCGGTCGTGGCTGGAGGGTCGCCAGGTCGAATCCCCCGCCCGGCGGCCTGAGAGCGCCGACCCGAGGCGAGCGACCCCCCCCGGCCGTCGGAGGCCCTGACCCCGACGCCCGGGGCCTCCTCGCCCTGCGGCGCGCGCTCCCTCGCTCGAGGGCGCCTGAGGGCAGCCTCGAGGACCTCGGGGGTCGCTTCCTGGCCGCCGCCCTCAAGGTCGCGGCAGAGGTCGCGGCTTTGACCCCCTCGTCTCGGCCTCCCTCCCGTCGATGCGGCAGAGAGGCTCAGCGGCGTTACGCAACCGCGGCTGCTGCGCGGCTGCCTGCGTGACATAACTCCCCTCACATCTGCCTCCCCCTCGCTCCCCCCCCCCCCCCGGCGCTCTCGGCCTCCCCCCTCCCCCGTCCACCGCCATTCTTCTGCCCTGAGTATTTTTAGAAAGAGCAGGCCTCGGCTCGGTGCTCTAATGGGAGGTTAGTGCCCCCCGTCCCCCCCCCCCCCTCCCCCCTCGGTGATGTAACTGGATGTCCACAGGTAAATCTTTCATAAGCTGCTGCAAATGTAAATAAAACGCTGCGGGGACGACCTTCACGACAACTTTATTTGTATTTAAAACACTCTATACGAAAGCTACACTCTAAGAGCGTTTCAATAATTAAAAAAAAATGCGTTTCTGAAGGTCGGCTTTATGAACAATTCATTTTTATTCGCGTTAAAATAGACACGCGCTACAAGACTACATTTCCCATGAGCACCCGCGCAGGTGATTCCTCTGCTGAAGGTTATCAGATTTGATGAGATCTATTAAATCCTCCTGTGTTGTCGGGAGTGTCTGTACTTTACTGTTATCACGTTTGTCATCGACGTTTGCTCGGTGGCAAAATGGATTTTCGAATTTTAAAGGTTTTCCCACAAAAAAACGAGCTAAATTAAATGTCAGTTTCATCAGCAGACTCGGTTTATTTATGTCTGAAGACGCTTTCCACTCAGATAATTTGAAATTATAGACACATTTGGACGTACCACGGACTAAATAATGTTTGAGTGACCGGTTAATCTGATTTTGATGTTTTGATCGGGTGATTTTTAACCTTTTTATGAATTTATTTCCCACTGCCGGGAGCGGCGCTGGCCGCGCAGCGCCCCCTAACGGCCGCGCCTGGAACTGGCGCCGGTGACGCGGATCCTGCGTGAAGGCCAAAGGTCAGCGCACCTTTCACCCCTCAGATGGAGGATTAACGACGTATTAACTTTAACTGGGCTCTGAGGATATGTCCAGTAACACTTAAGGATTGATGAACGGAGAGCCGGTGTTTGTTCGACCTTCGGCGGCTGCGGCGGACACGTCCTTGTCTGAACGCATCACCTGAAATTTTAATGCACTTCTGCAGAGTTTGCAGCGCCTGCAGGTGCTTTTATCCGCCGTCCCTCGGCGACGGCGCGCGCCTCCTTAAAATAACCCTCCGAGAAGCTTCGGTTAAAAGCTTGTCCGTGTCCGAGGAGCCGAGGCTCACAAACGCGACGCTGCACATCAGGACACCGTTTTTATTTTGCTTTGGGAATACAAAGTCATATCACAACCCTTCACAACGATTTCTTTCCCTCTTAGTGTGCTTCTTTTATTTTTTGTTTTTCTTCGTACAAGCGTGCTTCAGAGGAGAAACGGCAAAAACTCACAATCAAAGCACTGAAAGGCGACAAAAAAAACAAAAAAACGCAGCGTTTTTTTTCTCTCCAAGAAGACGATCCTGTCGGGAAGAAAGGCAAAGTACGGACAAGTGAAACATGATAAGTACCGGCGACCTCGACGCTCCCGGACCAGCTCGTGAAACATCTGGACGGCGTCCTGGTGGCTCCTCCCCCCTCCAGCTGTGCTCTCGGATTGATCACAGAACAAAATCAAAGTGGTTTTTGAGGCTCATCTTTTACTCTGAACTAAATTCGAGATCAGAGAGAAGACCAGGCCGAACAAAACCATCAATTAAAAGTGAAAGGTTTTCTTTAAATATCGATAGAGGAGGGGCTCAACGTTTACTGTGACCGGCCACCAGGGGGCGCCCGTCCGCGCTGATGCTCCCGGGCCCGATTTCACCATTTCTGCCAGCAGCGAGATACGTTTAGTTTTGGTTTCGGTGGACACACAAACCCTTCTCTACATTCAGGAAACGAGCAGGAGGCCGTCCGCTGGGATGAGCCTCCGCCTCCGAGCCGCTCGCCACAGTGAGGAAACGGGACGCGCGTGGATCCAGACCGACGCGTTCACGCACACGGAGACGGACGTCTGGAAACCAGCGACACCGTCTCAGGAGCCGCTTTGGTTCGAACGGTGAAAACACAAAACCAAGAGGTGAGTTTTTTTTAAAATCAGGGCTCCTTTGGGACAGGCTCCTGGGTTCTGGCGCGTCGGGAACGCCGCTACAGCAGGTGGGAGCGTCCGCGGGAGGTCGCGGCACTTCGGTTTTGTGTTTCCACCCAAACGGTGACCTTTGACCTTTTGGGTTCGCATCGGCAGGAACGTAAATGTCCGACAACCGATGAGGTGATCTGAGATGATCGACTGGAATACTGGACGTAAAGGAAGATGTGCCAACACCGCTGGAGGTGGGATAGATGGGAATAAATACGGAATTCACGACGGTCCTCGTGTCCGAACGCCTGATGGCGTTTTTTTTTTTTTTTTTTTTTTTTTTTTTGGGAACGTCATCACATCCGACATCGGGAGCTGGTGGAAGGTTACAGGAACGGATGGGCGGGCGTCCGGAGGGAGGCCTGGAGCCGTTGTCATGCTGGACCAGGAAGGGACCTGGAATTCCGTCTCCAGGACCCGTCTGTCGATGCTCGCCACCCCCCCGCCCGCCGCCGCCGCCTCAGCTTTTCACACAAGGTGCTCTTCACACTGACATTCACTGGCTTTAACACATCGACTAGCTGCTCTGCCACAACGGGATCGGAGGGACGGGTGAAAATAAAGGCACAGAGAATCCCGACAGTGCCCCCCCACCACACATACACACACACACACACACACACACACACACACACACACACACACACACACACACACACACACACACACACACACACACACACACACACACACACACACAGGAAGATTCTGGAAGGCCCCGTCAGCTGTGATCACCATCAAGACGGTGCTCAGCTCAGGAGCCACCCGCTGGTCCCTGCAGCTTCAGCCTGGATGTGTCAGACCTGTGGAGCCCCCCAAAACACACACACACACACACACACACACACACACACACACACACACACACACACACACACACACCCTCCCCCCCCACCCTCTCTGCAGGGAGCTCCAACAGAAACAAACCCGAAGCTCCTCTCCTCCTCCTTTGAATTCAACATCGCAACGAAGGAGAGCTGCACCTGGGCCAGAACCAGGCCCCGCCCACATCTGGGCCAGAACCAGGCCCCGCCCACATCTGGGCCAGAACCAGGCCCCGCCCACATCTGGGCCAGAACCAGGTGGTCTGATGGAAGCGCGTCGCCCGCCTCCGCCTGTCTCCGAAAACGAGGTCAGGCGGGAGGCGAGCGCGGCGCGCCGTCGGTGGGCGCTTTTGACGGACAGCCCCAGAGCGAAGATGGTGACGGTGAACAACGGCGCGCACACACACACACACACACACACACACACACACACACACACGTCTTCCTGCGAGGGTCCTCAGCAGCGCCGTGAGCAGGATGACAGACGCGCTGCTGCAGTGCATTCTGGGAGTCTGAGTCCATATTTACAGCCCGTCAGATGAAAACCTTTGACTCCTCCCCCTCCCCCTCCTCCCCCCCCTCCCTCGGTCCGGGGGGGGGGTTCCGGGCCGGGTCAGTACTCCCACTCGTCCGTCTTCATGTCCAGGTAGTTGAGAATGTTCTGGGCGAACTTCACCGCCTGCTTGCGCGCCATCTTGGTGGTCTCGTCGCCCTGCGGGTCCACGGCGTCCAGCGCCAGCAGCTGCTTGGTCAGCAGCTCCTCCAGCATCATGTAGCTCTTGTCGGCCCGCTTCCCGTCGAAGCCCAGAACCTGCGCCTGCAGGTCCGACAGGCTGCCCAGCACCAGCCACACGGCGCGGTGCGACGGGTGCTCGTCGGGGCCCGGCTGGCGGCGGGCCAGGGCCTCGCGCAGGTCCAGGAAGGTGATGACGGCCTGGACCTCCACCACGGCGCGGCGCCGGGCCTCCCTGATGCACGGGTTCTTGGCGGTGTCCACCTGGTCCAGGTGGGTCAGCAGGCTCTGCAGCTCGGCCTTGGGCCTGAAGCCCATGTCGCCCACCATGCAGTGGCGCAGGACGCCCTCGCGCAGGTGGGACACGTGGGCGCGCACCGCCTCGATCTCGCGGATGGAGTTGTTCTGGGCCAGGTCGTACCTGCGGGGGAGGGGGGGGTCAAAACGGGGTCGTTGGAGGCTCCGCCCAAGCCCCGCCCACCGCCGGGGGGGGGGGGACGTACCTGCGCGTGTCGTCGCCCTCCACCTCCAGGTCCAGGTGCTTCAGCAGCCCGTTGATCTCCTCCACCACCTGCTTGCGGTAGTTCCTGATGGCCGTGTTCCCCCGAGACGTCCAGCGCGTCCAGCTCCACCTGCATCTCCGTCAGGATGCGCGACAGGTGGGCGCAGCTGTCGCGCCCGCTCAGCCCCATCAGCAGCGCCACCAGCTGCCCGCGGGCCACGCTCACCTTCACCATCACCCGGTTGATGTGGTGCACGGCCTCGTGCGTCTCCTCCGACAGCGGCAGCGACAGCGTGTGGGCGTCGGTGCGCCCCTCGATCACGTCCTGGACGGCGCAGAGGCGCGTCAGCGCCCGGTAGCGCGCCTTGCGCAGCGGCACGCGGCCCTCCGTCTTCACCTGCGTCAGCCGCAGCACCAGCTCCTGCAGCATGTCCACCAGCTCGTCGTTGATCTCGGCGGCCCCGCCCGCCCTCTGGGGCGCCACCACGCGCTCGCCCACCAGCCGCCGCGCCTCCTCGCTCAGCTCCTCGATGGCCAGGCGCGACGGGTGGGTGGCGTTCTCCTCCAGGTAGCGCAGCAGCCCCTCCACCTCCTGCGCCGCCCTCTTGCGCGCGCCCTGCAGCTCAGCCTTGCCCTCCGCGTCCACCTGGTCCACCTGCAGCAGCATCTGCGTCAGCTCGCGCTCCAGACGCTTGTAGTCGCGGTCGTTCTGCAGCCCGCCGAAGGCGCACACCTGCGGCCCCAGGGCCGCCGCCTCCCGCTGGACCTCGTAGAGCCGCATCATGGCGGGGTGCTGCGGGTAGAAGGGCTGCCCCCCCCCGGCGTGCTGCTGCTGCTGCTGGTGGTGGTGGTGCTGCGGCGGGGCTGCGCCGTGGTCCATCCTCTTCCCTCCATCGAAGGGCTTCCCGAACAGGCTGCACAGAGACACAGCGGACGCACGGTCAACGGCGAAGCCTCACCCCTCCTCCCCCCCGACTCGCTCGGATACCCTCGGGACCCATCTGCGACCTATTGACCCCCCGCGGTGCCTCTGGGACGCGGTGGTGGGTGGGGCTTAAAAGACGGAGGCCGCGGACCTGGTCCAACATCCCGACCAATCAGACGACCCCGTCGCCCGCCTCCGCCTCACCTGGGCGAAGGCCGTCATCGAGCACCTGAGCGAGCAGCCTCCTGGGGGGCGGGGCTTCGGGGGCCCGTTTCCTGTGGCCTGAGGTCACCTGACCAGCACCTCCAGGAGCTCCGAACCCGAACGGCCCACCGTCCCCAAACGCCTCGTGAATCCATCCCTCTGTTACCGTGGCAACACCCGGTCAGAGTTCAACGCTGCTGAAGGTCTGAGGAGGATTCAGATTGTGCCCCCCCCCCCCACCTCCCCCCGGGGGGGGCGGACAGGTGTGGTCCTGATGTTCTGGTGGACCGAGCCGCCCAAAGCCCGTTTATGTAAGAGGAGGGGGGGGGCTCCACAAGTGATCCCAGACAGGTCTGAGGCCGAACCCGCGCAGGTTCGGAGGGAGCGGGGGCCTGCCGGTTCGAGCTCCGGCCCGGTTTAACCCCCCGGATCCGTCCGGAACCGTCCCCACCCCCCGGCCCGACAACGACCCGCACCGGTTTGCGCATTATGTCGCCGCAGGAACCCCCCCACGACGACGACCGACACCAGAACCTGCAGGAGCGGAACCCGCAGAACCCGCAGAACCCGCAGAACCTGCAGAACCTCGCCCAGATGCGTCCAGATGCGTCCAGATGCGCCCCTCCCGTCCTCACCTTTTCAGAACTCCGAACACGTTTGCGCACATTTCTACGGACGCCCGTGTCCATCAGCCACAGCTGGACCGGTCCGGTCGGTTCTGGGGGGGGTCCGGTCGGTTCTGGGGGGGTCCGGTCGGTTCTGGGGGGGTCCGGTCGGCCGATCCGAGGAGGCTGCGCGGCTCCGGAACCGAACGCGCGTCCGTCGTCTGCCGTCGCCCCTCCCACACGCGACCCGAGGAGCCTCCAGCAGCAGGTCCGGGGAGGTCCCAGCTCCCAGATGTGCGGCCCCCCAGCCCCAGATGTTCACCCCCCCCCCCCCGTCTGGCCGAGGAAGGGTCACGTGACGCGGCTAGCTCGGATCACCTGACTCGGCCCCACCTTCACCACCGAAAAAACACTAAAAAACAACCCCGGTTCGGCCCGACCCGAGCTGGGCTTTGCCGCCGTGGTGCCGGGGGCTCTTACCTGCACAGCCACCGCACAGCCATCTGTAATCTGAGGGATTAGAGCGCGCCTCTCCGGATTAAAGCTAAGCATTAGCCCACCTAGCCCCCCGTCCGTGGCTACTTCCCGACCCGAGCCGGTACGAACTAACGCGGAGTTTTTTTTTTTTGCCCTTCCACTCCCGGGGGCCGTGTCAAAAGACCACGCTCGCCTCCACACACGGGGGCAGCGGGACGGGTTTGTGGTGCGGTCACTTGTATCACAGTGGCGAAACACACGCAGCCTGTTCTTTTACAGGCGCTCGACTTCAGGGGTCCTTTTGTGGCGCTGATATCAACGCCGTGTAAGGTTTTGGTTGTCCACGTCTCGTCCTCCTCGGCCGCCTGTTTCACATCCCCGCCGGAGAAGGAGGTCACGTGACCGCCGCCGTTTATCTGCGCATTTAGTCGAATAACCACAAAAGTTCTGAAGAGGTTTTGATCAAATTTTGTTTTTTTTTCTTAGATATGCCATTATTATATTATATGACATCCTATACTGACACTATATTCGACTCTATTTTTCACACTTCGTCGTGTTATTTGCCGGTTGGGCGGTATCTTTGAAACCAGAAAGAGACGTTTTTAATTCACAATTAAACAACGTATGCTGCCTGGAAGGGCGACGTGCGTGACCAAGCCCCCCTGTGACTGTTTATTCTTGTTTATTCTGACATTTTTGTTGTTGGTAAAGCCTCGGTTGTGTCTAAAAACGGTCTTTGTTGGCTGACTCCGCCCCGCCGGTTGGTCCCGGTGGGCGCCTCGAGCCCACTGCCGGTCACGTGACGCGGTTGTTCCTTAGCCGGGGCTAACGTGAGTTAGCTCCGACTCGAGCCGCTTTCAAAGCTCTTTTTGTTGTTGTTGTTGTTGTTGTTTTTGTTGTTTTGCTCGCGATGCGGCGCGGCTCCGCGGCGGCCCGGCTCGGCCGGACGCTCCTGGGCCCGGCGGACCGGCGGCTGTGCAGCTCCCGGCGGGACGAGACCCCGAAGGTCGGTGACACACACGCGTCAAAGTCCTCCGATTTCACACTTTCTCCTCACAAAAGTCTCCTTTTGGCGCTAATCCAGCATTATAAACACTTATTTACACAATTTCTTTCTCAGTAGAATTCTGAAACGGCTCGTGGTACAGTGTGTCCTTTACACACGTGTTGGAGATAAACTAAAGACTTTCGTCATTGAATCATTGAGTCTATTTGTTGCTTTTGATCTTCGTGAACAGATGAATTATCAATAATTGTTCTGGTCTGGTGGAGTTTATATCAGGGGTCCCCAACCTTTTTTTATCGTCGTGGGCTCATTTTGATCGCTTTTGCCGCTCAAGTGACCGAGATGTAACCGAGAGAATCAGGTCGTTTTTCAAAATAAAAGACTATCTCAGTCCGAACAATCTTTTATTTTGAACGATTCTAGAAAATACAAGGGAAATAAGTTATTTCTTGGCGGCCCGGTACCAATTGAGGGGTTGGGGACCACTGGTTTATATGTCAAGTTGATGTTCGGGACCACGTGACAGTAACGGTACTTTCACCACTTTTACGGTTTTCTGGGTTCCTCCTTCATCCTCTGAGGTGCAGCGGTGGTGCTGATGTGTGCTGATGTGTGCTGATGTGTGCTGGTGCCCCCCCCCTTACCCCAGCTGTTTCTATGCCCCCCCCCCTTGCAGAAGTCCACCGCCAGGCCGGATCCCGGCTCGGCCCACGACTGGATCGGCCCCCCGAACCCTCTGTCCAACCTCAGGCCCGTCGTGTTCCGAGTCCCCCGGAACGAGACCGAGCTGGAGAAGCGCCTGCGACACCTGAGGCAGGACACGGAGGACTGGAACCAGGACTTCTGGGCCAACCAGAACATCACCTTCAGCAAGGTGCACACCTGCTTTCTTCACCTTTACCTCTGGTAATCATCAAAAACTGAACCTGAGGTCTTCAAGCGTCTTTGTTTGAACAATCAGAATATTTAAAAGTTTTATTCAGCAGCTGATCAGCAGAAGAGCGCCCTGGTGTCACCAGCAGAGAGCAGCATCGCGTCACAAACCTGCTCAACGTCACAGCTGCAAAAACATCTGATCTTTCTACATTTACGGCCACTTTACAGAAACCTTCTGTGCTGAAGGAAGATCAGATATTCACTTGTTATTTAAGTGTTCATGGTAAAGAATGAAATATTCGAACATTCAAATCCAGTTTAACATCGGTGTTAAAGAGCGTTTTTCAGTAAATATTTGAACAGCTGCTGCTTTTAGTCTTCAAAATTCACCAGCATGCAGGTTGTTGGATTATAAAGGCTCAGAATGGAGAAGTGAAACTGAACTGGAACTTTCAGTTCTTGTTGGTGTTTTTACACGCGAGCACGACTGAGCGTGTTTTCTGTGATCTCTCCAGGAGAAGGAGGCCTTCATCGTCTCGCGCCTGAAGGCCAAAGGTCTGGGTCTACGGGACGAGCAAGGTGAGGAAATGCGGCTCCTCCGCATATTTATAGCGCCTCCATCGCGGCGCTGTCGCAGATGACAAACGAGGCCGGAGGGCCTCCTGAACTGGTTCTGTCGACCCATTTGGAGCTGAGGGAGGGGCTTGTGTCTCGTGTCCCCCCCCCCCCTTCAGGGCGCCGGCGGTCCCTGAACAGCGAGGAGATGGCCGTGTTCTACAAAACCTTCCTGGACAGGAACAGAACAAGACACGCCGACTACAACAAGTGAGCGCGTCCGCCAGGTGAAACGGGTCCACCCGCGTCGCCTGATCCTTGTTTTTCTGTTCGCCTCATAAGGGAGTGGTACCGGCGGAACTTCAGCATCACGTTGCTCATGGCCCGAGTCACCCTCAACTCCGTGTGGAAGCGCGTTACAGACAGGAGCGGCAGCCGCAAGGGCGGCGCGCCTCCCCCCGGGTGAGGAGCGGCGCGCCTCCCCCCGGGTGAGGAGCGGCGAGCTCGGCTCCTCGCTCTCATCCCGGGCGTCGACGGTTGATTTGAGGCCTCCTGGGAGGATGGAGCCAGCCGGGGTGGATGCTCGGTACCTCCCAGCACCCGGGTCTTTGTGAGGATCTGAAGAAAACTTAGCTGTGAATATTTGACACTCCGGATCTGGTCCGTAACGGAGAAAACTACAGATGTGTGACCTCTGAGTTTGAGGCTTCTCAGAGGAAACGCAACAACGTTTCTGTGAATTCTCACGTTTCTGCACCTCTTTGAGCTCAGATCTGTCTGCTTTTGAAATGAAGTGTAAAGTGTGAACCGTGTGAATGTTAAACTGCAATGATATTGTGATTACATTAAAGAGTTTGGGTCAATTAAACGCGTGTATGTTCTCTCATGTCTTGGAAATCATCTTTGAGATGCAAAGTTGTGTACGAGGGGTCTCCAAGCTCTCCCCCACAGGGCCGCGAGGCTGCAGGTTCTGGTCCCACCAGTCCAGCTCACCCAGTTTGACCAGTCAGCTGTTGAAGACTCAGATGAGTTGATGAAGTGAGTCCAGTCTGGTGCTGCTGCTGCTGGGTTGGACCAGAACCTGCAGCCTCACGGACCTCTGGGGGGGACCTGGAGACCCCTGAGGGGGACCTGGAGACCCCTGGGGGGGACCTGGAGACCCCTGAGGGGACCTGGAGACCTCTGGGGGGGACCTGGGGGGACCTGGAGACCTCTGGGGGGACCTGGAGACCCCTGGGGGGGACCTAGAGACCTCTGGGGGGGACCTGGAGACCCCTGGTCTACACTTTTTCTCTTAAAACAGCTGGTAGAACGAACTCTCTTTAAAGATTTCACCAAAATATCACACTTTCCGAAGCCGTTTGTGTCCAAACACGTCGGTGGGGTGGGGGCGGGGTCAGTGACATAGGGGGCGGGGTCACCGCTAGAGGGGGGCGGTGTCTGTGACGTCACCGGTCGCCGGGGCGGGGCCGCCATTTTGGCGCACCGCTCCTCCAGTTTCCCGGCCGGGCCGCAGCCGCCTCGTCCTCCGCCGCCCCGCCTCGCACCTTGGACGGCTCCCGCCATGGGGCCAGGGGACCGGGGGCTCCCCCGCAGCGGCTGGGCCCTCAGCGGCAGGTCCCTCCAGTAGCGAGCCCAGCGGCGGAGCCCGAACCCCGACCCGAACCCGGACCCGGACCCGGACGCCGCCGCGGCCCCGACACTCGACGACCGACCCCGGGGGGAGGAGGAGGGGACAGCCCCGGGGGCCGAACCCGAACCGAACCGAACCCGAACCCGAACCCGGACCCGGACCCGACAGACAGCCGGGGGGGACAGAGGACCAGGACTCCCCGGCGACGGATGTCAGCGGACGTCCTCGAGAACGGTAGGAGCGGCTCCGTCTAATCCCCGGAGCCTGACCCGAGGGGACGGTTCCGCTCGGTCCACGCTCTTCTACCCCGAACGTGTCTCACGAACCGGGCCGTGTGTGGGTGGACTGGTCCGACTGGTACCACCGGGGGTCTGGGGCTGTTTACAGGGGGGTTGCGGGAAGTAGACGACGCCGGGGCGGACTGGGAGTTACTGGTGGACCGGCTGGTTCTACTGGTGGACAGACTGGTTCTACTGGTGGACC